>SPJY01017269.1:309324-337589 GCA_005191435.1 Raddia distichophylla
TGTTCTCCCACACTTGGCACTGATGCCGCCGTCGAGGCGAACCCTTCGGGGACCGCCCCGTTCTTGAGGTCTTTGGTGAAGTAGACGGCGCTGAGGCTTCTCCCGCGAGGATGGCACAGGCCCTCGCGAGTGTTGATCCTCCGGCCACGGTGGAGACAGTGTCGTTGGCACCCATGGTTCCTCCAGCCGCCGCAAGGATTGAGGCTGTCGTGACCCCGGTGTTTTGACACCAGAATTGGCACCATGACTGTACTATGCAAGACTAGTACTCACGGTGGACAACGGATATCATCGCTGGCATTCAATATCTAGTCTAACTATGATATTACCATATAACATTACAAAATATTGAGAAAAACAAATTAAGATAAACATTGGAGTAGCAGAAAGCCTTCAGCGACGAATATCCAAACAATTGACCCGGACTCCCGCAGCTAGCTTCACACACCTGAGTTCGGACCCTTCTGGTCCTTGCAACCTGAACAGCAAATATCCGCAAAACTTGTAGTGAGGAGGTGGCTCGTCAGCAATAGGTCGTCCTTAAATGCAATGCAGGGGTCGAAGGGATGGAGGGTTTATTTACACAAAAACCTATCGTCTAGACAAGTTCTAATCATTTATTAAGGTGAGTTGATGCATGCACACATAATCCCAGATCATAACAAGAGAAGGTGCGGACACGCACCAGTCCAAAACCACCTACTCACTAGTCAAGTTAATTATTATTAAAAAGGTGGGACTACACTTTGGAAACTTCACTCCCTGTCCATGACCGTGGACATGGCTATCCTGATAGTTTTAACTCTGCAGAGTGTGGACACGTTCCCCGTCAGGTCCCGTCTCATTCCAAAGGAGGGAGATATGGTACAAGACCTTTCAACCTACTTTGCCTGCCACTTCACCTGCCCTCTACTTTAGGTTTCCCCGGCCCTCCCCCACAGTAGGGTACCAACTGAGTGAACCTGGATGCCATCCCGGGTCGTTTCCCATTAAAGCCATTCGGTCGCAGGTTTGTACCCGCTTCGGTTGTGGGCGCGACCACTTCCCGAGAGCACGCTACGAGCAAGCGGTTAGTGGGCTCCATAGGACACTCAGGTAGGACCGAAGGCGCCTGCGTTTGTCCTATAAGGTTCGGTCTAGCATGCCACATGTTCTAGTCCTTAGTAGAGGAGGCTCTCCAAAACCACAACCACAAACCCAGCACATCCTTGTTAAACCTCCCCTTGACAGGTTGCTTTTAGTTATTTTTCTAGTTTGACCAAATCACAGCTTCGAAGCCACGGCTTCGTCACGTAATCTTTATTAATGTATATTCCTAACATCTAGTCAAAGGGTAGGCTAAGGAAAGTAGTAAAAGGTCTCATCAACAGAATGGTTAATCACACTAGTGGAGGACTAGTGTAGCTAGGTACACACACGCTATAGCTATATGACATGCACATATTGAAAAGCAAACAACAGTGATCAATCCCCCCGTTTAGTACTCTAGTCCCAACCATAATCAAAAGGACTTTTCATACCGTACGAGGTTATTAAAACTGGGTAACGAAATGATAACGATTAAATAGCAAGTACTAAAACTTGCCTTCGTCGAAACGGTCTTCCTGCTGGTCGTCGCCGACTCTGGCTCTGGGATCTCCGCAGCAACAACTGCAACAACCGGCGTCTACTCGCGAATGGCACACATAGGAGCAAACACAAATAAACACCAAATATCAGTACAACACATAGGAAAAATAATATTTTATTAAAATACTAGATGAAATAAGAAATTTATAGGCTCTAGAATCACCTGAATCGGACGTCGGGAGCTCTTTGAACAATTCCGGGAAGTTTCGGGTAAATAGAAAATCCCAGAAAAATAAAAGAGGGCTAGAACTCCAACTGGGCCTCAGCAGGGGTTTCGACCCACTCCTCTCTCTCTCACTCTTGGCCCAGCCCACCGGGAGGGGGGCACGCGGCTGGCTGGCGGCTCTGGCTCTGGCTCCGAAGTTACGAGCCCTATATCTCCTCCGTTTCTTCACAAAAATAGGAATTCCTTATATCCAAATTGATCGTCTCGACAAGATCTTTCCAATGGTGGTCTTCAATCTTTGAGTTGAGCTTCGGGGCAGAGATGGATCTAGGGTTTTCCTCTCGGCTTGCACTGAAACTAAGGTGACGACTAGGATTTTGGGGTGGGGGTGGGGTTGTGGTCGACTCCAGGGGTCTTGGGGTGTATTTATAGTGCCAAACATGACCCTATGTCGGTTTGGGGGCCTCCTATGGATAGAGTCCTAATCCGAATCGAATTCAGGTAGGAAAGAGTTTTGTTTTGGCAAGATACGGAGTTTTCGAACGATTTTGCAGCTCAAACTCGGAGGATATGACGGTTTGGGCATCTAGAAGGTTCCCTAATTTTGGGAGATTTAATTCTGCACGGATGCTCATTATCACATGCGGAATAAGCGGCATTTTATGGGATTTTGGGATTAATTGGTAATCCAAAAATAGAGGAAAGGGTGAGATATTAATTGGAGCCTTGGAAAACGTGCAAGCACTTCCCTAGCACCACTACTAAGCATGGCTAGTCTTAAAAATTAATATGGGTCCATAAAATAACAATTTAGAACTATAAAATAGGGTTTTTAGCATTTCTTTATATATAAATGTTATTAAAATATTTTGTTTTAAATTTTACTCTTTTAAACTAAGCCTGGGACATTCTAATATTTATTAGGATGTTACAAAACCACCCCGTAACGGAATCTCGTCCCCGAGATTCGGAGAAGGGTACGGGGCTTCCTCCGCCCTTAACGGAATCTTGCTCATTCATCTAATTCGGAGAAAGGTCTAGAGGAATTTTGAAAATCTGGGGCCTGTGGGTTAGGACCCAATCATGCTTCATACTGCACTCTGATGCTTCTTCGTCTTCGACAGTGTTCTTGATTACAGGGGAAAAATAGATAAGAGGGAATAACAATAGAACAGACGGGATAGTGTAGACAGTAGGAAGAATAGATAAAGAGTAGAAAGACATGTTGATCCCACTTTCGGCGGAAAAGGTTGGTAATCATTTTGAACAAGGGAATAATGTAGAGAAGGGATAGAGAGAATAGAAATAAATTTGTTCCACCAATAACTTGTAGCCTTGCATGTTGCTTCCTTCATGATGCTCCAAAGAAAAGGGTAAGAAATTAGATTCTAAGTGACATCCCACTTAATTTAAAATAGTTTTGGAAACTTTATTTTTGCATTCAATACAAAGATCTAAACGAATAAGATTTCAACATACTTTTCTTGCATCGGCAGAAAAGCGGCACAAGATACGGATAAGAACCAACTCAAGCATGGCATATAAGCTCAAACAACAAATTAGTTGTTGTAATAATATTGTCATTATCAACTAATTATTCTCCATACATAGGAAGCATTAGAGGTTTCATTTAGTGAATAACCAAACTCTTTTAAAACAAAATGAAAACAGTTGATTTTCTTTAAAACACTTTTTTTTCAAGAACACTTATTATTAGTTTATTTACAAAAACTTTTCAGCTTACCTTGGTCTTCATACATCGTCTTCCTTCGATTTTGTAGTGGTGGAGGTTCTTGCACCATCTTCCTTCGATCTTGTCGTAGTTGCGAAAATTAAAACAAGGCAATACACCAAACAATTCCCTAATATGCAATTAGCTATTCTATTACTCTAGATATTTGAATATCTGTATCTCAACGAGAAATCCAAAATTTGATACGGTATACTCCACACAAAAATATTTTCTTTATACGAATCCTAACACTTAATCTTCCAAAAATGATGATTCTTCGTCTTCGTGGAATAGTCTTCTATTTCTTCAGCAGCAGTTGCTTCTTCTTGGGTATACTCGTTTGTTGATGACGTAGATAGGAATACCACTTCATCTTCTCAAATGCGTAAAGAGCTAAACTTTGGAGTAGGGAAATAAATAGAATAAATTCTTATAAAGATCGAAGAGTAGACAAGGATAGAATGAATATTTGAGGGTGAGCAGATAAGAGAGAAAGCAAAGAATTCCTATATAGGAAAGGAGTGGAATTTGAGAATAGGTGAGCAAGGAGAGAGTAGCAAAGGAATTTTCAAAACTTTTCAATTGAAATAACCCGTAAGTTCAAAGGTCAACGAGCTATGGTATCCTAAGGTCAACACCACCTCTGATACCACTTTTGTTGGGACCCCGGTGTTTTCACACCAGAATCGGCACCATGACTGTATTATGCAGGACTAGTACTCATGGTGGACAACGGATATCATCGCTAGCATTCATTATCTAGTTTAAATACGATATTACAATATAACATTACAAGATATTGAGAAGAACAAAATAAGATAAACATCAGAGTAGCAGAAAGCCTTCAGTGACGAACATACAAGCAATTTACCCAGACTCCCACAGCTAGCTCCACACACCTAAGTTCGGACCCTTCTGGTCCTTGCAACCTGAACAGCAAATATCCGCAAACTTGCAGTGAGGATGTGGCTCCTCAGCAATAGGTCATCCTTAAATGCAATGCAAGGGTCGAAGGGAAGGAGGGTTTATTTACACAAAAACCTATTGTCTAGACAAGTTTTAATCATTAATTAAGGTGAGTTGATGCATGCAATCATAATCCCAGATCATAATAAGAGAAGGTGCGGACACGCACCAGTCCAAAACCACCTACCCACTAGCCAAGTTAATTATTATTAAAAAGGTGGGACTACACTGTGAAAACATCACTCCCCACCCATGACAGTCGACACGGCTATCATGATAGTTTTAACTTTGCAGAGTGTGGACACGTTCCCTGTTAGGTCCTGTCTCATCCCAAAGGAGGGACATACAGTACAAGGCCTTTCAACCTACTTTGCCCGCCACTTCACCTGCACTCTACTTTAGGTTTCCCCGTCCCGGTCGGATCCCCCACAGCAGGGTACCAACTGAGTGAACCTAGATGCCACCCCGGGTCGTTCCCCGTTAAAGCCATTCGGTCGCAGGTTCGTACCCGCTTCGGTTTTGGGCGCGACCCCTTCACGAGAGCACGAAAGTGCGATCGGACAGCCTATGAGAAAGCGGTTAGTGGGCTCCATAGGACACTCAGATAGGACCCGATGGCGCCTACGGCTGTCCTGTAAGATTCGGTCTAGAATGCCACAGGTTTCAGTCCTTAGTAGAGAAGACTCTCCAAAACCACAACCACAAACCAAGCACATCCTTGCTGAGCCTCCCCCTGACAGGTTGCTTTTAGTTATTTATTTAGTTTGACCAAATCACAACTTCGAAGCCACTGTTTCGTCCCATAATCTTTATTAATGTATATTCCTAACATCTAGTCAAAGGGTTGGCTATGGAAAGTAGTAAAAGGTCTCATCAACAGAATGATTAATCACACTAGTGGAGGACTAGTGTGGCTAGGTACACACACGCTATAGCTATATGACATGAACATATTGAAAAGTAAACCACAGTGAATCCCCCGTTTAGTACTCCGATCTCAACCATAATCAAAAGGACCTTTCATACTGCACGGGGTTATTAAAACTGGGTAACAAAATGATAACGATTAAATAGCAAGTACTAAAACTTGCCTTCGTCGAAACGGTCTTCTTGCTGGTCGTCGCCGACTCCGGCTCTAGGATCTCAGCAGCAACAACCGACGTCTACTCGCGAACGGCACACATAGGAGCAAAAGCAAATAACACCAAATATCAGTACAGCACATAGGAAAAATAATATTTTATTAAAATACTAGATGAAATAAGGAATTTATAGGCTCTGGAATCACCTAAATCGGAGGTCGGGAGCTCTCTGAACAATTCTGGGAAGTTTCGGGTAAATTGAAAAATCCCAGGAAAATAAGAGGGCTAGAACTCCAACTAGGCCTCAACAGGGGTTTCGACCCACTCCTCTCTCTCTCTCTCACTCTCGGCCCAGCCCACTCGGAGGGGCGCGCGCGGTTGGCTGGCGGCGGCGGCCCTGGCTCCGAAGTTGCGAGCCCCATATCTCCTCCGTTTCTTCAAGAAAATAGGACTTCCTTATATCCAAATTAATCGTCTCGACGAGCTCTTTCCAATGGTAGCTTTAATCTTCGAGTTGAGCTTCGGGTAGAGAAGGATATAGGGTTTTCCTCTCGGCTTGCACTGAAACCGAGGTGACGGCTAGGGTTTTGGGGTGGGGTGGGATTGTGGTTGACTCCAGTGGTCTTGGGGTGTATTTATAGTGCCAAACACGACCCTAAGTCGCTTTGGGGGCCCTCCTATGGATAGAGTTCTAATCCGAATCGAATTCTGGTAGGAAAGAGTCTTGTTTTGATAAGATACGGAGTTTCCGAACAAGTTTGCGGCTCAAACTCGGAGGATATGTCGGTTTGGGAATCTAGAAGGTTCCCAAATTTCTGAAGATTTAATTCCGCACGCATGCTCATTACACATGCGGAATAAGCGGTATTTTATGGGTTTTTTGATTAATTGGTAATCCAAAAATAAAGAAAAATGGTGAGATATTAATTGGAGCCTTGGACAACGTGCAAGCACTTCCCTGGCACCACTACTAAGCATGTCTAGTCTTAAAAATAAATATGGGTCCATAAAATAATAATTTAGAACCGTAAAATACGGTTTTTAGCCTTTCTTTATATATAAATGTTATTAAAATATTTTGTTTTAAATTTTACTGTTTTAAACTAATCTTGCGACATTCTAATATTTATTAGGATGACACAGAGGCGGTGCCACCTGCTCCGGCCGCTCCTTCTCCTTCGATCGCCGCCACTATTACCGGTGGCGCCTCAGAGGAAACTCCCAGCATTCGCGTTGCTACCGCAGAGTTACCGGGTCTAGGACATTCGCACCCCCACATCAATACTCCCGAGGAATTCATGAACTTCGTGTGCACATTGATTCCCAGGGGCGTACGCGAGGAGTGCTCAACCCTCTCCTCAGAGAAGTTGGCTCGTAGCACGAAGTCCTGCATTTTGGAGGTACGTTTTTTATTATTACATTATTAATTTTATTTGTTTTTGTCCCTCCTTTCTTTTGTTTGATCTTCGCTTTCCTTTGCAGTCCTTTGTTTGGGCTCAGTCCATGGTGCTCCGTAATGAGGAGCTGGAGAAGATTTTGACCGCCTTGCCGTGGCGTGTCATTGAGCTTGAGCGGGAGAATTCTCTCTTGCATAGCCTTCATCACAATGAGGCCGAGATCCTCGCTAACACCAAGAGCGACTTGGAGGCGTCCCTTGCCCAGTCTTCACAGTCCGAGGTGAAGGCCAAATTGCTAGAGGATTCTTCAGCGAAGATGCACGATGATTTGGTGGCTGCCAAGGCTGAATCTTCGGGGACAGCTTGGCTAGAGGGCTGATGAAGTTGGCAAGATTCATCCAGCTCTTGCGAAGGCTCAGGGCCAGTTGAGGGCCGACTACGGCGAGTTGTCCACCCTGGTGCATCGGCACCATCGAAGTGTGTCCGCATTCAACCGTACTTGACAGACGCTGCGCATGTCGTGGTGTCCGGCGGCTCCCGCTTTGGGAACGACTGTGCTCACGGGACTATCCTTGGCCTCTTGATGAGGTTGAAATCCTCAGGCTGCACGCATTGGCGAGGGTGGCTTCGACTGCTCCCCCTTACCCCTCGTCATATTCGGGCGGCTTGGAGAAGGATCTTCACCAGGGTGTCAAGGAGTTCATGACCAAGTTCTGGCTTGATAGTGGAGCGGAGTTCTCGTGCACTTTTATGGAAGACGCGAAGCGCGATGCGCAGATGCGTGCTCATGCTTCCTCCGGCTCCGGTAGCGCAGTGAAGGTACCCCCAAAGGGTGGTGATGACACTAGAGCGACCAAGGTTGGAGCAGACACCGACCCGAAGGACCCCAAGGGCAAGGGCACCGTCTGAGGCTACTAGGCCTCGTGTAATTTTCTTTTGCTGTAATATATCCTGTAATTGAAGATTAAGTGCGGGCTTTTGCGTTATGCTTAATAGTAGTTAATAAATTTTCTCCTATTCATTTTTTTGCCTGTGTCTTCGCGATAATATTTCACTTGACTTTTTTCGAGTGTGGTATTGGACGCGAGGAGTTTGTTTGTCCCCCATCGTTCCCTTAGGCTCTGCTGCGCTGCTACAATGTCTTCTATGGAATTGTATGGCGCGAGGGTTGTTTCCTCTGCGTAGGTTTGTAGTTGGGGTGTTGGTGTAAAGACGCGTTCGGTCTCGAGCCAGGACCTTGGCGTTTTTATCACGCGGGCGCTTTTATCGCGAAAAAGTTAAGAGTACGTTTGCGAGGACTTTTTGACTCACGATTTCTCAGAGCATCTCCAATGGTAGAGCCAATAAACTGGCTATAAGGTCTACATGACACTGTCACATCAGCTCAAGAGACCACTCATCCACCCAACAGCTTGTCTATAAGCATCAGCTCTAAACATGTGGGACCCACCCATTATTTATTACTCCCTTCTTCTTCCTCCCCAAATCTCTTCTCACGCACTCACGCTGCAGCCTCCACGGCGCATCCTCCCCTCGCCGTCGCGCCCTCCCTCCTCTCGTCGGGGCCCTCCCTCCTCGCGCTGCTGCCGCCACGCCACAGCGCCTCCTCCCCTCTCCATCGCACCCTCCCTCCTCTCGCCCCTCTCGCCACCACCATCCGACGTGGCATGGCGTGGGCGCAATCTCCTCCCACCTCGCCCCGCACTTGCCTCCCCTCCCCGCCCGGCATGCGAGCTGATCTGGCGGCGGCGGCGCGAGCGCGCTGCGGTAACGTCCCGGCGAGGCCCGCGCTTGGCTCCGGCACGGCGTCACGGCGGCGGCGACGGCTGCGACCCGGCGCGCGACTCGGATTCCGACGCGACGCGCGCTTGGCTCCGGCGGCGGCGACGGCTTCGGCGAGGCGTGGGCCTGGTGGAGGAAAGGCACCGTCGAGGTCCCCTTCGCCGCGCCGCCACCACATTCGCCGTCGAGCTCCACTTGTGGAAGAAGATGGTCAAAACTGGGAGAGAGGATGACACGTGTTAGCTTCACCTCGAGAAAAACACTTGCAGACGGGCGCTTGCTCAAGCGCCTGCTCTCCTCTCTCTCCTCCCTCTCTCTCTTCCACGTGGGAGAATTGCTGATGCTGGCATGCTTATAGCCTGCTGACATGTCCCCATTGGAGATGCTCTCAAAGATGCGGTGCTGGCGCGAGGTCACGCTCGACTTCGGGATAGCTTCTTCGCACTTTTATGGGCAAGCGCTTTTATCAAGCGAAAATAGAGTACGTTCCCGAGCCTCGCGACGTCTCAAAGATTGGGGTGCTGGCGCAAGTACATGCTCGGTCTCGGGCCAGTTCCTTGGCACTTTTATCGTGCAGACGCTTTTATCGCGGAAAAATGGACTACGTTCGCGAGGACTCATTGCCTTGCGACGTCTCAAAGATTGGGGTGCTAGCGCGAGGACACGCTCGGTCTCGGACCACCCCCTTGGTGCTTTTATCGTGCAGGTGCATTTATCGCGCAAAAAGGGAGTACATTCACGAGGGCTATTTGCCTCGTGATGTCTCAAAGATTGGTGTGCTGACGCGAGGACACGCTCGGTCTCGGGCCAGCTCCTTGGCGCTTTTATCGCACAGACGCTTTTATTGCAAAAAAATGGAGTACGTTCGTGAGGATTCTTTGCCTCGCGATGTCTCAAAGACTTGGGTGCTGGCACGATGACACACTCGGTCTCGGGGCAGCCCCTTGGCACTTTTATCGTGCATACGAAGACCTTGAAAGCTTCTGAGGGGGACACAACACAACTTGGTGTCTGAAGGCCAACGCGACCTTCGTCCCTTTTTGTATTTTCATATATTCCATTTTTTGTTTTATATATAGGTGGGGGCTATATATAGGTGGTAGGAGCCTTCCCTCGTCTGCGTGCTTACGATGAACGGTCCTTTCCAAATCTATTCTACCTTTGATGGGCGTTGTGGTATCTTCCTTAGCACCATGTCCCTTGTATTTCTCTTGGCCTCACCCTCTTGTTGTAGGTCTTCGCCATCATTTCATTGTACTTGTCCATGTTGTGCGTTGCTGTGACGCGATCCTCCTCCACGAAGTCCATTGTGGTTTGCTCTTCTAGTTCTTTTCCCTCCATGATGACGCGAAGAGTCCTGGCCTTGACTTATGCTGGAGTTACTACTTGTTCTCCATAGACGAGCCTGAACGGTAAATAGCCCGTAGGCCTTGTTAGTGTTATTAGTATTGACCACAGTGACTTTTCCAGCAAACCTTCGGCACTCAACATTCTTTGGCACACAACGTTCTTCCAGAAGAACTGCTGGGTCTTCGCGGTGGTTATCGCCGTGACCGGTTCTGCTTCCACCCACTTTGTGACTCGATTGCCACAACACCCCATTTGTATCCTCCCGTGGCTGTCTTTAGATCACCAACGATGTCAATACCCCATCGCGCGAAGGGCCAAATGTGGGGCGAAGGTTGAAGGTGAACGTTTGGCGCTTTTGGCGGATTTGTCATCCATTGTCATCCTTTGCACTTCTTCACCAATTCTTCGGCATCCCTATTCACTGTTGGCTAGTATATGCCCATTTTGAGAACTTTTCCTACGAGTCCTCGTGGCGCTTGATGTGAGCCGCACAGTCCTGCATGGGCCTCCGCAAGCACCTCCTTCCCTTCGCTTCTTGTTATACACTTCATCCATGGCACTGAAATTCCTGATTTGTACAGCAACCTGTCCATCATCGTGTATGTTCTCACCCTTTGCATGATAGATTGTGCCTCCTTCTTATCTTCGGATAGATCATCATCCCGAAGGTACTTCACTATTGGGGTGCGCCAATATTCCTCTTGGGACTTCGCAATGAGTTGTACTTCTGGGCATATTGTTGACCTTGATATTGCTTCATGGAGGATTCCTTCAGGTATTTTTTGCTTATGCGCTGCTACCTACGCGAGCTCATTAGCTCTTTAATTTCCCCTCCTTGGTATAGCCTTCACTGAAATTCCTGTGAAGTGTTTTTCACTCGCCCTCACTGCCTCTAGGTTCTTTGCCATCTCTGGTCCTTCGCTTAGAACTCCTTTGAAATATGTCTGTCTAACATCTTCGAGTCAGTGCATACGACCACCCTTCTTGATCCCAATACTTTTGCCTTGCGAAGACCTAGAAGCAGGCCTTCGTTTTTGCGCATTGTTTGTTGTTGGGAAGTTTAGGTGCAACACATATTCTGTGTTGATCGGGATCTGTCACCACTGCAAATGCTCCTGCTCCATCTGCTATAAAGGATCCATCGGATTTTATGTTCCACAACAGTGGCATCTCCTGGTTGTCTTTGTTGCTTCTTGTTGTCCATTCTGATATAAAATCCGCCAGTGCTTGCGCCTTGATTGTGGACCACGGCTCATATGTTATTTCAAGGGGTGCTAGCTCTGCCGCCCTTTATACCACCCTTGACGTTGCTTCTTTATTTTCAAACATTGCATTCAATGGGAAGGATGTTTGTACTTTTATCATGCACTCTTGAAAATAGTGCCTCAACTTCCTCGATGCCATCACCAATGCGTACGACACTTTCTCCAGTTTGATGTAGTTCTTCTTCGCGCCTTGGAGTGATTCTGATACATAGTACATGGGCATTTGACCACCTTCCAGCTCATCTTTGACCAGCACTGCGCTGACTGTGAAATGACTTTCGGATAATTACAACGTCAGGTGGGTGGCACCCTTCGGGCTTGTAAGCTTTAGGAGCTGTTGAAGATATTCTTGCATCTTCTCAAATGCTTCCTTGTAGTGATGGCCCCATATGAAGGGTTTTGTCCCCAGGAGTGTGTTGAAGAAATGCTTGTTCTTTCCTGCGGAGTTTGGGAGGAATCTTCTCAGTGCCGGCAACTTCCCAAGGAGGCTTTGTGCCTCTTTCTTGTTTTTCGGTGGGCTCATGCCCCGTATTGCGTCAATTTTCTCTTTGTTTGCTTCAATTCCTTTCTGTGACCCCAAAAAGCCCAACAGTTTTCCTGAAGCCACACCAAACACACATTTAGTAGGATTGAGCGTTTCGAAGGTGTCCTTGAGATCTTCCGTGTGTGAAGCGGACAAGCAAAAGTTGGCCCGATCTTCACGGCAGTAGGTACACGAATGAAGGATACTTAGCTGCGAACAGCGGGATAACTAGCTTTATACCTGCCAAGTTTGGATGCGACCAAGTGACGGGGAGAGACGATCCGAAGCCTGATGGACTCCGACTCAATCTCTGAACGATCACAGAACCATTGTTGACACCCAAATCTATCCATCGGATTATTTACCTTGAAGACGAAGAAAACCGAGCAAGGCCAGCCCGCGCATTGAAAATCTATGTCTTGGATGACATCGACATCAGTTTTTTCAAGCCGTCAGATTTGCCGACATCTATTCCTTTTATAGATTAGGCATTTTTTCTGTTTTGTTAATTGCCAACCTCGTGTTGAGGTAGAACTCTTGGCACTATATAAAGGCCCCATCTTGCATGTAAAAAAAAGAAAAAATAGCACAACCCTTTTCAAGACCGATCTACTTGGCATCAAACCCCATAGGTAAAGCTGTCTCGATGTAATCGATCCATTACTTTGTACCGCAGGTAGGACTGCCTCGTTCCGATATCCTACTTGCACCCGCATGTCTAGGCTGCCTCACTTCGATCTCTTGCATGTATTTAGCCGTGATCGATTGTTCGTCGAAATCTCGATCAAAGCTTACAACCCACTTTGGAGCATCGGCTCGAATTATCGCTATGTTCCATCCGCGTTCTGACCAAGGAGCTTTCGTTTGGCTTTCGGTGGGGAATTATTCGCACCAGGATTGGTTCTAAACGTGATCTTTGTTGGTGGCTTGCGGCCCGCAGTGCTCGGCTCGAATTATCGCTAGTTACTATCCACGTCGACCAAGGGTTACTGCTTAGATTTCCATAGACTCTTACTTGTCGTGAGCTTAATTCTATCTAAATCCCGATGGGAGTGCTGAGGTCCGCTTTAGCTCACCAGCTTGAAGTATCGCTGTGCTCTATCCACGTTTGACCAATGTTCTTCCTCTGCTTTAGCTAGAAGTTCGCTTCACCCAGGTATTGTGCTATTTTTATCTATCATGTTTTCTCAGGTACTAGGAGCGACCCACGATGTATCGGTTAGGTACGACCTACTGAACTGCGAGTAGTATTGGTTAAGGCATTATATATCAATCTAGCATGTGCTTGGAAACCCTATCTACCTGCAATCATGTATTGTACCCATTTATACAGTTCCTTTTGTGGGAGCTTTATAGATTGGTACAGTATATGCTTGTATTTACCCAATCGGCAAATACGTGTTGTGGCTTTTTATATGATCTTTCACGCGAGGATTCTATAGATCGGCATTAGCATGTGCTTGTATTTACCATTACCTGTGCAGCAAACGTCGCCTTTATACCTCTAGACCATTTAACGCTAGATTCTACTCTTTATTGCCCTATGCTTAATGTTCTATGAATCTGTTAATCTCTGGTTTATGTATTTTGGTTTATTTACTGTTTTAGCAGTTGCCTTATCCATTGCCCTGTTGGCTCTCCTTAGTGTCAAAAGCCGGTAGGTAATTGATCAAATCTGGCTGTAGTCTAAAGCCGATTTGAATGGACTGACCTGTTTGCTCTATTCCTGTCCTTATCAGTTTTTAGGTCAAACTAACCGA
This sequence comes from Raddia distichophylla, assembly GCA_005191435.1. Classification (NCBI taxonomy): domain Eukaryota; kingdom Viridiplantae; phylum Streptophyta; class Magnoliopsida; order Poales; family Poaceae; genus Raddia; species Raddia distichophylla. Next base: position 322,977 of record SPJY01017269.1, read on the forward strand.
CACGCTTTGTTCAAGGTCCCGACAGAAGCCAGACTTGAAGGATCCGCAGTTGTGTGCAGCCGACGCGATCCAATTTCGCGTCAACACACCTTTTGGGCACGCTCGGTGGGACCATAATTGCAATTTCCGACAGCAAGATAGTTGTCGAAGGGAATGAACTGGCTGGAGAAGCGACACAGCCAGTGACACTTGATGATTTGTCTCTAGAACAGAAGGAGGAGTTGGAGGATGCATTAGCTGCAATCAATCTTGAGAACACGCAGAGATATCTCGCTGGTTTGAGGAAGACCCGGGGAGGCAAAACCCGGAGGATCGAAGAATGGAACCCTTTGAAGATTGCTGATTAGTTCAATTCGGCATATTTCGTAATTAGCGATAGCATCCACACTTCATTTATCACTCCATGCTTGATCAGAAATCAGCTTTAGCGCAAGTCATGCGGGTGGCTGCTCAAAATGCATGCAGGGAGTTGATATTAGAAATTAACAAGGCTCAGGCTAAAGGACAAACTCGTGGAGATTGGAATGCATTGGGGCAGATTGTGCCTGTACTAGATTATCGTCCCCCATGTGTATGAACAGTCGAGTCCTTATCAGAACAGAGATGTGCCAAAGACTTCGTTGGCCAGAGAGTTACGTACTGCTCAAGTAACAAACCTGATTCCAGCAAGGCTAGCGGTATAACAAGTTCAACCTCATTAGAATTGGATTCTTCCTCTAGAAAGTCCACGCTTGAATCCTAGTGAGAAGATGAAGAAGACGATGATGGAATTGATGCATCAATGTGGTATCAGTACTCCAAAGATGTCTACGTGCTACACCAAACCTTATCCCGATGCATTTGACATGCTCTAGTACCCTCCAAAGTTTAAAGTTCCAGACATCACCAAGTTCAATGGAGATGGTACAGCTACTACAAGGGAGCACATCGCTAGATTCATTGCTCAGTGTGGAGAAACGTCAACGCATGGCGTACTCAAGTATCGGTTGTTTCCGTTGTCCTTATCTGGATCGACTTTTACTTGGTTAACGATGCTACCACCAAATTGGAGAAACTCGTGAAGATTTGGAGAAAAAGTTTCATGAGTATTTCTATGTTGGAGACATGTAGTATAGAATTTCTAACTTGACCGCAATCAGGCAGGGATATGGTGAAGATGTCAAAGAATACATTCGTCGGTTCAGGGAAGTCAGAAACATATGCTACAATCTAATGTTGCCTGACAATCAAATAGCTGAGTTGGCATTCAAAGGATTATTGCCAGCTGTGTAGCAGAAGTCAGGTAACTTCCTGATCTTACTCAGCTAACTTACAAAATCGAGCTTTACAATAGCTGATTTCCTGAAGAGAAGAATCAGAAGACTTATTGGGGTAGAGGAAACGTTAACTTCACATCACCTGATTCCAATGATTCTAATCAAAAAGCGGAGATTTGTGCTGCAGAATGGAACAGAAATAGTAAGAAGCAATCAAACTGTACTTAGTTAAAGGCGAAGGGCAAATCTGATAATACCAAATACTCATTTGATGTTACCATGTGCGATCAGATTTTTGATTTCTTGCTACAAGATAAACAAATCAAGTTGCCAGATGGACACGATCTACCTCCTGCTGAAGAGACCAAGAAGCGAAGATATTGCAAGTGGCATAATCCCTATACGCATACTACCAATGAGTGCAGTGTCTTCAAACAGGGTATTCAAAAGGCCATTGAAGAAGGGAGGCTCAAGTTTGCTATGCAAGTGGAGAGAAATCCTTTTCCGATTGGCATGGTGGACATGGTTAATGGTGGCTTGAGATAGAAAGATATAGTTGATGTTGCTGAGAGCAGTGCCAGCAATACGAAGATTATGGTTGGCAAAATGAGTATTGATCTTCAGGAAAAGGTGAAACTGAAGTTTCAGGCTATTAAATCCCATGGTGAATTGGAATCTAACCAATGGTATGATATCAGGCCAGGTCGCAATGGAAGGTCGATCATCAGACCTAAGGTGAAGTTCGATCAGCTTTATGGTAAATATCAACGCAAATCCCAGCACAAACAAGCCAAGGATGAAGAATTCAAGAGGAACCAGCTCCAGCAGAAGAAAGAATTGTACAATAATCAAGATGAACACTGGAGTTGTCCTTTCTTTAAGTTCTGTTGGGAAGAGAACATGACGCTGCCTACATTGAAGAACTATCCAGTGAGGCATGACACACCACAAGCTGAGAGGATTTCAGTGAAGCATCGGCTGCAGTTTCCTGATGAACAAAAGTCATTGCTTTCGAGACCAATTCAACAAGAACAAATTCAGAAAGCAAAGGTGCGTAATCCACAATGGTGTCCCAGTGGTCTGACCAAATCTCAAAGAAGGAGACTTCAGAGACTCGGAGAGCAATAGTGGTCTGAAGAAAGAACTGATGAAAGACAAAGGTAGATTGCTGAAGATACAAAGACGATACAAGCAACTGAACGTAAACGTGAGTGGCGTCCTAAGCTAAAATCCAAAATAGTTGCTGATCTAGCTGCAAGGAAAGAGTCTGTGGATATCGGCATGGTTTGCTTGCTTCCCAGGGAATATCTTGAAGTAGATGACAAAGATTTAAGTGCTAGTTTTGTGATCGTTATAGAAGAAGCAATAATCAAGAAAGCTGAAAGTGTCAGATTACATGTCAAGCCCTTATATTTGAAATGACATATCAATGGGAAGCTGATTTCTCGTATGTTGGTCGATGGTGGTGCTACTGTGAATCTTATGCCATATTCAGCATGCAGAAAACTGGGTAAATCTACATAATATCTAATCAAGACCAACATGGTTTTAAGTGACTTCAATGGAAATCAGACTGAAGCAAAGGGAGTGCTAGTTGTAGAACTGACTGTGGGAAGTAAAACTATTCCAACAGCATTCTTTGTGATTGAAGGCAAAGGAAGTTACAGTGTATTGCTAGGTCATGATTGGATACATGCTAATTGTTGCATACTTTCGACACTTCATCAAGTTCTAATCTAGTGGAATGGCGACAAGATAGAGACAATAAAAGTCGACTTGCCAACTCAGGCTGAAACAAATCTTATGGGCGTTTCTGAAAAGGTTGAATGTCTATCTAGTAAACCAATAAGAGACTGTGATTTCTTAAGTGTCAGCAAATCAGGCTTCCTACCGGTTATGCTAGAATCACAGCCTATTGGAGAAGGGAAGAAGGTTTTTTATGGGAACTCAAAGCTTAGATCAGTTCAAGCAAAAATTGGGCCAAGGGTTCATATCCGCTGACAAACTAGAGGAAGTTGATATTGGTAATTGAGATAAACCAAAGCCAACTTATGTTAGTAAGAAGCTTTGTAAGGAGTATAAAGACCGTCTCATTCAAATGCTGAAATATCGGGTTGATTGCTTTGCATTGGAGTATCATGAGATGCTTGGTTTTAGTCGGTCAATTGTTGAACACAAGATCAAGATGAAGCCTGGGTTTCGGCCAGTCAAGCAAGCCCCAAGATGTATTCGTCATGAGATCAACGGTCAAGTGCAGGCCGAAAATGAAAGGTTACTTGAAGCTAAGTTTATTCGTCCATGCAAGTATGCTGTTTGGATTTTTACTTATGGGGTAGAAGGATTCAAATAAGATTAGAGTGTGCATTGACTTCAGAGATCTCAATCATGCAATGTATAAGGACGAATACCCAATGCCGATAGCTGATCGTTTAATAGATGCAGCATCTGGCAATCGTATCATCAGTTTACTGGATGGCAATGCCGATTATAATTAGATTTTCATGGCTGAAAAAGATGTAAACAGAACTACATTCAGATGCCCTGGATCTATCGGATTATTTGAATGGGTAGGGATGACTTTCTGTTTAATCAGTGCTGGAGCTACCTATCAACGGGGCATGAACTTAATATGCCATGACTTAATCGGCAAACTTGTGGAGATTTACATTGATGATGTAGTTATCAAATCACAAGAAGAAGAGCAACACTTAGCGGATGTGACTACTGTGTTGGATCGGTTCAGGAAATTTTGAATGAAAATGAATCCGAGTTCTTAGGATTCATGGTGCATGAAAGAGGTATTGAGGTACATCCTGGCCAAGTAAAAGCAATTATGAATACTTAGACTTCCAGATTGCAAGTTGAAGTTACATGAGTTGATCGGTAAGATAAATTATCTTAGGAGATTTATATCCAACTTGTCCGAGAGGATGTCATCTTTTCTCCATTGCTGAAGCTGAAGGAAGCTGATACGTTTGCATGGGGACAGGAGCAACGGAAAGGCTTTGATACTATCAAGCAATATTTGGCTAATCCTCCTGTGCTACTAGCTCCTAAACGAGGAGTTCCTTTCGAGCTCTATCTATCAATTGCTGAAAAGACTATTGGGGCAGCTCTAATGCAAAAAGTTGACAAGAAAGAACACGTCATATTTTATCGAAGCCAACGGTTACTGGATCCTGAAACAAGGTACACAATGGTGGAGAAATATTGCTTATGCTTATACTTTGCGTGTACCAAGTTGAGGCATTATCTGTTGTCGGCTGAATGCAAAGTGGTTTGTCAAACTGATGTGGTCAAGTACATGTTGAATGCTCCAATTGTTAGAGGCCAGCTTGGAAATGGGCTTATACATTGATAGAGTTTGATCTCACATATGAACATGCCAAAGCAGTCAAGGGACAGACAATTGCAGATTTTATTGTTGAACATCGCAAAGATGTAGCTCTTGTCAGTCTTGCTCCCTAGGTATCATTCTTTGATGGATCTGTGTGCAGCCAAGGTTGTAGTGATGAGCCAAAGGTCGGTCCGATCTTCTGGAGAGAACGATACGTCGATTTGCAAGATGATGATGCCGTGATATTCGGCTACCAACCAGCAAGACTAGAAACCGGCAATCGCAATACCACCAACTCGAGTGTTATCAACCGTGACCAACACGATCGATCTTAATCCCTGCGAGCAATCGAGAAACTTGCAAGAATCAAGTAGATAGCAAATGATACAAATCAGTATCTCAAACGAAAAGTGAGGTTCTGTTTCCCGAATCGGGCGGTCTAGTCGACACGCGCAATCACGGGGAGGGACACACAAGGGGTCTACCAAACACAACAAAACCTAAACCACAACATATGATGGCGGCGGCCATATATAGAGTGGCGACCAGCAAAGGGGCGCCGTCCACCACCCTAGGGTCGGCCACCACCAAAACCCTAAGATACATGGGCCATAGGCCCAAAAATAAGGTGATGCAACACCCTGAAATTGTGTCCCGTGGCCTTCTTCGGTGTTTTGCCGATGCTGCTGGATGAATTCAGATGTGGGGCTGGATCCATTGGAAAGCTTATCTCCAAAGCTTTCAAACGAGTGGTCGCACGCCGAAATCGGAGTTCGGGAGCCCGAGTTACGCCCGTTTGAAGTCGACGGGCTGCTGGATGGCCGAGACGGGTTCTCTAGCATCTTTGGCTTCCATACAGGCCTTCCTTGGTGCTTCGTGCTTCCTCGTGGTGCATGCTTGACGCGCTGATCCTTCTTCTTGGGCTTGAAAGGCTGAGCTCCTGGGTTTAGGCCCCTAGGCGATGACGGAGTAGTAGACGGTGCGGTCGGAGACGAAGTAGACGAAGTAGAGGCAGTGGTTATATCCTTCATGTTGATGTCCTCATCATGTAGCATCAGATTATTTATTATCTCACCTTGGGGGGGGGGGGTAAGATTTGAATTCTCTTTTGGCATAAGTGATACTTTCTCCAACAATCAAGCAAAGTATGAAGGTTTGTTGAAAGGACTACAGTTGCTGCTAGATGGTAGAGTAGATTTCTTTAAGGTTTATGGTGATTCATTGCTAGTGGTCAATCAAGTCAATGGAGAGTTTGAGTGCAAGGACGATGTGTTACATCAGTACCTAGAAGAAGTGTTGGCATTGGTTGACCAATTTACATTGTTTTCTATTCATCATGTTTCAAGAGAATAGAATTGTGAAGCTAATTCTTTGGCCCAAGATGCATCAGGCTATAATCCGATGGTATTAGAAGTAACTACAGAGTTACAGGCCAAAGAATGGCAGGATGAGATTATCGGCTATCTTAAAAATCCTAATGTCAAGGCCGATAAGAAATTGAGAAGGAAAGCTCAAAACTATGTTACCATCGACGACAAGTTATTCTACAGGACTTTTGAAGGCTTGCTGTTGAAATGCTTGTCTACTGAAGAAGCCAAGGTTCCTATTAGTGAAGTGAATGAAGGTATATGTGGAACACATCAATCAGCTCATAGGATGAAGTGGCTTCTGAGAAGGATTGAATATTTCTGGCCAACCATGTTGGAAGATTGTTTCAGATAGTACAAAGGTTGTCAAGACTGTCAGAAATTTAGGAACATCCAGCATGCACCCGCATCGGCTTTGCATCGTATTATCAAGCCATGGCTGTTCCGGGGATAGGGAATTGATATGATTGGTCAGATTTTTCCATCTTTGTCTAAGGGACACATGTTTGTTCTATTGGCGACATATTACTTTACAAAGTGGGTTGAGCCAATTCTTTTGAAGAAAGTAACGGCCATTGAAGCCATCGGCTTTGTGAAAGAACACATCATATATCGTTTTGGAATTCCTCAAACCTTCACAACAGATCAAGAGTCAGCTTTCATGTCATCAGACTTTCAAGATCATGCAAAGAGTCTTGGGATCATGATGTTGAAATCATCGCCATATTATGCTCAAGCATACGACCAAGTAGAAGCTTCAAACAAAAGTGTGATCAAGTTGATCAAAAGGAAGATTGATGAAAGGCTGCACGAGTGGCACAACACATTAATGGATTAAAAATAAAAATAGGGCTTTAATCCATAAAAATGTGTTTTTGGAATTTGTTAGAACCTATAAAAATGAATCCAATGATTTGTAAGGATTTATAAATCATAAACACTTTGTTATACCCTTAAGTAAAATAAAGAAAAAGCTAAAGTTATAAAGTGGTAATTAGCCCATAGCTAATCCTATAAATCTAAAAGAGTATTTGAGAAACATATGCAGCAATTAGATCATGCAACTTAAAATAAACATAGAATTTGATACTGGATTATATACTTTAATAACGGTGCACTAGTTTCTATTTAAATAATGACATAATATAGGAGAGGTATTTTGTTGAAATAATCCATTCTATCCTCAATAATAAATTAGGCTTAGCATGGTACTGTTTTAATAATACCCTATTGTACTTCTTGTGTAACAATTCTAGTGCATATTTAATTAAGGATAATAATGCCTTTATTAGTAAACTAGAGAAGGCTCATGGAATTTTCTTGATAAACATAAATAAGATCCCAACCATGTAAAATTAGTCCTTTGATTATATATGATTGTGCATTGCATGCCATGCATCATATTGCACTTTATGCACTTTGAATATATTTGGTTCTTGCCACCTCCATACATTAGATGTAGAGGGAACCGGAGGGGAGTTCGAGGACCCGGAACAACTTCAGGACTACTACTACGAGAATCACGACTAGTTAACATTCTATCTTAAGTATGTTTGCTCATATTAGGTAGGACTAGGGACACTTCCTAGTGCGAGCGAACATCGAAAGGTTACTTTTATTTGGGAGAGTACCTTACTTTCACTAGTGCAAGTTAAACCTTATTTATACATATTGATTCCCATTTTTACAAGGATTCCCTTTAAAGTATCAAATTGCATGTTGCTTTAAAGTACTAAATACCTTGTTGATAATTATGATGTATCATGCCATGTTCATTGATGAATTTATTACCAATATTGATATTGCCTTCATGATGTCAATTATCCATTGATTTCCTACTGATGACCTTGTACATCACACTCCATTGACAACCTGGTTTAGAAAACAAATAAAATGATTTAGACCCCTTAGGTCTGGTAAAACTAGCTATGCTTAGGTCCCCACTTATGACATGGGTCGTGTACCCAGAACGTTGAAACGAGATTCATAGACACATATCATATATTTGAATTGGATGAACTTGGGATCTGGCATGCCAGTGGGATGTGATGGATGATTGTGATGGATGGATGGGACTAGACATGGAGATGTCATGATGAGCTCTTATGGTGTAAGAAGGAAGCATGGGGGTTTAGGCCGCCTGAACTTTATGTGGCATATGGGACCGTAGGTTTCCGGGACAGGATTGGATAACCGCCGGAGACTGCGGGGTCGACCGGGACAGGATTGGATAACCGCCGGGAGACTGTGAGTGGGGCAGGATTGGATAACCGCCGGTTCAGGTGTACCTATGGTACACAATGGTAAGTCACTGACCATCCCTGATGGTTCCTATCACCACAACATAAGCTACGTGGACTGACCGGGGCAGGATTGGATAACCGCCGGTACAGGTGTATTGAGGGTACACAGTGGTAAGTCACTGACCATCGATGATGGTACCAATCACCACAACGCATGGCCATCGCGCGATAGTGCAAGCCTTGGCTATGCCAAGCTTGAGGTTAAGGCAGGAACACGCCGTCTCTATAGTGGAAGGTTATCATACTCTTAGGCAAATTGCGTGCATCTAATAGATGCCGGTTATCCTACTCTTAGGATGACGCTTCAACTCTGAGCATAGATGTACCGCCCTATATTGATCTAGATCCATCATGCGTAACCTTGAGGATCGACAATAGGTGAGCCACCTGATAAGATGGTTGGTTGGCAGAGGGCCGGAAAAACTGCCATAGGATGGTTTGGAATTAGTTGTTAGTTAATCGAAAAAACTATCATGGGTGAACTATTGCTTATAACTCAATTAATGCGCTCTCTTGAGTGCCTTTGTTTTATTAAACTTGCAAACTTTTAGGTTTTGTCTTCACAAACTGGCTTTCCGCAAATAAAAGTATAACCATCAGCCTTTCCTTTGTTATCCATTAAGCATTATTAGATGGTCGTTATCTCGCCAGTGCTAGTGAGGACAAAGTAATGATTCTCGCATTAATATCCCTTTAGATATGGAGCCAGTTGTTGTTGCTTGTATCCCGAGGGTATCACAAGCATGCAACAAATGAGAGGGACAGAGCATGTGGTGAATATATCCTTTATTCCATAATCTTCAGCCCATGTACAAGCCCTCAAGGGGTCCTTATATGGGCATACGTTAGACATTCCTACCCTTTAACCCTACCTAGGCGTAGGGGTATACAAGTCATTTCGCATGTACAATTGGAGCCCATGGCTCACTCTTACAACACATCCCATACATCTTTTATATAATTACAACTAGGTCCTTGCTAGTTACAAATGTGCCCTCGTCAGCCCTTGCTAGGGAGAATGGAAGAACACACCTTGGAGATCACTTACCTCCCTTCTCCTCCTTGAATTCTAGCTCAAACACTTGGGGGCATGGTGGATTTGGCTAGGGTTTGGGGTCTCACCATGGGAGAGAGCTATGGAAAATTTGGCTAGAGTTCCCCCTCTAAAATAGACTCTCTCCAGCTCTCTCTCAGCTCAAGACCTCCTATTTATAGCCTACACCCCGAGCTAGGACTGGTGGACGCATAGGATTAAGCCACAGAGTAGGTGAGATCGATCTGTACCTCATCGGACGCGTCCGATGAGGGCTGACGCTGCGCGGGGGCTGGTGCAGACCAAGTGTTCGACTCAGGAATTACACGTGATCGGATGCCGTCTGAATCGTGTCGGACGCCGTCAGGCAGTGAGGTTCCAGTGTGCAATAAACGTCATCGGACGCGTCCGATGAGGTAGTTTCAGGGCAGCAAGTCCTCTCTTGCCTCTCTCACCCCATGGCTGCCTTGCCTTTGGTCTTGAAAGCTTCTAGGACCTTCTAGAATGATTCTTATGTGTTCATGGCCATTGAACAAGGCTTAGCTCATCTAGGTATCATGATTTGGCTTTAGAGCTTGGTTCTTTTGATACTTAGCAACTAGGGCATGGTCTCAGCTTACTAAAGCTTAGCATTTGGACATGTGGCTCTCTAGGGCTTGGCTTGACCTTTGGCTTGAACTCGACTAGGCTCAACACTAGGCATTAGGCTAGGCTTAGGATTAGTGCTCCAGCTGATGTGCTTATGACTTGATCTTGTTGCTTGAGCTTGATGAAGATGAAGCCGAGGAAGCAGGACCGAAGACTCACGCAAATAAAAACATCAAGAAGAACTATGAAACAAGGTCCTTAGTCTTAATCATCAATACCAAAACTTTCTAAATGTTACAATCTCCCCCTTTTTGGTAATTGATGACAAACTGCAACCTGCAACATCTATCATATTCAACTCAAGCATTGGTTAAATGAAAACACAAGAGCGCATGTTAGATACCACTTGAAAATTCAGACTCAAGCACATCCTAAATACCACTTGTAAGCACTTAAGCACCATCTAAGCCAAGGCGCAAATGAGCACATGCAAAACAAGCCAAACAAGCTAAGCATCACTAGTTCGCTCAACTCACCCTAAGTTCAAGCAATTTGCTAGCTCTCCCAATTTCAACCCATGATACCACTTGTGAGACTAACACTAGCAATTACCTCTAGATACCACTTGAGAAACCAAGTCTAGGAATGAAGCTAAGCTCTCCCCCTTTGCCATGCTCATCAAAATCTCATTTTCCCCCTAACACCATAAATCCAAGCACAAGGGAGATAGATAGCCAAAATTCTCCCCCTTTGGCATCAATGATCAAAACAATCAAAGCACATAGCATTTTCTCCCAAAAAGCTCTCCCTAAGCACATGCATCTTACAATGATACCACAAGTGAATATGCAAGAGCAAGCTATTGAGCTCCCATGATCTCCCCCTATCACTAGGCATGATTTTATGTCCCCCTTTATCCAACATTTTGATACCAAGTGAAATCACTCACAAAGACATGTGGAGAGAATTTAAATGAAAACAATAGTGAGGAGCTAATCATGGGACTTTGGGGATTATCCAAGTGTGAGATTACTTAAAACACCCACCATAGTTCACAATAGAGCAAAAGACTAGGCATAAATGTCACAAGCTCAAAAGTAGCATTATAATGCATGTTCAAGTGAATTATACCTAGATCATGATATAAATAAACTATGGTAAGTTGATGCACTAGTGGCTCACACCTAGAATCGATTCAAGTTCAAATAGCACTAGCTAAGATATTCTGGTTCACAATTCAAATAGCTAGGCTAAAAGCGAGTCTTACAAATCATTTTGAGTTGAGCACTTTATTCATTTTAAAATCCCTTTTCAGAGCAAATGCAATGACATGTTTGAATTACAACCAAATACTATGCGATATGATTACACATGCTCGAAATGAATTCACATGACACTGTTGATCATTCAGTGCAACACCTGAAGAGCTTGTCATGTGCTAATGGCTCAACTTTAGCTTTCTCGCTTTGCAAGGATAGCTTGCTTATTCATTATTTATTTTATTTGGCCGCTTGGGCTCGTTTGTTGGCACATTGGCTCTTTTCGGCGAGACTAGAGTAGAGCACATTGCAAGACATAATTTAAAGCTCTAAAGTGTTGCAAGGGTGCTCCAAAACAATGGCATATGATGTCAAGTATAGCATAATGCACTCATATCACATATTATTAAGTTGCAAGACATGACATGACAATGTTTTTCATTTTGGCTCATCTCATGGAAAGGTTGTTCAAATTTTAGCAAAGCTTTTGAATATGTGATCTAGCAATAGATTAGATAGTCCATAATCACTAAATCAACCTAGAATAAGAGCAACTAGTGAGCCACCTAGCCATTGATTATTTATCACAAGTTCTAGGGCATATGTTAGAATCTGATTTAGATTAAGCTCCTATTGAACAAGTGACAAATGAGCTTCTAGCCAACCACACTAGATCCATACAGTGAGCATCTAAGCAATTCTTAACACTAGTATAACAACCAAAGTCTAGTATGCTCACACTAGTGGGTTCATTATAATTCTCTACCAACTAAAGCACATCAAATTATTATTGGTGAGATGATACCAATTGAGAGGATCTAATTTTATGAAAGATACTACTTCAATGAATCCAATACTGGACTACCAGCTTAGGTCAAAATGCAAGATACCACATGAACGCACATACAACTAGATGATGCCTTAATGCAAACTCCCAAGACAATGAAATGCACCAGAATGGTATGACATGAAAATCAGGGCTAACAAATAATGGAGGCAAGCAAAGCACCACCTAGGAAGAACCTAGACATGGTAAGGAGCTAAGCTCACAACAAACTACCCATAAGACCATCAATTCAGAAGCCACACATGATACCACATTATATACTAGAGCATATGACCGCAGGATCACAACAGGTAAAGGATTTAATCGATCTGTAATATGTGTTTACCCTGTAATGCTGATCATCAAGTGTTTCATATGCTCTTCCTGAATTCGATGTAAGAGCTAAAATGTGTACCTGCGGTGTAGAGGAAGTAGTAGTACACGTGTCGGGGCTTGATCTTGCTCCCCCTGAATCTCATCTCCTCCTACCGAGTGGTCATGGTGCGGAAGACTCATCTTCCCACCTCCTGGTGAGCAACTGAGGACGCCGTCTTGATTGTTCAATGGTTCTAAGACGTCCCCCACTCCGGCTGCAAACTGTTGACACCTGAATTTGGCAGAAAATCGGATATTCAGAAGAAGGGCCGAATATGTTGGAATCATTGGGCTGAATCGGAAGTGGGCTTCATCGGCAAAGGAGAAAATATATTGAAGAAACCGATAGAGATAAAACTTCGGAAGAAATACGATCTGATCGGGAGCGCCACGCGGTAAAAGAGGTCGTATCGGTATCGACTTTGTAATACTATAAATAGGACCTTAGGCCTAGAGAAATAGATATCTAATACTCAATACACAAAACACTTTCTCGAATCCGATCGACCTCGTCGAAAGGCTTCAACTCCCAGGTAGAGCTATCTCGATGGGATAATCGATTCTCTCCTTGTAGCCCGTATGCATGGCTGCATCATATTGATCTCGTGTATACAAAGCATATCAGACTGTCTCGGAATTTACCGATCTTTAATGTGTTCTTGCGTATTGCACTGTCTCGATTTAATCGATCTGTAATATGTGTTTACCCTGTAATGCCGATCATCAAGTGTTTCATATGCTCTTCCTGAATTCGATGTATGCAACTGTCTCGTTTAATCGATCTTGTGTATGCCTTGTTTAGGATACTGCATCTGTGAATGTTTGCCGATTAGCATTGCATCTACCCTTATTAGTCTTTAAATCTTTAAATCGGTTTATTGGTTTATATCTAGACTTAGATTTGAATACTGTCTTGGCCTGACCAATCTATTCAATCTGTTTCTTGGTTTAATCTGATGCACTGATACAAAGGTTTATTGCTAATATCCTATAAAAATACCAAAAACAAATACAAGATTTAAATTTGAATATTTATCTATATTTACTTGCTCTATCAGGCATTAAGCCGATAGATCTTGTAATCGGATATTGTAAAACCGATTACGAAAAACCTGATCTGGCTATTTGGAAAGCCGATTGGGGCGATATTACTGATGATTTTCTCCTTGTCAATGTACAGGTCAAATTGACTGGCACGTTTGGTTTCTTGTTGCGACACAATCGCAGAGTTGACGCTTCAGCACGTGTGTTCGTGAGAAGTCCACTTTTAGTGTCAACATACTTTTTGGCACGCCCGGTGAGACCTGGAAGATCAAAATCGACAACATGACGCGTACCGACACCGAGGCGGCGTTGGAGGCGCTCAAGCTCACTGCCGAGGCAGTGACATTTGACGAACTCAGCCCAGATCAGAAAAAGGAAATTGAAGATAGGCTCGCGGAGATCCATGAGGAGAACAAGAAGAGAATGCTGACTGGCTATCGGAAAACCCGTAGTGGTCAGATTAGGAAGACTTCCATTGGAGATCCACTGCTCACCGGAGATTTTTTCGAGGTGATAAGAGATCGGATCAATAGCTCTGTTTACCGATCGATGTTGGACCAGTCATCGGTGCTAGGGCGAATTGTCCAGGAGGGGACAAGTGCTGCGTTTCATAACATCATGACTGGACAAACTCACCAGCTGAATCAGAATATTCCGCAGGGGGTGAATCCGGGAAGCCAGTATCCATCTTACGCTCAGCCAGGGGCATCAAATGATGGGACTTCCCAATTAAGTCCTCCATTGAGTATTAATCCAACTCCGATTCGGATGGCACCCAATAATCAGTCTATGGTTCCGGTCCCGGATCCGATCTATCAGCCGATGAATCATGGGGTGAACGAAAATCTAGAAGAGATGACAAAGAACTTAGTTTACAATATGATGAAGCAGTGCGGGTTCAACACTCCCAAGATTGCACCGCACTATACTATGCCGTATCCATCGGCTATCAATGAGACGGAATACCCTCACAAGTATCGAGTTCCCGACTTCGCTAATGCCAAATTCAGCGGGAGAGATAACACCTCTACGCGCGAGCATATTGCTAGATTCCTTGCGCCGTGCGGAGAGGCTGCATCGAAGGATACTCTCAAATGCCGATTATTCCCACTGTCCTTATCGGGATCGGCCTTTAACTGGTTCACGTCGCTTCCTCCAAACAGTATTACCTCCTGGCCAGATCTGGAAAAGAAGTTCCACGAATACTTCTATTCTGGAGAGAACG
>SPJY01017277.1:0-27809 GCA_005191435.1 Raddia distichophylla
CCCGATCCGCAGTAGTGATGGGTGAGAGATCTGATATCTCCCATAACCCGTGGGCACATTGTATTAGATAATCTTCCACCTCTTGATATCGATCCAAGGCACTTGATGACCATTCTGTCTTTCTAGGTAGCCTCATGTCGTGCTCACTACTCATGGCTTTCAGACTTGATCCCCCCACCCCAAAAAAAAAGGTTAACCAATCCGACCATATGACGTCAACAACTTGAGTTAGGATATTACAATCCTCTACAAATTAATGAATAAGCTGGCTATATAAGTTGGAATAAGCTAAATGAGTTGGACTTTGAGTGGTTATAAAATTTGATTCTCATCTAATCGGAAGAACACATTGAAATGGCTCAGACCATGAAGTATATTGTCTAGAAAACTGATCCAACTTTATTATCCGAGTAACTCGGACAATTTTTTATTAGTAGTATTAGATAATGGAAATATTTATTTTCGATCAGCCTCTATATCCAAGTACATGTACGTACACATACATTGGATTTTCCATGCCTCTAATACGTGGAATTGATCTGAGACCAGTAGTCCTAATCAGTAATCACTCGGATATACAATGTGAATCCCAATTGATTTGGCTTAGCAAAAACTTCCGAATGAACATTTCTTTTCTATAAAAAATCCTTTTCCAATAAGAAAAAGGCCGAAATTCAATCAAATCAATAATAAGAACCTATAAAAAATACCTTTTCCTGGTACAGGGCAATGCTCCAACCCAAGTACAGTAGTTGCGTAAGCCTGTTCCAAATACTTGAGTACTTGACTAGCATCATTTTTTTTTAAAAAAAAAAACACTGCAGTTTGAAAGAAAGCCGTATGTCAACCATGCATGTTACTGTTATGGTATCGACACTCCAAAACCAAAAGGCAGCATGTGCAGTGCACCATTGCCAGCTAGGGGTGAAAGGAGGGCAAAGCTTCTCAAAATAGAACTCGTATATATAAATGTAAAATGGAGTACACGATACGTTAACTTTTAAAATTGTCTTTTGATCATTCGTCTTATTCAAAAAAGTTATATAAATATTGTTTATTTTGTCGTGATTTGTTTTATTATTAAAATCTCTAAGCATGATATATATTTTTGCATGTTTGCACTAATTTTTTTAAATAAGACAAATGGTCAAAAACCATTCCAAAAATTAACAGTGACATATAATTTGGAAAAGAGGGAGCACATGATATTTCTCCTGTCATAGATAAGTGCTTTCGGATTTTGATAGGGCCATAGTACTATTTATTTATTAAGCCATTAAGACAATTAGTAATACTTTTCAATATGAATCAACACATACTCACTCAGAAGGAAAGCTTTGATCAACAATTAAACTATTATTACATAATTTTTATGACACACGATTGATGTTAGTATATTTGTCTTTAAAAAGGTACTTACACACAAGTATAATTCTATATCACATAAATGACATATTAATAAAGTAATTGTTGGTCAAAGTCTTGTCCTAACGAAACAACAACATACGTCTTATAAAATACTCAATCCAAATAGTTTAAATGATATTTGTACATGAAAATTTTAAATTTTTGACTCACACGTATTTCAGAGCACGCTACATGTATTCATGGCATGAGAGAGTAGTATACAGTAGTAATTTACAGAGCTGGTAAGGCGTGCGTATGCTGAAAATTAAGCAAAGCCCGGTTACCGGATCAGCACTTAAAGCAGATCGCAAAGGCGCGACCGAGTTCGTTAATTTCAAGTTATCCCATCGCCTTAATTACACTGGTATCAGTCTTCACCTTCGACCATATATACTACCAGCCTCTTTGATTCTCTTCTCGTCTCTACACAAGTCCTCAAGATATATTGCCACGATGCCACGCCGTTCTTCTGAGCGTATGATAGGGTCTCTCTCTCTCTTGAAGAGTAAGATAGGAGGTTTGCTTTAAAAATGCATGGGAGATATATGCATGACCTGATCCATCGACATGTTTAAGTAGAGTTACAAAGTAGAGAGAGGGAGAGGGAGTGGGAGAGGTGACATGTTTAAGTAGAGTGACAAAGTAGAGAGAGAGGGAGGGAGGGAGAGAGAGAGGGATGGGGTTGGGGTTGGGGTTGGGAGGCAAGGCGAATGAGGTGAAGATGAACCACAGAGTGTCATTTCTCCTCGGCGCGGCTCTGCCGACCATCTTGCTCTTCTCGCTGGCCTCCGATAGGGTGGGGGACAAGCTCTCCACCATATCGAGTTGGAGTAATGGAATTCAGCTCTCTGCTAATCTTAGCGGTGCTGCCTATAGTGCTCAAGACAATGAGGTAAGTACACAAAAAAAAAACTTGGTAAGATACACATATACTACCTCCGGTCATAAAAACAAGTCATCGTTGACTTTTGGACACGCTTTTGACCATTCGTCTTATTCAAAAAATATTTCAAACATACATAAATATAAATTATGCTTGAAGTACTTTTAATGATAAAACAAATCACAAAAAAAATATATAATTTTTTGAATAAGACCAATGGTCAAAGGTGCACACAAAAGTCAACGACGACTTGTTTTTATGACCGGAGGTAGTAGCATTTTAGTTTGCCTTGATCTAGCTTTTTTTCAAAAAATAAGTCCTCCTGTGGTCAATACACGAGTGCTAAGACTTATTGGCAACATATCTAGTGCTAATGCCCATTAGGTGCTAATACTAATGGTCAAACATTTGTTCAAAAGTCAACGGTGACAAGCATTTTGGAATGGAGGGAGTACATGATAGCTTCCGGGATAGCATGCAAAGATTTTAGATTTTTAGTATATCTTTTTCATACCTCACCGTGAGGCCGCAAAAAACTCTACTATTTAAAAACTTAATTGATTCCATTGCATGATTTTAACACATAAGCAAATATACAATGCAGACCAGGTTTCCTGGCCTAGAAGAGCTGCTGCCCAAGGTTGCCATGGAGGATAAGACGGTGATCCTCACGTCGGTGAACGACGCATGGGCGCGGCCCAACTCTCTCTTCGACCTCTTCCGCGAGAGCTTCCGGAATGGCGAGGAGACGGAGCACCTCCTCAACCACACCCTCGTCGTCGCTGTTGACGACGGTGGGCTGGACCGCTGCAAGGCCGTGCACTCACACTGCTACCTCCTCCTCGAGGCCAAGGCCATGAACCTCAGCTCAGCCAACCGCTTCATGACCAAGGGATACCTCGAGCTCGTCTGGATGAAGCTCTCTCTGCAACAGCGCGTCCTAGAGCTCGGCTACAACTTCCTCTTCACCGTAAGCTTCCTGCAAAATTTTAAATTTTTTCCATCCTATAATGCCGATCACATGTCTAGTAATATGAAGAAGGTATCGATTTGGTTCCTCGACTTATTTTAGTCTCTGACCTAAAACCAGGTTAATTTGATATTCAATTTACAAAACAAAAGGTTGGTGATTATCTAATCTCCTAATTTTCACATAATTTTCTAAAATCTACACAATTGTTTTGCATTTCATATTATTTTAAAGGGAAACACTTCAGTTCATGCGTCCGAGCGTTCGGACAATGTGCGCGCGCGCGAGGCACAACCTCACGAGCATGCATGCAGTCCAACCTCCTGGAGACTAGTAGCAACATGGTGGGCCCATGAGCAGGGACCAGCGCGGCAAGTGATCAGCCTGTGCAAGGAATTGCGGACGCAATTGCAATTTTTCTCTTCTTTGCTGTGTATAAGTAGCTCTCACGTCCACGCACTGTCTCCATTCGTTCCATTTTTGCTCTAGACTTTTTCTTGGTACCTAGTTACGGAGGCGAGAGGAGCCTCAGCTCGCACCGGCGCCATGGCCGGGGCGTAGGCCTACTGATGGTGCAGGAACCGGACTGTATCCAACCCACTCCACGCTGTGAACAAGAAGAAATCAATCCAAGCCAAACCATTAATTGAATAGTATGACCCAAACCAATCCAAACCATTTAACGCCTTTAGACCGATTAGCTTGATTCATAGTGTTGGAAAGTTATTCTCAAAGCTCCTGGCGAACAGGTTATCAAGGCATTTAGAGAATTTGATCTCCCCTTGTCAGAGCGCTTTCATCAAAGGGAGGTCCATTCAGGACAACTTCATCTGGGTTAGGTCGAGCATCCAGCAATTGCATCGGAAAAAAGTGCCTTCGCTACTTATGAAGCTCGATATGCAAAGGGCGTTTGACTCGGTTAGCTGGGAATATCTGCTGGAGGTTTTACAGGCTTTTGGTTTTGGCCAGCGTTGGAGAAATTGGATGGCCATTCTTCTTGGGAATGCTACCTCCCAGGTCCTGCTTAACAACTCGCCTGGGAGGCCACTTGTGCATCGTCGAGGTCTTAGGCAGAGGGATCCACTTTCACCAATGCTATTCATTCTGGCCATGGAGCCACTGGCTCGCCTCCTTCACTTGGCAGAGGAGAGAGGAGTGTTTCAGCCCATTCCACACAATCGAGCGAGGTTGCGTTTTTCGCTGTATGTAGATGATGTAATGGTGTTGATCAAGCCAGACGCTCTGGAAGTGCAGGCCCTTACCCAGATGTTCAACGCCTTCCAAGGAGCGACAGGCCTGACTAAGAGTGAAGTCTTCAAAATTAGATGCGGCCAAGACACCGGTATTTGGTTGCAAGAAGAAATCCCAGCACAGGTCAAAGAATTCCCCTGTACGTATTTAGGTCAGCCTTTGAAACCAAATAAAATTAAAAAGCAGGAGGAAGCGAATCTCATTGAGAAAGTCAGGCGTAGGCTGGCGACTTGGAAGGCCAACCTCCTCTCCAAGGAAGGCCGCCTGGTCCTCGTCAACTCCGTGCTAACTTCGTTGATTGTCTATCACATCATGGCCTTTCAGCCGAGCAAGTGGGCCATTAGAAAGATTGATAAAATTAGGCGGGCATTCCTCTGGGCGGGGGAAGAAACCTGTCACGGCGGAAAGTGTTTGGTTAACTGGTCGTCGGTTTGCAGGCCAAAGGAGTTAGGGGGGGCTGGCGTCAAGGATATCGAACGTTTTGCACGGGCCTTGCGTCTTCGGTGGCTTTGGCATGTTTGGGACTCCCCACCAAAACCTTGGGCTAGGGCGACACCTCCATCCACAATAGTAGATATCATGCTATTTCGGGCGGCGACTGAGCTAAACTTGGGTGATGGCTCCATGACCCCCTTTTGGACCTCACCTTGGTTGCATGGCTCCTCTCCGAGCGAAGTGGCACCGCTTTGTTATAGGCTTGCAAAGAGAGAGGAGATTTCTTTAAAGGAGGCGCTTGCGGACGGCCGTTGGATGTTTCCGTTAAGGAAAATCTCTACGTCCGAGCAGGTTCGAGAATTTGTCAGGCTTTGGTCAGGTGTGCAGCAGGTTCGATTGCTTTCAGGGGCAACTGATTCCGTTCGCTGGAAATTCAATGCCTCAGGTTTCTATACAGCCAAATCTGCACATTCTATGCAGTTCATTGGCTCTTCACAGGTTCATGACTTTGCACGCATCTGGACCGCTAAAGTACAAAGTAAATGTCGTTTCTTCTTTTGGGTGCTGCTCCGTGAGAGACTATACACCGCAGACCGTTTAACCGCAAGAGGCTGGCCTTGCAATACCACTTGCGCACTTTGTGGTGAGGAGGATGAAACCCATAAGCACCTTTTTGGGGAGTGCACATTTGTTAGGCAAATCTGGCATGGAATGGCGTCTCTACTACGTTCCACAAAGGTAGATTTGCCATACGTTGTCTCCATGGGACATTGGTGGGACGATCTGTTGGGAAGCAAGGCGGTTAGGAGGATTGAAGATGGAATCATTGCTGCCATATGCTGGAACATATGGAAGGAGCGAAACGCCAGGATTTTCCGGCATGAGGATTGTTGGCCGGACGATGTTTTGGTTAAGATTAGAGGTGACCTATTAGTAGTATAGTTCGGTTCCGGCCAAGCTTGACCGGCGCGGGATGTGTGGGGTGCTTTCGCATCGTGTGTTCGAAAACTGCTTTTGTATTGTTCTTCTTCCTTTGAATGAAATATGGCAGCTCGCCATTTCTTCAAAAATTTAACGCTTTAACCCATTCCAGTCCAAACCATTTCTATCTTCATAGTTCAAACCATTTCGTCAAACCATTTACAACCCATTTACAACCCAAATCTCAATGGAGTGGATGCAGATGTCCATGCTAGAACAACGCACAGACGAATGAACACGGGAGGGAGAGTATTGCTATGTGAGGAAAAATCAGATCGAAGAAAAATAAAACAAACAAATCAGCAGACGTTCGTCCTCATCTTGTTTCACTGCGGCCTCCTGTGAATTCAAGGTACCACTCATGGACTCATCCAGTTGCAGGCAGCATGACTAAGCATGGCGATGGATCTTGCCATGGGCGCCGAGCCGCCGAGGCGATGGAGCTCTGCTGCCTCGCCGCGTGCGTCGCTCCGTGGAGGCCAAGGCTATGTAATTGGTGCTGTTACCAGCCATGGCGCGTCACGAATCGGTAGGATGTGGAGTAGCTCGCCGGCGGGCTCCGGTCTAGAAACTCAGATCAAGAAATAGAGAGATAGGAGGGAAGGAGAGGAGAGGAAGAACATGCCTGGAGCAAGAACGTCGAGTCGCCTTCGCCGTCGCCCATCACCCCTGTGACCCTGTCTGCTGCAAGCCTCACATGCTCACGAGCTTCTTGTCGAGGATCATGTCGTCCGTCGTTAAGTCGGCTGCCTTCCGGAACGCGCCGCGGCCGAAGTAGAGGTTGTACGAGTCGGCGAGGCCCTCCAAGAAGTCGAACTCCGGCGCCCACCCGAGCTCCCTCGTAGCCTTCTCAATCGACGCGAAGAATCGCCGTCGCCGTCGCCGCTGCCGCCGCCGCTTCCCCGCTTCGAGATCTGACGGGCTGAGCTATCCCTAGCTTTTCGTGACTTTCTCCTACGAACCGTTCTAACCCATGTGGATACAAACCGTTTCAGCTCATGGATACAGACCGTTTCAGCCCAAAATTTTTTCAAACCCATCCAAACCGAACCACCCCGAAATCACTAAAAAACCAAACCAGACCAGTCTAGTACGAGGCATAGGCCCATTCCAACCAGACCAAAGCATCCAAAGACAAGCCCAAACCATTAAAACCATTTGCATCCAATCCACTGGTAGGCCTGCCGGGGCGTCGCCGCCTCAGCTCGTCGGGCGACATGGCCTCTCCCTCTCCTCTCCTCTCTCTCTCTCCCTCTCTTTCTCTCCCCCCGCTCGGTTGATGCTCCTATCTGTCTCCCCATGCCTATGGCTCAAGCTAGGTAAGCAAGTTTGGTGTCAGCATGGGGCAGGAGCCAGCCAGTCGCCACCTCTCGTCGTCGAGGTGTGCACGCCGCCGCAGCTTGCATCCTTGCTCGAGTCTCTGGTGGCCACCGCCGTCGTAGCCCTGCGCTCGTCAGACCTGGAGGATAAGAGGAGCTTGGAGAAGACTCATCCTCATTTTAGCGTGAAACTTGACCATACAGGTAAGAAAACTTGAGATTTTCTCTGTTGAAAACTTGACTCTTGCTTTTGTTCAAAATTCATTTGACACGTGGTCAAACTTGGGGTTTACCGGAATAAAACTTGGATTTTTAATCATGTAAAACTTGGGTTTGTATCGAGTAAAACCTGGGCTTGCATCGGTTAATCTTTGGTGGTTTGCTACTGACAAAACTTCGGTTTTTATGTGTAAAACTTTGCTTTACACTGGATTAAACTTGATTTTTGACGGAGTGAAACTTGGTTTTTCACGTGGTAAAACTTGGTTTTCATCCGCACGTCGTCAGGTTTTCCCTAGTAATTTTTCAGGTTTTCTGGCTGACGTCATGCTGACGTCAGCTGTCCGATCGTTCGGGCGTCTGATTTGTGGCGTTGGCCTATTTAAACTATAAAACTAGTATATGCTAGAAATATTCAAAAATGATACAATGCGGTAAATATAATGAAAAAAAATATAGAGAATGTAAAAGGATTAGGAGCTCAAATATACAACTTAATCTGAATTTTACAAAAGAAAATTAAGTAAGTTACATGTAACACTTTTTGGTCAAAAACCACATTATGATTGGTTCAGTGACCATTTGAATATGATTTTTACATTTTGATAATTGAAACAATCTGATTTTGGAGCTTACGTACCAAAGTCAGTCGAAGATCATAGTTTAATGGTTGGAAAGTTACAGCTTAGAGACAAAAAAACATTCCTTTATTTTTCGCAAGTTTATAATAAATAAAAGAATTCTCTAACATAATAGAATTCTTTTCGATCTACATAGTAAGATGTACACATCCCATATAACTATATAATGGGTGATGGTGGTGTATCATAACAGCGAGGAATCCGGCGAGTGCGAGGTGCCGGCTTTGGGATTGTGAGTATGGGATTTGGGTCGTCTTTGGGATTGCTATTATGGAATATATGGGGTTTCTTGCAGGTTTATTATATATAGTATCAAATTGGAGTTTGAAGCCTACTTGAAATTGAAAAGATTAACGTGAGTTGAAGTTGAATCTGTTTCAGAGAAAATCGGTTTCAGGTTGAGATTGAGATTCGATTCGATTCGATTCGGAATTGGTCTCTCTTGATTGTTTCGAGGCTGGGGTTGAGGCGGACCGAAAAAAACGACGAGGAAGAAATCTTCCTCACTTTAATATTAAATAAAAAATAAAATAAATAAAATAAGGTAGAGATAGAGAAGATAGAGATAGAGATGGGTGATGGTGGTGCATCATAACTGCTAAAACTTGCACTCAAAATTGTCGTAGGATGTGGACATCGTGTGGTTCCGCAACCCGTTCCGGCACATTAACCTCTACGCCGACATGACCGTCGCGACAGACCACTTCTACGGCGAGCCATACGCCCTGACGAACTCGCCCAACACCGGCTTCTACTACATGAGGTCGGCGAACCGGACGGTGGAGATGCTCAAGGCTTGGCATGCGGCCAGGTCGAGGTTCCCGGGGGACCACGACCAGCTGATCTTTGACAAGATCAAGAAGGAGCTCGCCGGCGAGCTACAGGTCAAGATCGAGTTCCTCGACACGGCGCTCTTCGGTGGCTTCTGCCAGTACTACAGCGAGATGGAGAAGGTGTGCACCATGCACGCCAACTGCTGTGTCGGGCTAGAGAACAAGGTGCACGACCTTAGGAACATCCTCGCCGACTGGAAGAACTACACGAGGTTGTCGTCGTCGGAGAAGAAGAACGGCAAGTTTAAGTGGACGTTCCCTGCCCGTTGTAAGTCATGAAAGGTTTCCTGCCTGATGTAAACCACTGGAGTGCGAGGATTGAATGGCTTATATTTATTGTAGTATATTGTAAAGGAGCTATAATTTTAGTATTTTTATAATATGGTCTACGTAAAAAAACTGGGAATAATCTAGGACTATATGATATCAAAGTTGTCAAGGTCACTGTAAATGTGTAACACTATTTTGAAGTGTCAAAATATCAATTATCCCTTTGTTTGTAACAAGCATGGTGTCTCATGCTTTTGTGCCACCAGATTTTTTCTAAAGATGAAAAACCTTTTATAGATGCAAGCTCTACCATAATTATGGATGCAAATGGGACACCCTACAGGTACCCGCTAGCCGCAATGTGTCCCACTTGCATCCCTAAATATAATTCATGTCTAATCAGTAGGAGTAATTGTTTTATTAAAAAGGGGTTTGTTTCCCTCTCCCTTGGCCTCCTTCCTCTTATTATGAAATAACCGTCGGAGCATGGAGATCGACAATGATATTCTACTAATAAGCGTGCACGTGTAAAGCACGTCGATATCGTAGGTTAATTTCATGGCAAAAAAATAGCTAAACAATCTATGCTATATATGGAAATTGTAATGAAAAAATCACAATTAACCATAACCTTTCTAGATCATTAATACCCCTTTGTATAAAATTACATTCTTAGTTGGAAAGAAACAACAATGATGGTTTAAAATGTCTGATCTTTGTATTGACTATATTCAGGATACCAAAGCATGATATTGTTATATACTTTCCAAGGGTTAATACGACATGTTAGGGTCACTACTTGACATGCCCTTGATAGATAAATTGAGGAAGAAAGTGGTTTTGTTTGACCAATGAGAACAAGGAACTCACACGCAAATACATCGTAAATGGAAACAAATCTAGCACCCTTGATCTGGTAGTAAGTAGGCACATGCACAGCACAATTTTCACAATACATTATAGAGTTGTATAATCATGTCTAAAAAATAATGGCCAACGCCTCAAATCGGACGTCCGATCCGATCGGACAACTGACGTCAACATGACGTCAACCGGAAAACCTAAAAAATAACCGGGGAAAACTTGACAGCATCCTGATGAAAAACAAATTTTACCGCATGAAAACTCAAGTTTCACTCCATTAAATACCATGTTTAATCCCATGTAAAACAAAGTTTTACATATGGAATCCAGAGCTTAACAGTTGCAAAACACCAAGTTTTCACTGTATAAAAATCAAGTTTCACTTCGCTAAATTCAAGTTTCCCCGCATATATAGCAAGGTTTTTACATGAACAGCCCGAAGTTTGACATGGGCAAAACTGGCTAAACCAATTTTCATGCCATACACCAACAAGAAAAATTTCACGAGGAACACACCCAAGTTTTCACTGAGAGAAAACACCAAGGTTTATCAAGTAAGACCGAGGTTTGCAGAAAAAGTTTGATGAAAATCTTCGTTGTAACCAAGTTTCATAGATAGAGAACAAGGTTTGCAAATGAACAATCATAAATTTTACCTAAAACAAAACCAATTTTCACACATATATGCAAGCAAGAAATTCGCGAGGGACAAAACCAAGTTTCATCGAGCAAAAAAGACAGGTTTTTGGTAGACAAAATCAAGGTTTCTCTTACTTACTTACTAGGTTTGACAATAAAAACTAGGATGGATTTTCTTCCACCTCCTCTTCTTCTCCAGATCCGACGAGCCCCTACCCCGTGCTTCCCGGATCTGGTCGTAGCTCCTCCTCTGCTCTCTTTCGCCGGATATCTCGTTGGAGCTCGCCGAGGCCGTCGCAGGAGCTCGCTGCTGCTACGGCGCCACAGCGATCTCATGTGTATTACTGTAGGTGTCAGGTTTCAACTCTAGGGTTTTGATGGGCCCACCATAGTTTAGTGAGTGTTAGGTTCGAATCCTAGGGTTTGGGTGGGCCCACCATGGTAGAGTGAGTGTCAGGCTCCAACACTAGGTTTGGTGGGCCCATCATGGTACCGCAGGTATCAGGTTCCAACTCTAGGGTTTGGGTGGGCCCCCCATGGTAGAGTGAGTGTCTGGTTCAAACCATAAGGTTTGGGTGGGCCCACCATGGTAGAGTGAGTGTTAGGTTGGAACCCTAGGGTTTGGGTGGGCCCACCATGGTAGAGTGAGTGTCAGGTTCCAACCCTAGGTTTGGTGGGCCCATCATGCTACACTTGGTGTCAAGTTTCTACCCTAGGTTTTGGGTAGGCCCACCAAGGTAGAGTGTGTCAGGTTCGAACCCTAACGTTTGGGTTGGCCCACCATGGTAGAGTGAGTGCCTGTTTCCAACCCTAGGGTTTGGGTGGGGCCACCATGCTAGCCTGAGTATCATGTTCCAACCCTGGGTTTGGTGGGCCCACAATGCTAGAGTGAGTATCAGGTTCCAACCATAGGTTTTGTGAGACCATCGTGGTACACTAGGTGTCAGGTTCAACTCTAGGGTTTAGGAGGGCCCACCATGGTAGAGTGAGTGTCAGGTTCGAACCCTAGGTTTTGGGTGGGCCCACCATGGTAGAGTGAGTGACAGGTCCCAAACCCTGGGTTTGGGTGGGCCCACCATGGTAGATAGAGTATCAGGTTACAACCCTAGGGTTTGGATGGGCCCACCTTGGTAGAGTGAGTGTAGGTTTGAACCTAGGGTTTAGGTGGGCCCAACATTGTAGGGTAAGTGTCAGGTTCCAACCCTAGGTTTCTTGGGCCCATCTTGCTACACTAGGTGTCAGGTTCCAATCCTAGGGTTTGGATGAGCCCACCGTGGTAGAGTAAGTGTCAGGTTTGAACCTTAGGGTTTGGGTGGACCGACCATGGTAGAGTAAATGCCAGGTTCGAACCCTAGGTTTGGTTGGCCCGTCATGCTACACTAAGTGTGTAGTTCCAACCCAAGGATTATTGAGCCCATCATGGTACACTAGGTGTCAGGTTCCAACTCTAGGGTTTGGGTGGGCCCAGCTTGGTAGATTGAGTGTCTGGTTCGAACCCTGGGTTTTGGGTGGGCCCACCTTGGTATAGTGACTGTCAGGTTCGAAACCTAGGGTTTGGGTGGGCCCACCATGGTAGAGTGAGTGTTAGGTCCCATCCCTAAGGTTTGGGTGGGCCCAACATGGTAGAGTGAGTGTCAGGTTCCAATTCTAGGGTTTGGGTGGGCCCACCATGGTAAAGAGAGTGTCAGGTTCGAACCCTAGGGTTTCGGTGGGCCCAACATGGTATAGTAAGTTTCATGTTCGAACCATAGGGTTTGGGTGGACCCACCATGGTAAAGTGAGTGTCTGGTTCGAACCATAGGGTTTAGGTGGGCCCAGCATGGTAGAGTGAGTGTCAAGTTCGAACCCTAGGGTTTGGGTGTGCTCACCAAGGTAAAGTGAGTGTCAGGTTCCAATCCTAGGGTTTGGGTAGGCCCACCATGCTACACTGAGTATTAGGTTCCCACCCTAGGATTGGTGAGCCCATCATGGTTACAGTAGGTGTCAGGTTCCAACTCTAGGGTTTGGATAGGCCCACCATAGTTTACTGAGTGGCAGGTTCGAATCCAAGGGTTTGGGTGGGCCCACCATGGTAGAGTGAGTGCCAGGTTCCAACACTAGGTTTGGTGGGCCCATCATGGTACAGTAGGTGTTAGGTTCCAACCATAGGGTTTGGTTGGGCCCCTATGGTAGAGTGAGTGTCTGGTTCGAACCATAGGGTTTGGGTGTGCCCACCATGGTAGAGTGAGTGTCAGGTTCCAACCCTAGGTTTGGTGGGCCCATCATGCTACACTAGGTGTCAGGTTCCTACCATAGGTTTTGGGTGGGCCCACCATGGTAGAGTGAGTGTCAGGTTCGAACTCTAGGGTTTGGGTTGGCCCACCATGCTAGCCTGAGTATCATGTTCCAACCCTGGGTTTGGTGGGCCCACAATGCTAGAGTGAGCATCAGGTTCCTACAGTAGGTTTGGTGAGCCCATCATGGTACACTAGGTGTTAGGTTCCAACTCTATGTTTTGGGTGGGCCCACCATGGTAGAGTGAGTGTCTGGTTCGAACCCTAGGGTTTGGGTGAGCCCATCAGGCTACACTAGGTTTCATGTTCCAACCCTTGGGTTTGGGTGGAACCACCTTGGTAGAGTGAGTGACAGGTCCCAAACCCAGGGTTTGGGTGGGCCCACCAAGGTAGATAGAGTATTAGGTTACAGCCCAAGGTTTTGGATGGGCCCACCATAGTAAAGTGAGTGGAAGTTTGAACCGAGGGTTTAGGTTGGCCTACCATTGCAGAGTAAGTGTCAGGTTCCAACCCTAGGTTTCGTGGGCCCATCTTGCTACACTAGGTGTTAGGTTCCAACCGTACGGTTTGGGTGGGCCCACCATGCTAGAGTGAGAGTCAGATTCGACCCCTAGGTTTGGTGGGCCCACCAAGGTAGAGTGAGTGCCATGTTCCAACCCTAGGTTTGGTGAGCCCATCATGGTACACTAGGTGCTAGGTTCTAACTCTATGGTTTGGGTGGGCCCACCATGGTAGATTGAGTGTAAGGGTTAGAACCCTAGGGTTTGGGTGAGCCCATCATGCTACATTTGGTGTCAAATTCCAACCATATGGTTTGGGTGGGCCCACCTTTGTAGAGTGAGTGACAGGTCCCAAACCCTGGGTTTGGGTGGGCCTACCATGGTAGATTGAGTATCAGGTTCCAACCCTAGGGTTTGGTTGGGCCCACCATTGTATAGTGAGTGTCATGTTCGAACCCTAGGGTTTGGGAGGCCCACCATGGTAGAGTGAGTGTCATGTTCCAACCCTAGGTTTGGTGGGCCCATCATGCTACACTAGGTGGCACGTTCCTACTATAGGTTTTGGGTGGGCCCACCATGGTAGAGTGAGTGTCAGGTTCGAACACTAGGGTTTGGGTTGGCCCACCATGCTAGCCTGAGTATCATGTTCCAACCCTGGGTTTGGTGGGCCCACAATGCTAGTGTGAGCATCAGGTTCCTACCCTAGGTTTTGTGAGCTCATCATGGTACACTAGGTGTTAGGTTCCAACTCTAGGTTTTGGGTGGGCCCACCTTGGTAGAGTGAGTGTCAGGTTCGAACCCTGGGTTTGGGTGAGCCCATCATGCTACACTAGGTTTCTTGTTCCAACCCTTGGGTTTGGGTGGAACCACCATGGTGGACTGAGTGACAGGACCCAAACCCTATGTTTGGGTGGGCCCACCATGGTAGATAGAGTATCAGGTTACAGCCCTATGTTTTGGATGGGTCCACCATAGTAAAGTGAGTGTAAGTTTGAACCGAGGGTTTAGGTGGGCCTACCATTGCAGAGTAAGTGTCAGGTTCCAACCCTAGGTTTCGTGGGCCCATCTTTCTACACTAGGTGTTAGGTTCTAACTCTATGGTTTGGGTGCGCCCACCATGGTAGAGTGAGTGTAAGGTTAGAACCCTAGGGTTTGGGAGGCCCACCATGGTAGAGTACGTGAGTGTCATGTTTCGACCCTAGGTTTGGTGGGCCCATCATGCTACTTTAGGTGTCAGGTTCCAACCCTAGGTTCGGTGGGCCCACCATGGTGGAGTGAGTGTCAGGTCCCAAACACTGAGTTTGCTGGACCCACCATGCTAGTATCATGTTCCAACCCTATGGTTTGAGTGGGCCCACCATGCTAGAGTGAGTGTCAGCTTCAAACCCTTGGTTTGGTGGGCCAACCATGGTTGAGTGCTAGGTTCAAACCCTAGGTTTGGTGGGCCCGTCATGCTACACTAAGTGTGAGGTTCGAACCCTAGGTTTGGTGAGCCCTTCATGGTATACTAGGTCTCAGGTTCCAACTCTAGGGTTTGGGTGGGCCCTCCGTGGTGGAGAGTGTCAGGTTCGAACTCTAGGTTTTGGGTGGGCCCGCCATGTTAGAGTTAGTGTCCTGTTCGAACCCAAGGGTTTGGGTGGGCCCACCGTGGTAGAGTGAGTGTTAGGTTTCGACCCTACGGTTTGGGTGGGCCCACCATGCTATACTGAGTATCAGCTTCCAACCCAGGGTTTGGTGGCCCACAATGCTAGAGTGAGTATCATCTTCCAACCCTAGGTTTGGTGAGCCATCATGTACACTAGGTGTCAGGTTCCAACTCTAGGGTTTGGGTGGCCCACCTTGGTAGAGCGAGTGTTAGGTTCGAACCTTGGGTTTGGGTGAGCTCATCATGCTACACTAGGTGTCAAGTTCCAACCCCTAGGGTTTTGGTGGGCCCACCATGGTAAAGTGAGTGACAGGTCAAAACCCTGCGTTTGGGTGGGCCCATGATGGTAGATTGAGTATCAGGTTCCAACTCTAGGGTTTGGATGGGCCCTCCATGGTAGAGTGGGTGTCTGGTTCGAACCCTAGGGTTTGGGTGAGCCCATCATGCTGCACTCGGTGTCAAGTTCCAACCCTCGAGTTTGGGTGGGCCCACCATGGTAGAGTGAGTGACAGGTCTCGAACCCTGGGTTTGGATAGGCCCACCATCGTAGATAGAGTATCAGGTTACAATCCTAGCGATTGGATGGGCCCACTATGGCAGAGTGAGTGTAGGTTTGAACCCTAGGTTTGGTGGGCCCACCAAGGTAGATTGAGTGCCATGTTCCAAACCCTAGGTTTGTTGGACCCATCATGCTACACTAAGTGTGAGGTTCCAACCATAGGTTTGGTGAGCCCATCATGGTACACTGGTGCTAGGTTCCATCTCTAGGGTTTGGGTGGGCCCACCATGGTAGAGTGAGTGTCAGGTTCGATCCCTAGGGTTTGGGTGGGCCCATCATGGTAGAGTGAGTGTCAGGTTTGAACCATAGGGTTTGGGTGGGCCCACCATGGTAGAGTGAGTGTCAGGTTCGAACCCAATTGTTTGGGTGGACGCACCATGGTATAGTAGGTGTCCGATTCCAATCCTAGGTTTGGTGGGCCCATCATGCTACAGTAGGTGTCCTGTTCCTACCCTAGGTTTTGGGTGGGCCTACCATGGTAGAGTGAGTATCAGGTTCCAATCCTAGGTTTGGTGGGCCCATCATGATACACTAGGTGTTAGGTTCCTACCCTAGGTTTTGGGTGGGCCCACCATGGTAGAGTGATTGTCAGTTTCGAGCACTAGGTTTTGTGTGGAACTACCATGGTAGAGTGAGTGTCAGTTTTGAACCCTAGGGTTTGGGTGCGCCCACCATGCTAGCCTGAGTATCATATTCCAATCTTGGGTTTGGTGGGCTGACAATGCTAGAGTGAGTATCAGGTTCCAACCATAGGTTTTGTGAGCCCATCATGATGCACTCGGTGTCAGGTTCCAACTCTAGGGTTTAGGAGGCCCCACCATGGTAGAGTGAGTGTCAGGTGCGAACCCTAAGGTTTGGGTGAGCCGATCATGCTACACTTGGTGTCAAGTTCCAACCCTAGGGTTTGGGTGGGCGCACCATGGTAGATAGAGTATCAGGTTGCAGTCCTAGGTTTTGGATGTGCCCAGCATAGTGGAGTGAGTGTAGGTTCGAACCGAGGGTTTAGGTGGGCATAAGCATTTGTAGAGTAAGTGTCAGGTTCCAACCCTAGGTTTCGTGGCCGGGCCCATCTTGCTACACTAGGTGTTAGGTTCCAACCAAGGGTTTGGGTGGGCCCACCATGCTAGAGTGAGAGTCAGGTTCTAACCCTAGGTTTGGTGGGCCCACCAAGGTAGAGTGAGTGCCATGTTCCAACCCTAGGTTTGGTGAGCCCATCATGGTACACTTGGTGGCAGATTCTAACTGTATGGTTTGGGTGGGCCCACCATGGTAGAGTGAGTGTAAGGTTAGAACCCTAGGGTTTTCGTGAGCCCATCATGTTACACTAGGTGTCAAGTTCCAACCATATGGTTTGGGTGGGCCCACCTTTGTAGAGTGAGTGACAGATCCTAAACCCTGGGTTTGGGTGGGCCTACCATGGTAGATTGAGTATCAGGTTCCAACCCTAGGGTTTGGTTGGGCCCTCCATTGTATAGTAAGTGTCATGTTTGAACCCTAGGGTTTGGGTGGCCTACCATGGTAGAGTGAGTGTCACGTTCCAACCCTAGGTTTAGTGAGCCCATCATGGTACACTTGGTGCCAGGTTCTAACTCTATGGTTTGGGTGGGCCCACCAAGGTAGAGTTAGTGTAAGGTTAGAACCCTAGGGTTTGGGTGAGCCCATCATGCTACACTGGGTGTCATGTTCCAACCATAGGGTTTGGGTGGGCCTACCTTTGTAGAGTGAGTGATAGGTCCTAAACCCTGGGTTTGGGTGGGTCCACCATGCTAGTATCATGTTCCAACCCTATGGTTTGGGTGGGCCCACCATGCTAGAGTGAGTGTCAGCTTCAAACCCTTGGTTTGGTGGGCCAACCATGGTTGAGTGCTAGGTTCAAACCCTAGGTTTGGTGGGCCCGTCATGCTACACTAAGTGTGAGGTTCGAACCCTAGGTTTGGTGAGCCCTTCATGGTACACTAGGTCTCAAGTTCCAACTCTTGGGTTTGGGTGGGTCCAACTTGGTAGAGAGTGTCAGGTTCAAACTCTAGGTTTTGGGTGGGCCCACCATGGTAGAGTGAGTGTCCTGTTCGAACCCAAGGGTTTGGGTGGGCCCACCATGGTAGAGTGAGTGTCAGGTTTCAACCCTACGGTTTGGGTGGGCCCACCACGCTATACTGAGTATCTGGTTCCAACCCTGGTGTCGACTGATGGTTAACTGGGGGTTACCGTCGGCAATGAATTTGTACAAGGGGACGCTAATCAAGAACTAAGCTAGATGGTAACACAAGAAAGGGTTATACAGGTTCAGGCCCTCAACAGAGGAGGTAATACCCTATTGCCTATGCTCTGGGATTATGTTTGATCAAGATGCGGGATGCAAGACGATGCTATATGTAGGGGGAGATAATGTTACAGGATAGCACGTGGTATACGATAGCTAATTCTGTTATGCTGTTATATGTCATGCATGTGCTGATCTCCTAATTACATGGAGATAGATTATATCCTCGGGACCTTCCTTAGAGCTCAAGGCGCGTGTAACCCGAGTGGTCTTTATCCTTGTTCGGCCGACTTGCATCGCCCCCCATATTCTCCCTAATGGGCCTTCTAGAGGATACCCGGGGCCCACACAGTCCACAATAGTCCCCGAGTGCTTTACGATCGAGTCAGATGTCCAGCTGACTGGTTTCACCAATATCTCCTATAATCTGAAAAGAGATTGTAAAGAACTCAAGAAATCTTAAGTTTTTTGTGTTGAAACAACGCCTGGATTGGCAATGCCAAACTCCAGCTTACTCGGCCCATTGGGCACATCGTCTCAACAGATGAATTCGGCTACTTGACACCTACTCTTGCGATGCAAAAGCAGCAAATGACCCATCATGGGGCGTGCCTTAAGTCACGCCATTACAACTTCTGTCTGGCAGCATGCTATAAATTTAGCATTGCAAAGGGTATCAGCATCAGGCGCCTGGTTTTAACTTGTAAGAATCAGCACTCGCCCCAGCATGGGGCGCACCTTTCAGCCGAGTGGTACCTGTCCCAACCAGAGAAAGGATCAGCATAGGCCTCTAGGGGCGTACCGATTGGATGCAATTTGGCCGAGAGGCATTTGTATCCGGGTAGCGCTATACAACTGGCGACCTTATAAAAGGCATACCTCCGAAATTATACCCAAATTTCACCAACACCCAACCTCGAGCATGCGAAGTTGGCTAGTGACCCAGCATGGGGTATGCCGTGAAATACTTTTAATTTTGGCGCTTCCGGTCATATGCCCTCTAGGGTGTACCGAGGCCGAATTATGCTCGATGTTAACACATTGCCACCGTTAGCAGTGCGTTAAGAAAGCCTGTTAAGGGGATCGCCCTTTGCAGTTTTAGCCCAAGCCCAATTAAGGGGAGGTGAAGCGTTTGTGCGCCCTTTTCTCACACAGCCGGAAAGACATGCGTTTCCGCGGGGAAACGTATTCGTATCCACTTCCACCCCATCGCCATGATGGTATTACTGTGTTCGAAACGGATTACAAGGCGTGCCCTTTGAACTTCCTCTGTATATAAAAGAAATCCCAGGGGTAGAGTGAGTCTTTCTCTTCTCGCCAGCGAAACCTAGAAACTCCACCTTCCTCTTCCTCTCGAGAGCAATGGCTGATCAAGTTGATATGGATCCATGGGCAGCTGCTTGCACCGAGGAGCATGCCCGCCTCACGGCCGCAACAGCTGCTGTTGCTGCCGAATGGCGGCGCTGGCGGGAGGATTTCGTAGAACAGACTGCTTAGAGAGCCATCAGAATCCTCGTCAACGGCCATCCGCGATTCTATGCGATGCGGACTCCATTGAAGGACGCTCTCGTCTTCTCCATCCTCGACGAAAAGTGGCCATCGAGGGAGTAATTTATCTTTTTCTTTGCATCCCCGCGGGCCAGCGACGAGCCCTGGCTCGATGTGCTGTGCCGCGGAATATGTAATCAAGCCTAAGAGCCTCTTTAATAAAAATCTTTTGGAAATCCGCATGTCTTTCTTCTTCAATCTTGCTTTAATCTTGAATCTGCAACATTGCTTTTTCTTGTTTTGACCTCGAATCCACAACATTGCCTCATCCGAGTAGTTAGGACCACCCGCTCCTAGACCAGCACTCGGCGCTTAACGCGAACCTCCCAGAAGGAATCACTCGGCCAGCCGAGTGGTTATCCAAGCCCTTCCCGAAAAGGCCGCATCCAGCGCTAGACTAAGGCCTGGCCCAGAATGCGAAACGCTGCCCGTTGCGATAAATTACAAACAGGAGAACGAAATCGGTTCACCTCGCTCACTTTTCGCGCCAGTCTGTTAGTCTCTCCCAGCGAACTCCGCCTCTAGCGTTCTTCTCCGTCGCAACCTCCGCCGCCACCGTCTCCGATCTGCAATGGCCCCACCATCCCCCGCCGCCCCAAAGGCGGAAAGGAGTGGATGAAGTCCATTACGACCGAACGGAGGCTACAGAAGCTGGTCTCCATCGGTGTGCTCCCCTCTGAGGAGTTTGCGTCGTGGCGCACCCCCGCCGGCGAAACCTACTCCACCCCTCGCTCCCACGAGGTAGTGGTCTTCGAATCCTTC
This sequence comes from Raddia distichophylla, assembly GCA_005191435.1. Lineage (NCBI taxonomy): Eukaryota > Viridiplantae > Streptophyta > Magnoliopsida > Poales > Poaceae > Raddia > Raddia distichophylla. The sequence goes on from SPJY01017277.1 coordinate 20,260, forward strand.
TTCCTCCGCGGCTTCGGCCTTCCTTGCTCTTCTTTCTTCCGGGGATTGTTACATTTTTATGGGATCGAAGTCTCTCACTTGAACCCCAATTCCGCCTTCCAAATTGCGATTTTTGTCCATATCTGTGAGGAGTATCTGGGGATCGCTCCCCATTTCGACCTCTTCAGATACCTTTACCTTCTCAAGCCTTTTCCCAACAAGAACTTTCCTAAGGCCGCCTGCGGCGCGGGATTTCAATTGCGAGAAGGGGCCCGAAAATATTATTTTGATCTTCCTTTGAGAACCTTCAACAAGGGTTGGCACTCGGAATGGTTCTACTGCGCCAACTCTCCTCCAGCCCTTCCTTCCTTCTCCGGCGAGTGCCCCACAGTCCGTCCCTCCTGGTCTTCTCCTCTCGCCGATGGCGAAGCTAGCCAAGTGAAGGAACTTCTTGTTCTTCTCCAGAGAGCAAAAACTGCTGGGCTAACTGGCATCGGTGTAGTTTGGAACTACACTCAACGCCGTGTCCAGCCCATCAAGGAGAGGGTGCATCTCGCCTTCGAGTACTCGGGGCCGGAAGATGCCACTCGGCAAACGGAGGACCCACTCTCGCAGAAGAACACAGTCAGCCTAGTGGCTAACCTGTTCGCTCCCATCTCGGAGATCGTCCACACAGACTGCCCGGCGGTGTATCGCCTGTCATACCCTCCACCAGCGGTAAGGAAAAGATTTTTCTCAACTCAACCGTGGTTCTTAGGATGATACTGAAATTGATTCTAATATGATTCATATGCAGGGACGCGAGGTCTTCTTTTCCACCTATCCAGTCCCGAAAGCTCCACACCACAAAGAGGCACCGACAAGCGTCCCACGGGGGACTCGGATAGTGCTCATCCAGCCAAGAAAGGCAAGGGGGTTGCTTCAGGGGACTCGGACGAAGACGACGAAGATAACGTCCAGCTCCTGCGCCGCAGCCGCCTAGCAACGAGGTCGCCATCGGCTTCGGCGAAGTAGCCACGAAGCCCTCCATCTCCCCAATCCGCTGGCCGAGTGGCCGCGTCAGGGGCGGAGAAACCTCCCAGCACTGGCCCGAGTGATTCGGGCGTCCGATTTAGATTTAAGTTTTTTATGTCGTCGCAGAGGTATTGCCTTACAATGTTCTCCTTTCACAACTTGTAATGAATATGTGTCTTGAAAAGTCCTCAATTGCTTTCAGAAAACCCGTCGATGATGACGACGAACCCCTAAGCTCACATGGCGGCGAGGTGCCGGCCTCTGCGCCACCGAGGTCCGATCGCCAAGCCGAGCCCTAAACAGCAGAGGACTCGACTCGGCACGCCGCGCCTCGCCAAGACTCCGACCCATCTTTTGCCACTCGCCAATCCTAGCCGGTGAAGGGAAAAATCTCAGGTCCGGTTCTAGGGAGCTCGGAACCAGAAATCAAGGAGATTCCTCGCCCCACTGCCAAAGCTCACAGTCCACCCCTCCGACTGAAGTGGAGGAAGGAGATGGAGGGCTACAAGGTCGACGACGGGCAAGAGGCCGAAGAGTGGGAAGTGCTGGACCATATGGCTGTAGCTCAAGCCGAAATATACAAGGTAAAACCTTTCCATGCCTTGAATCCTCGTTTCGCATAAGGGAATCCTGCTAATCTACCTCTCATCTCCATGCAGCGCATGAAAGAGAGGTCAAGGCAGAAGTCCGTATGCATGGAGAAAACAGTGGGCGAACTAAAGACCCTCGACGAATATGACAACGCACTGTATGCTGTCAAGTCGCAATACCGCGGCCAGATCGAAGAGCTCCAACAAGAAGTCACGGAACTCCGATTCCGCCACGTGGAAGAGTACAACACCATCCGAGGTATAGATCCCGAACAGTGCTAAACCTTTATAAAAAGAATGCTCCTTAGATGATAATCCTTGAGACCCGCTTTTGAATATAGCGCTAGAGGCGAGGCAGAAGGCCATGGACGATGAAGTCTTCCGAGCCAACACTCAAGCCGAGAAATCGGCTAAAGAGCTCGAAGATAACTCTCCACCAATGACTCTCCCTGGCTCAGCCCCACTGAAGTTCGACTGATTTACCAAGTCCGATTGATTGCGCAGAGCATCGGGAGAAGACCAGGGCACAATTCCATGTTCTGGATGAGAAAGTGAAGTCTTCCCACGAGTGTCACAACCTTACTCTGACGAGGATAGCTCCGACGCTCCCATACCTTTATCCCGAAGAAGAGCTGCCATTTGATGCTGACATCCTAGAGGCCCGCCTCGACGATATTCCTGTGCGGATTAAGGTCTTCACACAGGCGGCAGCAACGACATGCACCAGCCAAGGCCTCGCGATCGCAAAGTCAAACTTCCCTCGCCTAGACTTCAAGGCTGTGAAGGAAGGGTTTGCATGTACCAAGGAAAAGACCTGCGTCCTGCTGGAGGAAGTTAGCCCGACTGCCACCTATATAGTCAAACAATTGGATTTGTAGATGTATATCTCTACTCCTTTAAAAGCATCAGTTCTCTAATTGCCTGGCAGACACAATTCTTCTCAACCACACATCGTTTAAATCTAACGGCTCAATTTTGCGATCAAATCCTTGCACCCGCAATCGCGATCTGCTGCGGCGACTGCCTAACACGCGCTGCCTCAGCCCCCAACCGCAGCCCCACTCACGTTGCCTCCCATCTCCCACCTTCCCCCACTCGCCTCGCCTCGCCTCACCTCGATCTGCCGCATCCGTCACCGTCGTCCGCACGCCTCCATGACCCCATCCCGCACCACCGCCTCCTACTGCATCGGCCTCCTCCTGGCTCCGCCAACCATCCCCCTCGCGGCCGCTCCAACCTGCACCGCGCCCTCTCCGCCGCCGCCTCCTGCTCCCACGGTGCCCGCTCCCCGCCGCCGCCGCCTCCTCCACACCGCTGCGGCCTCCTCCTAGCGCCGCCACCCCTCCCAGCGCCACCGCCTCCTCCCCTCTTCGGGCCCTCCTTGTCTCCGCCGCCTCCTCCCCACGCTGCCCCCTTCCCGCCGCCGCCACCTCCTCCCCGCGCCGCCACCCGCCGCCGTCGTTTACTCAATCCAGACCAGAGGCACGGTCTCCATCTCCCTCTCCGTCGCCCACTCATCCTCCCCCACCGTCGCCGCCCGCTTCCTCTCCCCCACCGCCGTCCTCCCCCTACAACCTTGCCTCGCCGACGACATTGCCGCCACCTCCTCCCCACGCCGCTTCCTCGCCTGTGACCTCAGTCAGGTCTAACCCTCCACGCCCCACAGTTGCCCCCTCTGCCGGATCGCAACCCAGAGACCAGAAACCGTGACGCCAAGGTATAAACAGTAATTACATATTGTGCTCTAATGGTGCTCTAATCCCATAAGATCTCATATGTTCATCTTTCATCTTTCACAAGCTGATAAGATTCGATATTAACTCGACATTAGAACAGCATGACTTCATCTCAAATTGTCTCAAATTGATAATCGGAGAACATTTCTATTGCTATTGCTATTGCTAGCAATTTATTAGTGTACATTGTTTTTTTATGAGATCAAGGATGACAACATGATTAAATACATTAGTGTACATTGTTTTTTTATAAAATCATGGAGAATAGCATGACTTCATCTCAAATTGTCTCAAATTGATAATAAGAGAACATTGCTATTACTAGCAATTTATTAGTGTAAATTGTTTTTTTATGAGATCATGGATAACAACATGATTGAATACCATTAGTATACATTGTTTTTTTTATGAGATCATGGAGAACAGCATGACTTCATGTCAAATTGTCTCCGATTGATAATCGGAGAACATTACTATTGCTAGCAATTTATGCTCAGGAGATCCTAAACATTGAAAAAACTCGCCTGTTTCGAACCCGGCTAAGTTTCTTATGCGGTACCGGCAGGAACTGAAATTTGCAGAAATTTGCAGAAAAAGTTGATTCTTGAATGGATAAAAGTGCACTGGCGGGCTGAGTTTCTGTGACCTTCCTATTGTTAATCTGCTTTGGAAAGGCAATTGACACATTTCGCTGGAGTTCTTTCAGCAATTGACACAGGCACTCCAAGGCCACTCAGATTCCGGCCATTCATCGACTAGCAACGACAACTTTTAGTGTACATTGTTTTTCTTATGAGATGAACAAAAAACAATTTTATGCCCAATTTAACATCATGTTTTTTGATATAAAGGAATGTCATTCATATTACATCTTTATTGGATGACTTTTTTTTGTTTTTTATATGATACTTAAATGTTGTAATTGTAATAATAACAATGGGCAAATAAAATTTCTACATTACATATAGTAATTAAATTGGATATGCATACCCATGTATAGTCTGTATTGCATTACCGCTTGTCTATACATGTATGCTTATTGGCACGATAATTTATTCGTCTCTTAACATCCTCTGTTCTGCAGGCAGATTAATTCCAGAGAGTGTGGTCTGCAGTTTTGCACTATCTTGCTTGATCTCTTACGTGGGAAGCATATTCCACCATGCCATGTAAGTTACCCTCCTGCCCACAGCCCACTACCGAGCACTTGATGACTTTGGTCAAATATTTTCTTTTAGTTTTGGACTTTATGATCACTAAGTTGCATTGTATAAAATATAGAGCAATTTCTTAACTGTGAGGCGTGAACTACATTGTGCTTTAAAGTTTTGGTTTCAAATAAGTAGAGACTAGGCAAATTATAATTTGTTTCTTGCATTTGCTTATTCACTACTAGAAACGAACTTTTCGTCGTCGGCAACAAACCTGACGACAGTACATGCATTTGTGTCGTCGGCCCTTGTAACAGCTGACGACACAAACACGTGCATGCTGTCCATCAAGTAGCAAATATGACTTGTGTAGTCGGCCATAAATTGCCGATGACACAATGGTCACCTTTTGTAGTCGGCTAACAAGTGCCGACGACACAAGTTGGCCTACCAGACGGCCCGTTAACGGTTCAAATTAGGTGGGCTCCACACGTCGGAATTTTTTGTTGTATTGTCGTCGGCTTGGTATTCACTGACGATAGCAGCTTAATCCGGGCCCACTTTCAGGAAAAACGCCATTGCCAGCAGCTGGGCCCGGTGCAATTTGTGTCGTCGGTATGACGGTGGCCGAGGACATTGTATTTTCAAAGGCTTTTAACCATTTAAAATAGTTTTTTATCCTTTTTTCGATATGAGCTGGAACAAATTGTTTTGGAGCTTTGTGTCGTCGGCATCTGCTTGAGCCGTCCACACAAGTAATTTGTGTAGTCTGTTTCTGTGAGGCCGACTACACAAGTATTTTCCTCCTCTTATCTTTTTATTTGTAAATCGTGCACAAATAATTTGTTTAGCAGTAAATAATCCAAAAATTAATGCACTACTGTATGATTGCTATAATTGTGATGCAAGTATAATCACACGATTGTCACGTAGTTCTTTTGCCACATAGCTCTGGCAAGGGATCTCGATAATCGGTTGTAGTACTCAGCAATTTAGTTAGATGTGCTATGTATATGTGTTAAATAACCTCCATGTGTGTGTACATTGTAACTTTATGATTGCTATATATTTGTAAACATCATTTATGAAGTTAATATGCAAAGAGTCGATGTAATACTTTGATCGATGTCGGTTCGAAAGGTTGTGGGGTGTATTATTGTAGTCGGTGAAATTTAAGGCCGACTACACAAATGAACCTTTTGTCTACGGCAAATAAGAAGCTGACTACAAAAATAATTTGTGTAGTCGGCTTTCAGTGTGCCGACTATACAAGTTTTATTTGTGTAGTCGGCCTTTGCTTTGCCGACTATAGTATCTATTTGTGTAGTCGGCTTCTGAGGCCGACTACACAAATCATTTGCCCAGCACTTAAGCGATTTGGGGTCTTGGGGATTAGGGCATCCCCTCAAAAGCAACACTCCTACCCGCTGTCTCCTCCTACGCGCCGCCGCCCCTGGTCGCCCATCCTCGCCGCCGCCGCCGCACCCGCCCTCCCCCTCATCGACTTCCCTGCCAAGACGAGGCGGGTAATAACTTCGTATAGCATACATTATACGAAGTTATACGAGCGCGGCCGCTCGATGCGCGCCGCCATGGTTCAAAGCTCCACTATGTTGTCCACAGGTGTGGTCCAGCTGTCCGTGGAGATCGCCTTCTCCTGTGGGAGCGGCAGGGCATCGATGTCGTTGTCGTCGGCGATGTACACCCAATCGGCCCTCTAGTTGCACCAATTAGACCTTAGTGGCAAGGGGATGTACTATCCGGGCAGCTCCCGGCCACATGGGCGTCCAGATTGGGGTGGACGGAGCGTAATAACTTCGTATAGCATACATTATACGAAGTTATACGACCGGTTTACTATGTCGTCAAGGTGCTGCAGGATGCGGAAACCTGGTACCCTCAGGCCCAGAAGATGTTTTACGCCGTGCAAGTGGCATCCCGAATGTTGCGGCATTATTTTCAAGCGAGGAAGATCACAGTGGTCACATCGTTTCCCCTTTGGGATATCCTTCTCAATCGGGAGGCATAAGGCCGAGTAGCCAAGTGGGCAGTGGGGCTGGGGGAATTTGGCTTGCAGTTTGATCCTCGGACCGCCATGAAGAGCCAGGAGCTGGTGGACTTCATTGAAAAGTGGTCTCCGGCGGCTCCGTCGGGAGAAGTGGAGCCCAAGCCTCCCGCCTGGACACTTGTCTTCGACGAGTCTTTTCAGCTAAAAGGCGCGGGGGCTGGGGCGGTCCTAGTCTCTCCAACCGGGGATGTTTTACAGTTCATGGTGGTTCTGAATTTCAAGGCCACCAACAACATTGCCGAGTACAAGGTCTGCTTCCAGGGTTGCACGCTGCAGCATCGCTGGGCATTCGACAACTGTTCGTCAAGGGTGACTCATTGCTGGTCATCAATCAGGTATGGAAGGACTTCCAGTGCTTCGATTCCACTATGGCTGCGTACTTTGCTGAGGTCAGGAAGATGGAGAGTTGCTTTTATTCTCTGGAGTACATTCATGCCCCATGGTGCGACAACCACTTGGCAGACTGCCTCTCACAGCTTGCTTCCTCCAAAACTCCTGTCACGACTCCCGGTTCCAGCAGGGACGATAGTGTCTTGGCCTCAGCTCCTGCGTCAAGGGAGGGGCCTGACGCTGCTCTTACCAAAGTGCCATTTGAAATGCCTGGCTAGGCAGAGTACTCGGGCCATCACCCTGTGGTCGCCGTACTTAATTAGGATGGATGATGGATGGATCTGATCTTGGCTTTTCTACGTTATAAGTATATCCCGAACGATGATAGGTCAACGGAGAGAAAAGCACGCAAGCCAAAGCACTATGACCTGGTAAGTGGGGGGGGACCTACATCGTCGGAGTGAAAACAGAGTTCTCATGAAGTGCATCACTCGGTTGGAGGGGAGCAGCATGCTCTCCGACATCCATGGAGGCGAGTGTGGGGACCACATGTCCAGTCGCACCTTGGTTCGTAAGGCATACCGCTAGGGGTTCTATTGGCCAAACGCTCTCCAGGATGCCTGCAAGCTGGTAAGGAGATGTGAGGTGTGTCAGTTTAATGCGAAGCAAATCCACCGACCAG
>SPJY01017277.1:28021-42421 GCA_005191435.1 Raddia distichophylla
CCAACATGTCAGGATAAGATTGTAAGTGTCTTACCATCTACATGTATTATACTTTCTTTTTTATAATGTTTCAACCATCGATATTTTGTTTTTTGTAGGATTCCTATGTGGAAGCATACAAAGAGAAACATGGTCTAGAAAGCGCTCCTTTGCAAGTGCCGGTTGACCCTACGGTCATATACAACTCCTTTGGGGGGTTGGCACATGGTAGGTTAGGCTTCATGGACACAGCATTGCCTATAGACCAGTATAGAGACCATGTGAAGTCACGTCGAAGGGAGACAAGTTCTTCTACTGCCAGAGCTACCCTAGCCCACAGCCAGGAGTTGGAGGCCGCCTTGAAAAAGCAACTGGAAAGAGATGAGGCAACACAACGACGACTGGATGAGATGGAGCGAAAGAGTCAGGAGGATGCTAGAATGTTAGCGACAGTGCATAATCAGAACATGATGTTATGGGCCGCTATACAGGTTACATCGTAATTTGTTTACCTATTTGCATTTGTTTCCAACTGCTAACAAACATGAATTTACATCCTATGTACAGGGCATGCAGTCGGGCGCCGGAACCTCACAGTCACCCGCATTTTCGCAGAACCACGCGCCGCTTTCCTCCGTTTGTCTTCCAGCCAACACCGGGAGCACCATTACCACAAAGTGCAAATCCTACTGCGTTTGTCATGCCGGGGTCATTCCCAACATGGCTGTTCACGACTGAGGCGATGCCACCTAACGCTTCTCCTAGGGTAAGTGTTCTACTTTTAATTGTCGTTTTAATCAAATTTGCATCCGAAACATTACCAAACATACAAAAATTTTATCATCAATAGGTCTCTGGCTCGGCTACTCCTGCGCCAGCTATGAACATACAGCTTGGGGATGAGACCACTGGGGACGGCACAGTGGACGCTACAAGATTGGTCGAGGAGCAATTCGTTGAGGGGATCATTGGCGACCCATTTGCGAGTTCTCAAAGTTAGGTTTGGTTTATGTTGAACTGTGAGATGGCAGTGAAATTATGCTTTATCGACGTGTTCGTTCGCATATATATGTTGTGCACTATCGTTGTGATCTCGACGTTAACTTGTAAATTGGTTTTATGGACGTTGAATGTTAATTTCGTTAATTGTGTGGATATTGGTGCAATGTGGTCGTCGTATGTGATATATATTGTGCATCTGTTGTGGGAAATGTGGTTATATAATTCTGGGATATTGGGGGGTTTTTGCAGGTTAAAAATGTTATTTTTTCAATTTATAGGATTTTTTTTCTGAAAAATAACTTGTGTAGTCGGCCACTCCGAAGTCGACGACACAAACTCTACGTGCCACTTGCCCTTCAAGAACTTATGTCGTCGGCCATACAAATGGTTGACCACATAAATCAACTTGTGTAGTCGGCCGCCACATGGGCCGACGACATAAACTTTACCTGCAACTTGCTCTCCAAACGGTATGTCGTCGGCTAGCCGAACGGCCGACCACATAAATTTACTTGTGTCCTCGGTAATAACTAAAGCCGACGACATAAGTTGAACGTGGGCCCACAAGCCACGGTGCAATAGGTGGGCCATGTTTGCTTTGTGTCGACGGTACGTGGAAGGCCGACGACACAAACTTATCTGTGGGGCCCCCTCGTCAGAATGGATTCCCGTCTGGCGGCCGTTAGCAGGTTGGTGGGAAATAGTTTGTGTGGTCGGCATTTTTGGAGCCGACGACACAAGTTGAGCCAAGCGGGCAGCGTCCAGTGGCTTTGTGTCATCAGCTTTGTGTTTTGGCCGACGACACAAGTGATTTGTGTCGTCCGAGCCGTGTCGTCGGCATTGTGTTGTCGGCCAGCCGACGACAAATACCTGTGTCATCGGTATTTTGACTTGTGTAGTTAGTTTTGGCCGACTACACAAATAGAGATCCTTGTAGTGATTGAACCATAGTCTTAGAATTGTATGTGTAACGAGAGATGGAGTATGCAGCATCCAATGTTGGTCAAAGGAGAATTCAATACCCATGTCATAAAAAGAATCGTAGTTCCCAATTTCAATCTGCATGGAGAAATATTTGTCATTAATGCCCGTGGCTAGCAGAACAATATTATGGGAAGGTTCAATCCAACAGAATAAATGAAGTGCAGTTCTGTAGAGTTTTGTTTGTTGTGGATGCGCCGTCTCCGATTGAGCATGAGATTCGCAGGTTCTAGGCTCTGAGCAGTGGAGTGGAGTAGCGGGCTGTGGCCATGAGCTTATGGCACTACTGCGTCTGCAGGAAGTTGTTTATGTCCATGTAGGGTTTGAATAACAAGCTCTTTTAGTTCGCATAATTGATGCTTAAACTCTGCATGTTGCTTATACTCTGCACTTCTTATTTTCTCTTTTGATCTTATCCATTGATGTATCCAAGTTTTTTTAGTTCTCTCCTTTGATAGTATCCTTCGTAAACTTTTTTAGCCACCTGAGTTTTATTTTATTTTCATTTATGTAACTGAATTAGTCTATCAAGGTTTATTTGGCCATATATATCGTCAAAACAACCCAAATCAAGAACAACACCTGAAACCTGACAGATGGTACTTATAGTTGAACTAGGTTCATGCTGTTTACATTTCTTTTTTTGGGTTCAGTTAGTACTTGCTTGTTAAATTCACTACTAGTGAAAGGAGCTGTACAAGCGGTTGGTAATGCCTTTTTGTAAGAAACCGCGACTGATGCCTAGTTTACATTTCTTCAATTAGTACTTGCTTGTTAAATTCACTACCAGGGAAAGGAGCTGTACAAGCGGCTGGTAATGCCTTTTTGTAAGAAATTGCGTCTGATGCCTCGCGGAGCATCACAAGCGGTTCCTATAACCGCTTGTAATGGTGTCTAAAAAGGCAAATAATATTGGGGGAGGTGTCTAAAAAGGCCATATATATCGTCAAAACAACCCAAATCAAGAACACCTAAAACCTGACAGATGGTACTTATAGTTGAACTAGGTTCATGCTGTTTACATTTCTTTTTTTGGGTTCAATTTGTACTTGCTTGTTAAATTCACTACAAGGGAATCACAAGCGGTTCCTATAACCGCTTGTAATGGTGTCTAAAAAGGAAAATAATATTGGGGGAGGTGGGATTTGAACCCAGGACCTCATGACTCACACCTCACCCAGCTAGACAACCGACCCACGCGTGATATCTAATGAGATAGGGGAAGCTTTTCTTTTATCTATTCGAAAAAGAACCCTCTAGAAGCGGTTGGGGCTATTAAACCGCTTATAAAGGCCAGCATCCTAAGCGGTTTGTGTGCCCAACCGCTTCTAGAGCTCTAGCAGCAGTTGGGGACATGAACCGCTTAAGATTCTTTGTCTTTAGAAGGGGTTCATGTCCCCAACTGCTTATAGAGGTCCACTCCTGGCTTAGGGCTAGTTTGGGGCTATTAAACCGCTTGTAAAAGTCCACTCCTTTTTTTCCAACCGTTTAGGAAAGTCCGTTCCCTAGTAGTGATTATTTATTCAGGACTTTATCTGCTTAATTTAGTATTTGCCAGACATCCCATTAAATGTTGAAATTCTGAAGTTTCAGGTAGACATCAATTGCAGCTTCAATTAGTAGTAGACATTAATTTAGTGCCTCTCCTCATCTCATTCACAGCGCCAAGAAAGAGATAGAGAGGAGAAGGAGACCCCAGCCCCGCCGCGACCGTGGTGCTCTGCGGGTACCGCGAGGTCATATCTGACTGACTGACTCTACGCACTACTAGGGAAAGGAGTTTCCCAAGCGGTTGATAAGGCCTGTACAAGCGGTTTTTAAACCGCTTGTAAGCAACCGCGAGTAAAGGCCTCGCGGAGCACTACAAGCGGTTCTCAGAACCGCTTGTAATAGTGGTCAAAAAGGCAATCCCAAGCGGTTGATAAGGCCTGTACAAGCGGTTTTTAAACCGCTTGTAAGCAACCGCGAGTAAAGGCCTCGCGGAGCACTACAAGCGGTTCTCAGAACCGCTTGTAATAGTGGTCAAAAAGGCAATCCCAAGCGGTTGATAAGGCCTGTACAAGCGGTTTTTAAACCGCTTGTAAGCAACCGCGAGTAAAGGCCTCGCGGAGCACTACAAGCGGTTCTCAGAACCGCTTGTAATAGTGGTCAAAAAGGCAATCCCAAGCGGTTGATAAGGCCTGTACAAGCGGTTTTTAAACCGCTTGTAAGCAACCGCGAGTAAAGGCCTCGCGGAGCACTACAAGCGGTTCTCAGAACCGCTTGTAATAGTGGTCAAAAAGGCAAATAATATTGGTGTGGGTGGTGGGATTTGAACCCAAGACCTCACCCCTCCATGCATGTGACTTCCACCTCACTCAGCTAGCCAACTCACCCACGCGTGTTATCTGATGAGATAGGGGGAGGTTTCCTTTTATCTATTCGAAAAATAGGCCACTAGAAGCGGTTGGGGCTATTAAACCGCTTATAGAGACCAAGCAACCTAAGCGGTTCGTGTTCCCAACCACTTGTAGAGTTCTAGCAGCGGTTGGGGACACGAACCGCTTAGGATTCTTGGTCTTTAGAAGGGGTTCGTGTCCCCAACCGCTTGTAGAGGCCCTTTCATGGCTTGAGACTGGTTTGAGGCTATTAAACCGCTTGTAAAAATGCACCTTCTGTTTTTCCAACCGCTTGGGAAACTCCTTTCCCTAGTAGTGGCGCCTGCCCGTCCCCATCGTCTAGCTCTTCGTGCTGGGCGTTGCTGTCCTCCTAGGCTTCCTCTAGGCATAGTCTTACGGTTGTGGGGTCCATCCACTCTACTTCTCTCATGCCCAAACTTTCATCTACCTCGTGGAGGTGCCTCTCGGGTATGCTTGGCTGGCTTGACTGGATCCTGTCCATGGTCACCACTATGTTTCCTCCTGGGGAGTTCTAAACCAGCATGAAGGATTCCAACGAATAATGGTTAGCTCTTTCTTTTCCCCTTGTTTATCTTTATAGCTCTTGGTTCTTCATTTTCTACAGGTCAAATTCACTTCTGTTGATTAAGCAGTTCTAGGCTAAGTCTTTCTCAGTTGAGTCTGTTATTTATCAGTTTGTTTTTCCCTTGTACGTGCACGAGCTATCGTTGTTTGCGTCGTGCACAAGTTGTTGGTGCCCGGTCAGCGAGCTTATCTCGCGCGGAGCGCGTCCGTCGCTACGGCATGCCGCTTGACGCGGTCTGGGCAAAGGCGAACGTGGGATGGCACGTCCGTTCCAGATCGTGGAGTGTTTGGCGCGTCGTGCGTCTGTAATTCAGGGAATAAAAGGAATAGAAACGAGAAAACGCTGTAGGTTGTTACGCAGCACCAAAACTCTCTCTCGCGTGCAAACACTCTCTCTTGCGTGTGTTCTTGTTGATCTGGAGTAAGTTATCTCTTGTTCGCTGGGGTTCCGGCTGACAACTTCTATATATTCTGATTGGTTCTCTAATTTTATGAGTCATGGTCCAGCACATTGCCATATGCAATTTTACAGTTATATATATATTCTTATTGGCATGGCCAAGCGCATCGATTGTGTTAGAGTATTGTGTTAGAGTATTGGGCCTTAGGGGCAAGGCCCATCTCCTGTACTATATATACTCTCCTAAGCAATACACAAACCATCTATTCCGTAAAACCCTTCCTCTAACATGGTATCAGAGTCTTCCTAACCCTAATTCCTAGCCACCGTTCAGATCTAAGATCTATCGCCATCACCATGTCCGGCGATGGCTCCGGCGGGATCCCCTCCCCCAGCGCTCTCTCCACTGCGCCCTCCTCCTCTGTCGCAGCAACAACGGTCGTCCTCTCAGTCGCGCCCTCCTCTGCCGCGGCGACATCCGTCGTCCTTTCCGCCACGGACACGGACGTCGTGCAGTTTGCACGCGCCGCCGCCGCTCAGATCCAGGCCACTGTCGCCGCACTCCCTCCCGACGTCCGTGCGGCTTTGACGGCGGCCGGGCTCATGGTTCCCGGTGGAATCCAGGGCGGAGACGCAATCGCCGGCTACCCCGACTCCTCGGCGGAGGCCTTCTCCGGCGGTGTCTTCCCCATCCCTGGCGCCCTTCCCAGATCTGGTACTCACCTCCATGGAGATCCTCACCAGATCATGTTTCCCCTCCTCGATGGCAGCGGCGCGGCCGTCGGTGGGGGTGTCGCCGGTCTTCCCTATCTCCCTGGCGCCGCCGCCGGCCACCCCCCGAGCTGGCCGCGCCCCGGCGCTTCTCCCGTCGCCGCCCCTGCCCCCAGCGTCGCGCCCTTCGATGGAGGGGTGGGGGGCGGCGGCCGGTCCGCCCACCTCGCAGGCCACGGCGTCGCCGGCCTCCCCCCTGCCTGGCCGCGCCCACCCGGCGCCTCTCCCAGCGCCGCCCCTGCCCCCAGCGCCACGCCCTTCGATGGGGGGGTTGGGGGATGGCGGTCGGCTGGCCCAACTCGCCAGAATCAAGGCCCAACTCGCCGGTTTGGCCCCTTGGGCCTGCACCTTGACCCCAGTGGTGCTTTGGGTCAGGGCTACAGCCACTTTGGTACAATGTGTACCATGCAGACGCCGTCAACGTGTCCTTCATGACCTGCTGGTGCCTGTGAGTGTCGACTCCACAAGATGTATATATATATATCTATACATGCTGCTTGCCGAGAACCCTAATTAATTAACTCAATTAACCTATTTTCTGTAGAATGGAGATACAAAGACTTAGAAAGCAGAAGCCGAACTCGATTGGCTTCCTTGACCCTTGGTTGGTCAACGAGGAAGTCGGGCAATACCCTGGAAAACCAAAGGAAATCCACGACTACGTTGTACATGCACTAGTACAACAATACTACAAGCAATACATACTTCTGCCATTCAACTTTAAGTACGTGCTGATGTCCTCACTAACATCTCGTTCTTACATTGCTTAAGGCACCTGATGGCACACTATATATTGTTTAATTACATTTCATAACTGTTGCAATATATAAATAGGTTCCACTGGATCCTTATAATCATAAAGCTTGACCAAAGCATGATCATCGTCCAAGACTCACGGAGAAAACCGCAAAAGGAATACCAGTGGATCATTAACCTCCTTAACAAGGCGTTCCTGAGCTTTCAAGAGATTCAGAAAGGACGTTTTAAGAAGGAATTCGATGTCAAGCTAAGCGACTGGGTACGCTAAAACGACGTAATTGCCCTTTGTCAATTAATATTTCTTGTTATTACTGATTTGTAATTGCCCCGCATCGACCATAGGTAAAACAACAAACTGCGGGAAACAACCTTTGTGGCTACTATGTGTTCCACTATATCCAAATGATGTGCCACGGCGAGCTTGAGCCTCAAACTCCTGAAGAGGTTCGTATATATATGCACGCAACCATGCATCTAGCAACAACTTAATAACGTTCTTATGTGCTCCATTAATTTACATTATGGGTGCACGTATTTATTTATTTTTCACTTTAATTGAATTGGCAGCCCGACATGGATAAACATACTGAAGTGTTACCACATCATCGGGTGCTCGCATTACGAGAACAACTGTTCGGATTCATTCTCGATGAGGTCATTAACCCCCAGGGCGAGTTCCATTATCGAGATCCATATTCGAACACGAACGAACTAGGGACGACTTCTACGTCGTCAAAGAGTGTCAAGAAGAGTACTGCAAGAAAGAAATGAACTGTTTTGTCCATTTGCACAATGTATATTAATTATAAACTTTGTAAATTTGGCCGGTGCATATAAAGTGTACATTATTACATGTATTATCTAATATATTTAAGCTTGTTTGATCGCTAATTATATGCTCATCCTATATGTATTTAAATTTAAACGACAAATAAAAAAAATCTCCTGCCGAAATATATATTTAAATATCTATTTGCGCCGCCCCAGAAATGAAATAACCAGGTGGCCATTAAACTGCACGTTTACGCAAGCGGTTACTGAACCGCTTGCGGAGATGATCTCTGCAAGCGGTTCGTGGCTCCAACCGCTTGCAGAGAGCCCCACGTGGCTTCCATGCCCCGCCCGCGCCATTGCCCCGCGAACCGCTTGCAGAGGGGCTTCACTAGCGGCTCTGGGAGCCGCTTGTGATGCCCGTCGGGTATCAGTCGCGGTTGCCTGCAAGCGGTTGTAAAACCGCTTGCACAGGCCTTACGAGCCGCTTGGCCTACCCCGATCCGCAGTAGTGGTGGTTTTAGGGTTTTTTCACAAACGTGGCAAAGTTTTGGCTATGTGGACGCCACACGGCTGCCACGCCCCCTCTCGATGTCATTTCTTAATCCCTCCTCTCTCTCTCTCACACACACACACACACACACTCCGATCTCTCCTCCCACTCCTCTCTCTCTCTCTCTCACTGATCCTCTCGCCTACCCAACACCGCCCCGTCTTGCGCCACCCCTGCTTCCGTCGCCGCTGTCAACGAGGCCGCCGCCATGCCTCATCAACGCCATGGCCAAGGTCGCGCGCCCCGCCTACCTGACGTCGCCGCCACCCCGTGGATCTCATTGCCGCCCTGTCTGCGCAGAGGAGGTTGGCGGCAGCCCACGAGATGGAGGAGGACGGCGCCGTGCCTCATACGGTGAAGGAGAGAGGCGGCGCGGCGGTGTCGACACCGGGGCGCACGACGGAGATCGCAATGAGGGTGAGGCCGCCGCAGCCATGGCTCTAGGCCACCACCACGAATCCAGGGGCTCCGGCCATTTCGACCTCCAAGGTGAGAGGTGAAGCGGCGGCTTGCTCCGTGCGAGAGGTGGGAGGTGGCAAGCTCACCGGCAAGAGGTGGCTCGTCGCTGTGCTTGTTGGTGAGAGGGAGGGGCAGTTGTCATTGAGAGAGAGAGATCTAGAGAGATAGATAGAGAAAAGTGAGAGGAGAGAGATATTTACAAGGAGGAGGGATGATGGGGACGTGGCAGCCGTGTGGCAGCCATATCATCGAAACTACGCCACATCATCAAAAAAACCCTAAAACCATCCTGCCGACCGATCAAAGGACTGGTCAAGTCCGGTATTAAGAGTTCAAGGACCTGACAAGTCCGGTATTGAGGTTTAGGGACCAAAGTGTACAACGGCTATAGTTGAGGTACCAAATCGGCATTTTTTTTTTTCTAGTTTCAAACCTTAAATTAAATCTTCGTTATTTAATACTACCTCCAGTCATAAAAAAGTCACCGTTGACTTTTGGACTCGCCTTTGACCATTTGTTTTATTCAAAAAATTTGTACAAATATGTAAAAATATAAGTTATACTTAAAATACATTTAATAATAAACCAAATCATAATAAAATAAATAATATTTATATAACTTTTTTGAATAAGGCGAATTGTAAAAAACGTGTTCAAAAGTCAACGACAACTTCTTTTTGTGACCGGAGGCCGGAGTACAAGGTATATATTGCACAAGAGCCGTACGTAGTAGGATTGTAGGTAGTGGTATTTACTCCGTCAATCACTATCTGTATTCATCCTAGAGCTCAATATTAGTAGAATCCAGCAGCTATAAAAATAGCCTTTGCGTCTCAACATCTCTCGTCTGGAAGCAAAGGTAGAGAAAAGTAAATATTTCGATAGACAAGGTATTGGTATGCAAATATCTATCTTTCCTTGTGTTGGTGTTTAATATCCGAATTTCTTCTAAAAAGTATTTACCCGGTTAGTCAGTAATCGATGTGTTTTTTTTTTTTGCAAATCAATGTGTGGGAGTGGTAGGCATCAGGATGGGAAAGCGACAGTCACTAGCGCTTACTGTTTCCACGTCCTAAGGAAAACGCTGAAGAGAAAGACTTTGTAGTCATGATGAGACATTGGTGTCTGTTTTGCTTTGGACATATACATTGGATGAAACTTGAGGATATTGTGACAGTCAGCAAATAGTAAAATGATACATCAAATTATGTGTAAGATAGATGCCACATGCTTACAGCAAATTAGCCTACATTTTTTTCAAACTAAAATCATATTTTATTATAAGTAGGATATTCGTTGTTATCACAATGAATGTGAGTAGGAAACAATGAGATCAAGTAAAATCATAATAAAAAAGTATAATAGTTAAGAATTTTACTCAAACCGAAAACATTAACATGCCATGAAACTTAGCACCTAAAAGGAACAAGAACCACCTAAAAGGTGAACAAGAAAGAAAATTTAGAAAATTGTGAGAAAATTTGGAAAACCATGAGGTTGTTCCTTTTTCTATCAAGATATCCAAACACGTAGCTCACATATGTATCATCATATCACGCTGCCAAATATGTATCCATGTCTAAAAAGTCTTGTCATGTCTAAAAAATCCTGTCATCGGCAACCAACCTCGGCTATGTACTAAACCCGATTCATCGGCAACCAACCTCGTTTGAGTCCATTTTTCCTAGGTCAGGCCTTGCAATCAAGATGGGCTCTAATTGACAGCGCGGTAGAAGTTTCATGTTAGG
This sequence comes from Raddia distichophylla, assembly GCA_005191435.1. NCBI lineage: Eukaryota > Viridiplantae > Streptophyta > Magnoliopsida > Poales > Poaceae > Raddia > Raddia distichophylla. The sequence continues at coordinate 38,408 of SPJY01017277.1, forward strand.
CTTGGCTCTTATTTTCAGCTCGTAAAAAGGGTCCAGTTTATAACTTAGAAATAGTAAAATGTCCATTTTACCTCCCTCGACTATTACCCAAGTTCGGTTTTGCCCCGTCAAATCATTACTAGATATACAACATTCCACAACTATTCATACCAGACAAAATACCCCCTGCACCGAATTCACCCCGGTTTTGAATTACATGGCATCCTAGTCATAATGAGGAGGCGCGGGGAGGGGGAGAGGGAGGTGCCAGGTAGGAGGCTCGGGGAGGGGCCACCAGTGGCGGTGGCCGATCTAGGGCAGCGGTTGGGAGCAGAAAAGAAAACCAGAGAAGAGAATTAAAAATCAGGGGCAGGTGGTCCTCTATTTCCATAGGATGAGCAGGGAGAAAATGGTAAAGTTACATGTGGAAGATGGTCTAATTGATTAGAAAATAAGGTGAATGAGTTAAAATATTGTGAAGGTAACAAATTCGTATGTACAGTGTCATGAACATAAAGACAGACTAAATTAACGTTGTCTGGGTCAAGGCCATCAAATTGGGTGGCCTATGGATAAATCTCATGTCCGTGTACGGATAATAGTTGCAAAGAATCAAAAGACGGCGGCGGCCGATGGCTTGTTCCCCAAAGGCTCGGCGACGGAGAGGACTGTGAATCGTGGGAACAGCGACGGTGTGCGGGCAGCAGAGGCCGCGCGAATGGAAGGGCACCGCGAGTGGTGGTGGCAGCCGCACGGGATGCAGCGACGGCGGTGATGACAAGGGCGACGTGGGTGGCAGCAGTGGTCGCGTAGGACGCGGCGGCCATGTGCGGGCGGCAGTGATGGCGACGGCGGCAAGCGCGGATGGCGGCGATGACGCGCGCGGAGGGCGGCGGCGGTAAGTGCGGAAGGCAGCGATGGTGCGCGCGGATGGAGATAGCAAGCAAACCCTAACTAATGGCATTAGGCTAGCCCGATATGGCCTGGGCTCAATGTTCATGGGCTGAGATGCGACCAGGCCGGTTACCCATTTTCTAGAGTACCTATACCCGACTCGGTCGAACGCGTATTTGTCCGAGTATCGCCCGAACTGTATCTGACCCATACCTGAACCTATGCTATCCGGATACTATCCGTACCCATACCCGACACCAAACTACCCATTCCCATACCCTAACCTGATTATTTTTACCAAAACTCAACCGGAACGGGTATGGGTCAGGTATTACCCACATAGTTCTATCGATTTTCCTATGAAGAAAATGGTGCATTGATTGGTCCATGTGGCAATATCATGCACCTGAGCGACCACCATGCATGTTGAGCTACCTCGCTAGACCACCATGCATGTTGAGGGGTTTTGATGTATATTTTTTCCTAAAAATTGAGAGCTTCAGTTGAAAATCATTTTTGTACAAGATAATACTATAACACTTTGTACTTATTTTAAAAATCTTTTAGTGGTTCTCTTAAAGCTTCTAAAACAATTTTTAATATTTAATTGGTCTTTCCAAGGACCATCGAGGGTCAACAACCTTTTATATTGTTGATATGCAAGTGGTTTTAGCCGAAAAGAACAATTAATGTGTGAAATATCTTGAGTGGTGCGATGGAATAGGATGGTATTTTCATACCCTGTCTTTGTGGGCTATGGTAATTGGTGTAGTAGTCCAAGTTTACTTTACTTGTGGTATGAATTTGTGATACATGCAAAACATTTTGTAGATGTGTAACACATGTAGATGTTAAAGTGATAACACAACCATATTTCTAGGGGGTTTTTTTTTATAGAAAACATGATTCACATGTGAATTCATGCCACTTGCTAATTCAGATTGCTTTTGGTGCATCACTCAAGGTTTTTCTTCGCCCAGTTTTTGTAAGGAATTGGAAGTATTATTTATTATTTTCAATAACATTTAAATCTATTACTTTTAGGCTTACTAGCTAAGTGCATGTGCTTTACTACAAACAAATAACACATTACTTTCCCTTGTGTTATATTTTATTTGTTTGACTCACACCTTATCTCTCATTTTAACCATCCATCCTCTCCGATTCTATATATCTTATGTTGATTGGGACTCTTTAAAAATACAAGGTACTAAAATAAGAACGCTACGTAAATAGGAAAATTTAATGTATCTTAAGTTACTCAAAAGTTTCCAAAATACAATGCATAAAAATAAGAAATCAATCCAACATATAGGAAGTTCACCATGTTGAGTTGACCATTAGATGAGTGTTGTGTGGATGGATGATGTACCACCGCCTCCACCAACATTAGAGGCTTTTGTAAATAGGAAAATTTAATATATATCTTGAATTATTCAAAAACTTCCAAAATACGGTGCACAAATATCAGAAATCAAGCCAACAGATATAATGTTCACTATGTTGATTTGACCATTAGATGAGTGTTGGAGGGTGTGGATGTATGGTGTACCACTGCTTCCACGACCACCAGAGACTTTTAGTAGTATAGATATTTAAAGAATACTTATTAGGTTACACGTACAAGAGTGGAATGAAGTTTTGCATGCATAAAATGTAGGTGAAACTAAACATCCATTTTTACAAGTTTCTTAATAAGTGGCCATATATATTGCCTTGTAGTAGCTTCAAACGTATAAATGGGGTTGTGTAAGATGTCTTTCATTCGTTGTAGGCCATTTATGCATCTTTTCATGTAATGCATACATCTTTATTTGTACATTTTTATTTAAATACACTACCCATTTTTTTTAAAAAAATATGTGCCTAAGGAGTATAGAGGTATCAGTGTGTAAGCGTACATGTGTGTTAATAAAAACTTTTTAACTGTAGTAAAAATATATTCAAATACATGCTTTCATTGATCATCTCCCTTGTTCTTCCATTTTGTTTGTCTTACCAAAGCCTCTCACTTTTTTTCTTTTTTATTGCAGCCCGCTGATATTTACCTCATAGATGAACCAAGTGCTCATCTTGATTCAGAGAACGCCTTCTTGCAGCAAAGATTGTAAAAAGGTTTTTATACTCTATGAAAAGAAAACAGCTTTTGTTGTCGAGCATGATTTCATCATGTATTCATGTCCACTTTCTTAGCTGACTAGTTTTTTGTTTTTGAGGGAGCACCTTATGTTGACTGTACTGCAAATGCACCCGAACCAATTTCTGTTAGGTGAAAGTACTCGTCCTCCCTCATATATAGTAACAAGAGATATATGACGTGGAAATTTTCGAAGAAGGATCTTTTCCAAGGAAGGATCTTCTGACATATGCAACACGTTTTAAGATAACCTAGTTACCTGTACATTATTGTAAGAGTATTGGTTGTTTATGTTTTAAAGAATGCAATTATCGGTACTAAATATTTCTCTCTCTATGAGCAGCACTTAGATGTCACCTTTAGGGAAAGATCGAACTATTAGAATATGTTAGGATATACCATATTACTTATCGTAGAATATGATGCACGCGTAATCCCTCTGATTACGCATGTATTATTGCCATTATTGGCCTGCCGGATTCTACGCCTAGCCTGTCCCCCTCCAGCCTATTTATACCGTACTCTATACATGTTTTGTGATTATCGAAAGATCAGTTTAACATGGTATCAGAGCCATTGCTCACCCTATTCCACAAACCCTAATTCTCATGGCCTCCACCGGCGACCTCGCCGTGGCCACCTCTGGCGAGATGCAAGTCGACATTTCTCTCCCTCCCACGTCGACCCTTGCCGATGCCCCCCTTCCCTCTACGACAAGCCTCGACGGGCACGACGGCCGCAAGGTCGTCCCCTCCGCAGTTCAACTTGCCGAAGCCGTGGCCACACAAGTCGTCGCCGCACAAGCCGCTGCCTCCTGTGCAGCAGCCGTACTTGCCGCCCTCCCTGTCGACGCGCAGGCGCTCCTAGCCGCTGCAGGCTTTGGCGGGGACATCTCAAGGGTGGTCATCATCCCCATCCTAGGTGCAACCTCCAACGGCACGGCTGCACTCGCCGCCCCCACCTCCGGCACAGGCGACACGGGCGCATTCCCTGCCCCCCATCTC
>SPJY01017277.1:46271-142977 GCA_005191435.1 Raddia distichophylla
AATTCTAACGCTCGCGATGTGAGTCAGTTTTAGTAGGGGACCATGGATCGTTACCCTCGACGCGCGGATGCAGCGGAAGAAGACTCGCGCACGTAGAGGAAGTAGTCGAACACGCCCCGATCAGTACGCCGACTGCTCGCCGAGGGGTCGCCGGTGCTTGGGGTGAGGTCGCCCGGCTCACCGAGGGGTCGCCGGGTGCTTGGGGTGAGGTCGCCCGGCTCACCGAGGGGTCGCCGGGTGCTTGGGGTGAGGTCGCCCGGCTCGCCGAGGGGTCGCCCGTGCTCGCCGAGGGGTCGCCCGTGTTCCAGGAGAGGTCGCCCGTGTTCCAGGAGAGGTCGCCCGTGTTCCAGGAGAGGTCGCCCGTGTTCCAGGAGAGGTCGCCCGTGTTCCAGGAGAGGTCGCCCGTGTTCCAGGAGAGGTCGCCCGTGTTCCAGGAGAGGTCGCCCGTGTTCCAGGAGAGGTCGCCCGTGTTCCAGGAGAGGTCGCCCGTGTTCCAGGAGAGGTCGCCCGTGTTCCAGGAGAGGTCGCCCGTGTTCCAGGAGAGGTCGCCTGGCTCGGGGAGAGGTCGCCGATCAGCAAGCACGTCCGCGAAAGCGGCAGTGCCTCTAAGGTATCCACACGTCCAGGGGTGGAACGTCGCGCGCCGGTGTGCTAGCACCACGTCGCGCGGCTAGGGTTTCCTCAGGAGCGGGAGGGGCGCGGCGGCTAGGGTTTTGGTGGAGTGCATCTAACTCATGTACCGCGCCGCCCCTGGCCTCCAACTTATATAGACGTGATAACGGGCTTCTACACTAGAAGACCCGTTAGGACTCTATCTCCTACGTGGATCCATATCCACGCGCCGAAACCCATTAACAGAAGTGAATCCGTTAAGCATGTTCCAACCCGTTAAGTGTGTGACCCGTTAGGTTCATGTGCAAGTCGGCCGCGGACCCGGAAACCCGTTTCCAGTCCACAGATCAATAGCGGTATCTAGCAACACATATTGACCCCCGAATGCACAGAATGATCTCATCGGCTAAACCTTGATACACACGTACATACCGATCCCTTTGCCACACGACACCAGTCAAGCTCAAGGCAAGATGCGTGCCACCCTTGTGATAGCTCGACCCATTCACTCGTTCCGTGTAATGGATATAAGATGTGACTAACAATTAGTCACCTTGGCACGGCCGCGCACTTTCCTTATCCATCCACACCGAGGGGCCCAGAGGTATCTCTCCCGTTATCGAGGAGGGGCAAATTCCATCTTGATCTATCACACCCCTACGCCATGTTTCGCGGCATACCCGTAAGTTACCTTTATAACTACCCAGTTACGGAGTAGCGTTTGATAACCCCAAAGTATACAACTACGCATGCTGGGACTCTATGATGATCTCAGGTCTAAGGACCATATAGGTGTACCACTCGAGACAACAATCTGATGGCACTATTAAGATAACAATCTCAGCAGTGTCTCGGAGTAGGTCAATCCAACCATCCGTGTTCTCTAACACGTGTCCACATTATTGATTCGATATCCACAATATCTATGGTATGTGAAACAGTACCATCAATCAATACATGTGCCGATCAATCATTACTGCTCCTCATAATGATTCTGGATCAGGGATCAGTTTAGAATAATGTCATACAAACAATGTGTCTCACAACCAAGTCATACTTGATGAACAAAGTTATGACCATTATTCATGGAACCTGATAAGCTAGTTATCGAAAAGTACATGAACAAAGACGTATAACACAATCATCTCATGATTGATCTAGGGCATATTCCCTTCAATGAGTTGTGCGGGAGTGCCTTCTAGTCGCGCCATTACTACGGCAGCATCGGACAATAGCTCTTCTTCGGGATAGATATATTGAAGCACAGGAGCCGCAGCCTTTAGAGTACGGATGTGTAGCTCCATGACGGACTTCACCTTCTCGTCGAAAACCTGGAACTGGGCCTTGGTTTTTAGCTGATAGGCTGTAGAATCGGTTGGTTATCATGAAGTGATTAGGGTCCTGACGGGATTGAGTCAGGGAGAGCCAGAGTTAGAGAGTTACCCTTCAGCTCCTGGGCTGACTTCTCGGCTTGGGTGTTGGCTAGGAACACCTCTCCCTCCATGGCCTTCTGCCTCGCTTCCATTACTTGCTAGTTTTCCTTCACAACTTTGTACAAAAGTATGCAGAAGGGATTGATCTAAAAGAGCATTCCATAACAATATCGAGCTTAACATCACTCGGAGGATCTTTTACCTTGGATGGTGTTAGCTTCTTCTACGTGGCGGAGCCAAAGTTAGGTAATTTCCTTTCGAAGCTCCTCGATTTCGCCACAGAATTGCGACTTTTGCGCATACAGCGCATTGTCGAACTTGTCTCTGGACTTCAGCTGGCTAACGGCCTTTTGGAGACACTGGGTCTTCCGTGCGGCCCTCCTGCTCATACGCTGTGCGGGGACATGAGGAAGGATCAAGCACATTTTTCGATTGAGACAGGAATTCAAGACATAAAAGAGAGTTTACCTCAAGCATATTAACGCTGAACTTCGCTACATTCTGCAGCGTCTCCCATTCGTCAGCCTCCTGTTCGTCATGAACTTCGTAGCCTTCCATTTCCTTCCTCCACTTCACTCGGAGCGGATGAGGGTTGGCATTGGTAGCAGGGCGAGGAATCTCCTCGATTTTTGGCTCCAAGCTTTCTGGAGATGGGGCTGGGTTTTTTCCCTTGGCCGGTGAGGATTGGTGAGTGGCAGGGGATGGTGGAGCGGTAGGTTGAGGCGCTGTGTGCTGAACCGGATCCTTGTCTGGAGAGGGCTCTGCTTGAGAACCAAATTGTGAGGGAGCAGGAGGGGCATGAGTTGGTGTCTTGGTGCTGCGCTTGCCCCGGGAAATGCCCGAGACGGGTTTCCTGTGGACACTTGAAGATTCAAAGACAGTAATCTCCTCCAAAATAATAAAAAGATGCAGTTGCGAGGGAAAACCTTTGCGAAGTGGCGAACTTGACTCCCATTCCCCTCCGAGTGTTTTGACTACTCGGGCCGGAACCGGAGGGCCTTCTAGCCTCTGATGTGGCCTCTGGCTGACAATTGGTGGAGAAGGAGGGCTTGGAGCTTGCTCAGCGGGAGCTGGCCTAGACCTTGAGTCCTGGCGACGATGGAGCTGGAGCGGGACATCCTCTTCGTCTTCATCTTTGTTCGAGTCTTTTAAGATGATTCCCTTGCCTTTCTTGGCTGGAGGAGCATCAGCCGAGTCCTCTGTAGGACGTTTGAGCGGTGCCTCCTTGTGGTTGGGGGCTTCAGGGACTGGATGTGTGGAGAAGAATGTGGCACGTCCCTGCACAAGGGTCAAGCCGGGTCAATTATGACGGAATTTCTTAACAACAGCTAAAGTTGAGGGGAGTTCTCTGCTTACCGTTGGAGGAGGGTTCGACAAATGGTACGGGCTTGGGCAATTCTCATCTTCTATAATTGAGCCCGGAGCAAAGAGCTCAGCCACACGGCTGATTAGAGATTTCTGGGAGAGTTGTTCTTCACTATCCCGGGTGTTGTTTTTAGGTCCCGAATATTCAAATCCGAGATGCACCCTTTCTTTGATGGGTTGGACACGGCAGAAGTTTTAGTTTATGACTACACCAATGCCGGTTACCCCCATGGTCTTCAATCCCCCACGAAGGGGAAGCAGTTCCTTGACTTGGCTCTCTTCGCTCTCGGCGAGGGGGAAGGACTAGGAGGTGCGGACTATGGGACATTCTCCTAAGAATAATGGAAGGACTGGGGGAGATTGGTGCAATAAAACCACTCGGAATGCTAGCCCTTGTTTGAAGTCCTCATGGGAAGATCGAAATAGAACTTCTTAGCTCCTTCCCGCAGCTGGAAGCTAGCGCCACCTACGGCCTTGAGGGAAGTTTTGTTGGGAAAAGGCTTGAGAAGAAAAAGGGATCTGAAAAGATCGAAATGTGGCGTGATCCCGAGATACGCCTCGCAAATGTGGATAAAGACCACAATTTGAAAAATTGAATTGGGGTTGAGATGAGTCAATTCGATCCCGTAGAAGTGTAATAACCCCCTGAAGAAGGAAGAGCAAGGAAGGCGCGATGGAAGAAGGACTCGAAGACCACTATCTCGTCAGACCGAGGGGTGGGGCAGGACTCACCGGTGGCGGTGCGCCATGAGATCATCTTCTCCGACGAGAGCACGCCGACGAATACGAGCCTTTGTAGCCGCCGGTCCATGGTGATGGACTTCATCCACTCGTTAGCGCTCTTGGCCGCTTTCGGGGTGGCAGGAGATGGAGGAGCCATTGCTGGATCAGCGGCGGTGGCGGCGGGGAACACAAAGAAGGTAAACCCTAGCGGCGGAGTTCGTTGGAGCAGGCGAAATTGCTGGCGCGAGAAATGGGCGGGGTGAAGCGATTTGTTTCCCTGTTGCCAAATATAAAAGGGCCACGTTGCTTATTTTGGGCTGGGCTTTACCTGACACTGGAATGCGACCTTTTTAAGGAGCTTGGCTAACCACTCGGATTGCCGAGCGATGCTCCCCGAAAGGTTCGCCGAGACGTTGGATGCTAATTCGGGAAACGCGTGGTTCTAACTACTCGGATGAAGACAACATTAGTCAGGGATTCAATGATTAACAATTGAATGAGAAGATCAAGACGAGGGATTTCATAATTTCTCCAAAAGGTTTCTTCATTACGGCTCTTAGATCAGATTACATATATTCTGCGGCGCAACACAATGAACTAGGGCTCGTTGTTGTCTTCCAGAGAAGAGCAAAAGAAAGGAAAAAAAAGAAGAAAGAAGACCGTCTCTCCTGGCGAGGAGGGTGAGGCGCTTGTTGAAAGGACCTCTAGAACTATCCATCTGCCAACAGAGCAGCAACTAGCGGGTCCCTGAGTTGGACACACACTTGGTACAGTTGCGGGAATCCGCGAATCAAAACTATGATGGATTCTTCAGCGCGGATCTCTGCAGTGGCCTCATGGAACTGCCTCCAAAGGGCATGCAAGGCAGCTTGAGCGGCGGCGTCTTCAGTGGCGGCCGTGATCCACTCGTCCATCGGCTCTCCCTAACCTTCCCTTGAGTTGTGAAGGAAGAAGAGGGAGGCTTGAAGAGGAAAAGGGGAGAAAACTTGAAGACTGAATGAGGCGTAATGCGCTGCATTTCGGTCTTTTTTATACACGAAGAAGTTCAAGAGATGCGCCTCCCTATCCGTTCTAAACACAGTAAAACCTTCATGGTGATGGGACGGGAGTGGGTGCGGTTGCGTTTCCTGGCGGAAGAGCGTGACGCTTTGGCTGAGTGAGAAGGCCACGAAAACTCTTCGCCTTCCCTAAAATAGGCTTGGGCCAAATAAGCAAAGGGCAACCCCCTTAACAGGCTTTCTTAACAGTGTGCTACCAACAGTGGTGACAAGTTAACATCGAGCCTAATTCGGCCTTCGTACACCCTTGAGGGCATATGACCAAAAGCGCTACATTGAAAAATATTTCACGGCATACCCCATGTAGGGTCACTAGCCGACTTTGCATGTTCAAGGTTGGGTGTTGGTGGAATTTGGGTACTGTTTCGAAGGTATGCCTTTTTGAAAGGTCGCTAGTTGTATACCGCTACCCGGATACAAATGCCTCTCGGCTAAGCTGTATCCAATTGGTACGCCCTTAAGTGGGTCGACAGCTAATCCCTTCTCCGGTCGGGACAGGTACCACTCGGCTGAAGGACTTGCCTCATGCTGGGCTGAATGCTGGTTCTTACAAGTCAAGGCCAGACATCTGATGCCTTACATTCTTTAAACGCATAACTCATAGCTTGCCGCAAGATGGAAGCTGTGGTTGCGTGGCTTAAGGTACGCTCCATGATGAGCTAATTGCTGCTTTCGCAATGCGAGAGTGGGTGCCAAGTAGCTAAATTTGCCCGTTGAAGTGATGTGCAAAATAGGCCGAAAAGCTAGAATTTCGGTATTGCCGAGCCAGGCGTTGCTTTCAGCATAAAAACTTGAGATTTCTCGAGTTCTTTACAATCTCTTTTCAGATTACATGAGACGTTGACAAGACCAGTCGGCTGAACATCTGACTCGATCGTAAAGCACTCGAGGGCTACTTTGGACTACATGGGCCCCGGGTATCCTCTAGAAGCCCCATGAGGAGGCAGATAGGGGGTGACTCAAGCCGGCTGGATCGGGATAGACACCACTCGAGTTACGCATAACTTGATCACCAAGTATGCTCTTGAGGATAGAGTCGAGCTACATGTAATTAGGATATTCATACTTGCATATCATGTACCGGTATAACCGAATTTTATACCATGTATTGGGTAGAACCATGTAACCTCATCCCCTAGCACTAAATAAAGGGAGGGGTAGAGGGCATAGAATCATCGAATAGCTACATCAGCATAGACATCTCCATCATATGCGAATTCACGCATAATCATAATCCCAGAGCACAGGACTAGGGTATTACCTCCGAGTTGAGGGCCCGAACATGTATAAATCCCTGTCTTGTGTTACCATCTGGCTTGGTTCTAGCGCATAACCCCATAACAAATTCATTGCCGATGGTGACCCTCGATTAGCCACCAGTCGATAGGAGCCCCTATCCTAATTTTAAAAAGAAGTACACTCTACTATTTTGTGTACTAAATCATCTACAGTGTAAGGCAACCCACTGTTGGACTTACAAAAGTTTTCAAGAATTGTCGGATCTACTAAGGGATATTATACCGGAGGGGAACTTGCTTCCCAAAAGCGTGTATGATGCAAAAAACATAATTTGTCCGTTGGGACTCGAAATACAAAAAATACATGCACGTAAGAAAGATTGTATCTCTTTTTGGGTATAGTACACGTAGAGCTGGATCGATGCCTGGTTTGTGAGACACATCAATTCAAGCGTCGAAATAACAGTGGTGATGGAGATGGAAGGAAGAAGAGTAGAGCGGGGTCCAAGGAAGGTTGTGTGGTATTTTCCTATAATTCCCCGTTTGAAGCGATTGTTTGCCAAGGAAGAGGAGGCCCTTCTAATGCGTTGGCATAGTGAGGAACGTCAGAACGATACAATGATACGACACCCGGTGGATTGCGTGCAGTGGCATACCATTGATTCCACATTTGGTTGGTTTATTGAATAATTGAGAAATATTAGGTTCGCTTTGAGCACAGATGGCATTAATCAATCGGTAACATGAGTACCTCACATATCACATGGCCTGTTTTACTGTTGATACTTAACATTACGCCTTGGTTGTGTAATAAGCAGAAATACGTGATGTTATCGATATTCATATTAGTGCCTAATCAGCATTGCAATGATATCGACGTGTAGCTCAGGCCTTTCATTGATGATCTTAAGAAAGTCTGATCCGAAGGTGTCGAGGTTTGGGATCAGTACAAGCAAGAGTACTTTACCTTGCATGCCATGTTGTTCGTCATCGTCAATGATCTACCAGCACACGTAACTTGTCTGGCTAGAGCAAAAAGAAAGGCAATGGTTGCCCCCATTGCATAGATGACACATGCAGTTTGAGATTGAAGGACCGGATCGGCGAGTAGAGGTGGGGTGATTAGGATCCTAGTTTGATTTTGAATAAAATCACCCAGAAGCCCCTTTTAGGCAGTTCATCGAACACTTGGCATGCGTTTTGTGAAGCACCGAACGGCGGCGGCGGCTTAGGAGAAAAAAGGCGAGCTCTGCGCCACCCAAATCTGGGATCTCCTTGCGTCGGTAGTAGCCTCCGGGCAGCTGTCGGGGTAGGGGCACGGATCTAGGAGGGACACTTGGGAGATGAGATTTCTTCATCAGCAGACAAAGCAATAATGTGTGATTTTTCTTCGTTTTAGCCAATAAAATACCTCGTTATGTCGACACAACGGAGGAAGATACAGAGCTTTGGCTTGGGCCTAAGTCAATGTGGCGATCGTGGCCGGCTTGGTGATTTGGGTCGAAAGCAAGGCTTCTATTTCGGGTTTCCAGTGAGGGCCAAAATAAAGTTGTCAATTGGGGAAAAGGAAACCTGTTTTGCCCTTCTTCATTTGCTAGATCTGGTTATTTCTGATTTGTTTCTTGCGCCGGAGATCTTGGTGGAATCAAGCCAGCCGAATGCGTTTTTTCCATGGTTATTCCTTCTTCAGATTGTTCCGCAAGTCAAAGAGTCAAGCTGCCACGACTACTTTTTGATATTGATCTTTCAAATCTGCTTCCCATGGTGGACGAGGATGAAGAGTATGATGCTTTGGTTGACAATGGAGGTTGGTAGAATTCTCGAAGGCGATGGAGTCTCGAAGGCGATGGAGTCAAAGAGAGATTCTGATATGATGGATTGTTAGTAATAGATCCTTGTCATGATCACATTGTAATTTTTATTTTGTCTGAGGGCTTTTATGTAAGAGGGACACTAATATTTTAATGATAAGTCTCTTTTCGTGGAAAAAAGGGGAGGTGCTCGCTTCTTTTCCCTAGAATCTCCCACTGCGCTCTCAATCTTTCTCTTCAGCTGTGCGTGAGAATGAACATAGGCAAGATGTGCCTTTCTCTCTCTAGGATCTAGCCCTTAATACAGGGAGGAACAAGGCACTGGATCTCACTCTCTCTCCCTCTAGCCGTTCTCTCCCCAAATCTCTCTCTATCCCATGATGAATTTTCTCTCTCTTGAACTTGCTGTACGTGAGATGAACAAGGACAGGCATAACCAAACCAGAAAAAATCAAGAATAAATTGTTGCTAATTTTGTGTATTTATTTTTGGTTCTTTTAGGTTTGTTTCCACCTTACACACCATGGGGGAGACCCCTCTCTCCCACTCTCCTCACACCCCTCACCTAGGGCTACATGGTGGTGGAATGCTTCACCCTAAGCCTCCACCCCTCCTTATATAGCCACCGTAGGGTATATTCCCCCGAATATTCAGGTATCTCGGGAATATCCGGTACCGAGCCACGCAGGGCCCACACCCGGGTTTTCTCACAGAGGCTAACCCGTAACCTACAGGGTTTTAACCACACCGGCTAACCCAGAACCGAACCAGGGTTTTCCACAGGCTAACCCAGAACCTGACCAGGGTTTTGATATCGGTTGACCCAGAACCAAACCAGGGTTTTCCACGGGCTAACCCAAAACGGGTTTCTCACACACCAGATAACCCGAACCAAACAGGGTTTTACCACCGGGTAACCCAGAACCGAACCAGGGTTTTCCACGGGCTAACCCAGAATGTGACCATCCTGAAACTTTGAGCGAAAGCTGACCGCCTCCAACGATCCCTTCGCCTCGAAGTATTCGCACAAATTCCTCAGTGGCCAGCCCATGCCTGGGCACACCGGACTGACCAGCTTTGCCACCATTGTTACCGACGCAACAACCTCTAGCTGCCTCATATCCCTTGCCATGGCTAACTTCTCGAGTACAGCACCTCATGTGACCGTCAGGTCATCGAACCTGGTCACCTGCACGCCTCCGGACGCACCAGCCTCCAGCTGTTCTCGCGAAGCGTCAGCCACGTACCCGTTGATACCTGCATCACATAGGTGAACACATACCAAAAGCATACACCTTACCTGTCCTGCAAGGGTAACTCCACAAAAGATGAACAAAACCCAACCTCAACATCAACACAAGTATACAATGATAAACACGTGTCACCTTGACACGACCCACCGAACACCGTTCACTCACGTTCAAGACAGCGCAAACAGAACACCACCGGACACCGTCCGCCAGACACTCAACTCGTGTCCCTTTCACAAAAGCAACTCATAGCACTTCAAAATCACATAAAATTCAAACCGTCACATATATTTATCACTACACAAGGGGACCCACCACCTGGGTCTCAACACTTCCTCTTGATGAATATATTAACAAACCTCTCAAAAAAGATTTTGAAGTTTTTAAAATTGAAAATAAGAAGCATTTATGAAATGCCGATCATGCTTGGCTCGAATCAAAGAAGCAATTGTTCGCCATATCCAAGACATGAGAATCAAAGTCTCCCAAAAGAAGAAACTCCCCCTTTTTCACAAGAAAACCAGTTGATGCCTTTTTCAAACAATTCTCCCTCTTTTGGCAAGACTAGTAAGAGTGCATGTGCAAAGCACATCACAGAAAAAGGAAATACGAATAAAAAATTTACTTCGGGATGTATGTCAAGACTGCCGAGCAGTGTTGTCAATTGTCATCTTGTTTTTCTCTTAATTGTCTAAGTAAAGACCGAATAATAATAGGGCCTTGTTTGTTTCAGATTAAATTAAATTAAATTGAATTAAATGAAAATTTGTTATTTTTGTATAAGCCAAATGATGTAATGTTTTGTAGTCATTTTTGTGGGGTTTTACATAGTACTTCTTAAAGTTTGTAAAATATTTTTTTCATATTTTTTTGAACTCGTTAAAACTTATTTTGAGGGGGTCACAAATTTGCTACAGTAAAACGTAACTCTACATTAATCTGAAACAAACAAGGCCTAGGTAAGAAAAAATATATGGCTACATTTCCTTTTGTTAGATAGTTATAATCCTTTATGCTCTATGATTTCATCTCTTAGCATAATAACATGGTCTTAATTAATTTTTTGTCATTTTGAGCACACCGATAGATAAGAACATGATTATTGGCACAAACAAAAATTTCATCTCCTAGGAATGTTGTCATGATTGTTAACATAAGAAAAAAAAGGATTTCAGCCTCAATCAACCAATGAAATGCTTGCAATACTGTGCAAATTCTTGTCTTCTCATGAAAACAAGAATAATATGGTGTGGTTAAAATTCAGAAAGTAGCTGTTAAATGGAAAGCAGGAAGGGATTAGCAACAAAGAGAAGAATCGGCATAGTTTGACATATTGGATTTCACCATAAGAAAAAAATTTGGTGATGAAATGAAGTTACTGTTGAACATAATATATATTTTAAGAACCCATGTAAGTGAATACACCTTATATGATAATTGAGTACCTGGATCCATACATCATAATCATGCTTGATATAAAGGATAATAATTATAACTAACTATTAACATAATTTGATTAATTCGCTACCGTGCACAAGTGGTATAAATGAACAAGAGAACACAACATACCATATCCAAAAATAAAAGGGGTCATTCATTTTATAAAAGATCCTGATACAAATTACAAAGCATATTAGCACAGTCTGGGATAGAAGCACAATTTAACTGTTGATGCCTTCGGTAGACCAATCTAGATTAACTTATAATAAATCTACTAATACTATTTCAATGACCCATGACATTTGTTGATTCCTTACAAAAGAAAGCATATGCGTAGACAGTGTCACTGAAATAGCAACAAATCTCAACGGATGACAAAAACTGACACATTTATTTAAGAAAAAGACATGTACATACCTCTAGCCCCATTCTATATCACAAGAAAAGTGGAGTACATGTACAATGATAAATTTCCAAACCATTAATAAGTCACTTCTAAAGAATTTATCTACAAACAAAGCACATCATCTTGGTCAGCCCCCACCAAACTTCCCCCATGAATCTTTACATAGGATCTACATTACAGTTATATTACCTAACCACTAACGAAACATAATTTGAAAAGAAAAACTTTACGTAGTAAATGTCTATACAACTACTGAGATGTCGGCACATTGATATTCTCCATCTCTGTCCTAGTCCATGCAATTGTACGTGGATCTCATGGAATATTCTACAAGATTAAATATACTCTATAAGGACAAAAGGTATTAGAAATTTTTTTGTTGTTATTAAACTATACAAGGGCAAAAAATATTATAATGACATTTCATACTGCACTTGAACTTAAACGCATACACAAGTACTTTTGTGGCATCTAATGCATATATCTGAAAAATATATATTGTGAAGTATTATTTGCACTTTAAAATATTTTAAGAAGCATCGAGTGTGCAAAAAATGCAGTAGCAGGTGACCGATTTTACAGATTGTGATGCAGTCGCCGCCAACCAGTATTTTAAGGAGAAATGCATCAGCCAACAGCTAGTTTTGAAGGAAGAAAGGATGCAGTATAGACTGTGGAGGATCCAAGTTTCTTTTAACCTGGGTAAGAAAACAAACTATCTGGATTTGAGAATAATATTGGCCATCTAAAATGAAATGTTTGAACCTGAACATACTACCACTCTTTTCAATGGATGTCTGCTAATTTCAAAATTGGGGAGATAAGAAAACTGAAACAATAATCTGTTACATTTCAAATCATTGGGAACACAAGAAAAATGCTAGATCATTTTTCTGCCCATACATCAAATTCATGTTTCAACTGAGATAATATATTATCCTGAATCTTCAGCTGAACATACTACCTACCAGCCTGAAGTCTTGATGATACCTCCTAGTAGCCATGGGAGGGAACCGTTACATAACTGAAACGCTGTGACGGAAACGATGGAAGAACCTTTACATAACTAATTAAACAAAAGTAGTAGTCCACTTTGTGTGACTATCTTATTTCACAGTCGATTAGTCTTAAGAAAAGTAAAAACTATAGAGCCTTGCCTGGAGCAAATCTCCATCATCAGAATATGTTATTGCATGATGCAAAAAAATATCTGAAATAGGTGATCCGACAAACCTGCAATATCATCGACCTCATCTTTAGTAGCATAATAAATAAAACATAAATAAAACGAAACCTTTGTTGAAAGGAAACATACATAAACCAGGTAAGGAAGATCCACTGCTGATGATATGGCACACCATACTAATGTTATCTTTCTTGTGCAATTGGGCAAGGACAGGCAAAAACTCATTCATATTTGCTCTTTGTATGGATAGAAAAAAAAAAGAAAATAAACCGTATGGATAGCATGCATATAGGTTTTCCTTTTTTAAAAAGAAGCAAATAAATCAAAACATACATGTCTTGTAAGTTTTACAGCAACAAACAAAGAAAACACACATATCTTTGTTAGAAATATCCGAGAACAATAGTAGTAGCAATACAATGAGAGCACGATCTGGCATTTCCCTTCCTGACAAAAGGCATTTATTTGCAAAGGTCACGTATTTGTGTAAGAAAACAGACGAACAAAAACTAAGGCTAACAAAAATATAAATATTCAGACCACATATAACCATAATGTCCAAATTGTTTATCAGAGATTTGCTGCAAATGATGGCACAATGAATAAATGACTAACTAAAAGTAATGTACCTATGAGTGATATGCCATGGGCATACCATCATTTGCTCTATAGGTGGCAGTAAACTTATTGACCACCAAAGATTTTGTGTGCACAAATGTAAGATTAAAATTGTTTCCCCCAGAGGATGACCTTGACATTCAATCCAATGGATTTTTTAAACTTTAATCCTATGGAATTTAATCTTTCTTAGAAATCGATTCAATGTTCACTTTAGGACCTAATATTGTATCCCACAAAAGATGGCCATGGAATTATAAACTTATAAGATTCCACCCTACAATAAAGCAATCAATAAAAGCTGTCAGTACAGTAAGAATCCATACGACCTATACTTCAGAAAGCATGAAAATGCAGTATCTTCCTGCATGTATGGTGTAAGTTTACACTGAAATATAGGAGCAGCAACCTCAGTGTTACACTAAATACAAATGGCAATGCAAAATTCATCAATTGTATAAATTTCACGCACCAAGTTCCACCTTTGTTGCAGATGTATTAATTAATACATGTTAAGAACATTTTTCTAAATAAAGGGATATTTCCACCTTGAATTTTATGGAACAAATAAGCACCTAGAATTTTTCACCTTTGCTCCGACGATAATAACCAAATTACCAGTGCAAGTTGTGGAGATAGAGCAACCCCCGTCGAAGATTGCATTCGAAGCCCCCTACAACTGCATCACCATTGTTGTCGCTGCTCATTGATTCCCTAACATTGGCGGCTATGTTGCTGTTCTTTGATATGAAATAAGCTGAAATTGCCAAAGATACTACAATCACCAACACGGCCAGAAATAGCTGACAAATGAAGAAAACACATTGTGTAACGCTACCAGCTATTACGTACTCACAAGTATCAAGTGACTATTACAGAATAAACAACATCCTATTCCATCCTTAGGTATGGTCTTTTCGAAAAGGGTGCAATTTGAGCTAAGGATAAAGCGCCTTCTATTTGTTTCGAACTCGTCCCATGTTTGTAAAAAATGGTTTTTTTAAATATATAAAACAAAGACGAACACCAAGAAAGTTAAATATACTTGGCAACTGATGATCAAGAACTCTCGCAAAGAAATGGTGATCCTATTCCTGACAATGAGATTGTTTTCTTGAGGGATAAGAGCTGGGCACAATCCAACACAACAACAAAATATTACAAACCAAAATACAACCACACTAGATATTAACATCAACCGCAGAATATTAACATCAACCACACTAGATAACCACCAATCTACTAACTATTACTTTCTAACAGAATATAGGACATCGCTATTACATAATTAGTAACTAAATTAATGTGCATACAACATCGCGCCAATGGCTATCAACCAATTGAAAAAACAAAAGGGCGTGAATGCAAACTATACTTCTAGATGCACGATCCAATCTAGAAGTTGTCATCGTTGCCGCCGCCGGAGCTGTCGAAGTCCTGCTCGTCCGAGTCGGTGTCGTCGTGGTCGCTGTGCATCCGTCTAGCAGCACGGGCAACCTCTTCGTCGACCACCACCTCCTCCTCCTCCTCTTGCGGTGCCTCCTCCAAATTCTCTGCGGCCTTCCTTCCTCTTCTCGGTAGCGGCGGCCGCAGCCTCTCTGTACTCCTCGGTGTGGGTGTAGGCCTTCTCGTCACTGGAATCGTCGCTACCGTACGACCCCTTGACTGATGGGGTCGACGATGGAGGCGACAAGGGTCCAACACAAGAACTCTTGGTAGGAGGCCCTGCCGGCGACGACGATGAAGACATTATTGAGGAGGATTGGGGAGGGTTAAGAAGCGAGAGTTGGAGGATTCGCACAACGATTTGAGTGCGGCGGATTGACGGTTCGCTCCAGACGGGGATATTATATACTGAGGGATTGACGGTTTGCGCAAGAGTGGGAAAGCGCAACGGTTCGACTTGGCGCGACGGTTCATGAGAATCGAGGCGCTGTCTTGCACGCAAGTGATGTTCACCACAGTTCGCAAGAATAGATCAGTCAAAACTAGTCAAATCTGCTTTAGTCATAGGTGACGGTTCGCAATTATGACCGTCACTTGATGTGTTATAGGTGACGGTACAAAGTAAAACCCGTCACTTATAGGCGACGTGGCTATAGTACTAGGATCATGATGGAAGTGTCTTTTTGCGGCGCCACAGTTTGTCAGATGCCCAGAAGTGAGCAGTTAAACTAGTCAAAAAGTTATAGGTGACGGTGTGTAGTCTAGACCCGTCACTTATTAAGATCCTTCGTCTCCAGAACCAACACGCCAGAAACACTTCTTCTCTCGTGTAAAAACCGAGAAGACGCCGTCAGGGCCTATAGGCAACACTTCTGCTGCCCCCAAAACTACCACTCGCGCTTCTGCTGCCCCACATTCCCATCTTTAAAGTATAAGGCAATGGATTTGTTGGCTGTATAGGCTTCTGAATCCGATCACGAGTCGACGATCACCACCGTTTCATACGACGTTGAGTGGTGGAAGAGGGTGCCTTTGAGCACGATCCTCCGCAAGATGGTGTACTGGCAGCATTGCACACATTTCCTATATTGTAGTGCTGCAATAGTACTACTACTTGATCGATATGTGTAAATTATAAATGTAAAGATCTTATTATTGTTAAATATAATATAGTACTCAATATTTTAAATTATTTCATTCTTCTTTAGTTTTTTAGCATCGGCGAGGGAAAGTCAAAGTACTGATAAACCCTAATACTCTCACTATATTGTTTTTTATGCTCAAGTGACGGGTATGTGTTAAACCCAATCACTTGGATTTTTTTGATATTTACGTGACGACTGTAGTCTATTCCCCATCACCTATAAGGTAACCCTGTTTATGAAAAAAGGTGCGCTGCTCAATTTTTAAACGCGTTGCCTCCTTATACTCAGCCTCCTTGCCGTCCGCTCTCCGCCGGGCATCCCCTCTCCGCCGCTGCTTCCGAGGGGCGCCGGAACCCCTCGCCGCCGGGCTTCCACTCTCCGCCGGGCAACCCCTCACCGCCGCTCCTCCCGAGGCGCGCCGGAACCCCCTCGTCGGCATTCCTGCAGGTATCAATACATACCTGATCAACTTGGTATATCTGACTTGGCGTTTAGATAGATTCCCAGGCGGGATCTTCAGGATCCTCAAACCCATCTCATCATCAAGATATCGAAGGCGAGGAGATGTGCACTCTCCAAAAGCAATGACTAGTAGTGCTAGTCGAGCCGGAAAGCCAAGGTCGCAAACAAAATGCCCAACTGAGAAGGGGTGCCTATAGGTGACAAGCCCTTAAAGACATTTTCCGGAGGGTCACAGGGCTTATCGCTTGGGAGAGGGTGCCAATAACGACAAATTTCGATGCTCTGAACAACAAAGCAAAGAGGGAGTTGTTTGATGCTCTCAAGGAGTATCTGGAGTACCCTGAAAACATGAGTGACGTCCATCAGAAGGCTGTCGCGTTGAAGGCAGCAATGAAATCGATAGCAAAGCAACATCGTCACTTCAAAAGAAAGCTTGTTAATGGGTTCCTAATTAAAGACCTAGAGCCCTTCGACATGTACTAGCATTAAGGAAGATTGGGAAGCATTCGTGCAGATGAAGAGCTCCGAACAGTTCAAAATATAGAGTGAGAGCAAGAAGGATATTCATGCTATGAACAAGCATGACCACAGGCTTCGACCAGTAGGCTACGTCGGAAAAATGCTGAAATGGGATAAAGAGGATGAAAAAATTGCTAAGGAAGGCTGCCAGAATCCTTGGTTGCAATACCCCGGACGAGCACAATCATATTTGAGTGCACGAGGCGCCGTGTCCGAGAGCGGCGAAATCACTTTCAACAGCAAAAAGTTACAATTTGTTATTGAGAAAGTCTTAGAAGCTAGCCAAGGTTCTTTCTCCATGGTGAGGGAAAATGTCCTTCTCTCCTCGGTGCTAGTAAAACCTAGAGGACCCAGGCCGGATGTGAGGTGTATCCAGTTCCCATGGCTGAAAATATGGCTTTCCCGAAGAGATTGGAATGTACAGGAAGAGGAAGAGGTCAGGCGCAGTTGACATCGATGCTTTGACAATAGACATCACCTAGAAAGTTTGTGCGGACATTATGGAAATGGTTGTTTTGCAGGGAATACAGATTTCCAACCCACGAGAGACTGAACATGTGGCACTGTGGACAGTCAATATTTATAATTTTTCATACACTTTTAACCGACAGCATATCTCAAAATGTGCAAGTTAACAAAGTTACACAAGTTTTGATAAGTTTGTCTCGTCAGGAACCTACTAAGCAAAAGTGGGCCCAAACCGGAGAAGATTACGGCTCGGTCGATCAGCTAGGCTGGCCGACCGTCACTTGGTCCCAAACCGACTTGTGTTTTCTCCAGTGATATTAAAAGTACACCTAGAAGCCATATGAAGTGTCCAATCAATGTCGGTTTGATCCGAAGTAGGAGAGTGCATTAAGGAGTATCAGTGGCCCCACATTGAATACCCTTATACCGAATCCAACTTCCAAAACCAACTCAAAAAAATGATCTAAACCGCACAAGAAGTATCCCAGGCGAATCTGAGGGCCGAGATGCACAGAAGATGGGTCGGCCGACCCACCTAGGTCGGTTGGCCCCCTTGGATGCCTCCTCGGATCCTCCTTTGGCAGGTGAAGAGGTGACAAGTGTCCCACCATGTGGCACACTCTGACTCGCTGGGAATGGCTATAAACGGAGCCCCTCTCCTCATTTACATGGCGCGGAGAAGTGCGGGAAGAACAGAAAACAGCGTTACGCTGCCCAGATATCAAGTAGAGTAGTGAGAGAGGAGAGTTAGTGCTGAGGAGAAACCGGCGTGTCGGCATCCCTCCACTATAGCTCCAAAACTAAACTCGGGTGCGAGTCCTGCTTCGTCTTTAGTCCTATCCTTTATTTATAAAACAATTTTATTTCTTGTACATTGTTTCTCTGTTGGTATTAGGATCGTGCTAGATCTTTAGTGCTAAATCTCTATGATTGGGTGTCATAATAGATACTAGCGTCAGGTTTAGTGGGAGTGCATACCGAGTGACTCATTGATACGTAGTACTGCTAAGTATAGACGCGGTGTCTATACTAGTTAATACCTGGTAGACACCTGATTCAATAGCTGAGCGGTAGGTAGTAGTGGTGACAGCCCTGCTATCTACACGGCAGTTTGTGTAATCCACCTCGTTAGTCTCAGCCCAATCAGGGATGATCATAACCATCTGATGTTCTTAATTGATAGAGGGTGGTAGTGAATCGGTCGAGCTCCAATACAGAGTAGCAACTTTGTGTGGATTAATCTTGTACTCTTGAACAGTGTGTATCTTTAATAGAACCTCTCGACCCGAAATATCTTACCCCACTTTCGTCATTCCACCATATCCATCCGGCCAAGTCAAGATTAGAAGCTAGACTATTTTCGTTCTTCATGGGAAATCGATATCTTTGGAATACTCTAGGATGAAAGCAATTGCGATATCTGTGCGTTTGCGGATTAATTCTAACAGGCATAAGAACTGCCAATAGGCACCTGCATTGAACAGTAGTTGCGCCTCAAGATAGAAGTTGAGTTGTCGTTGGTCCCCCAGATTACTGATAAGCCGAATACAATCAGCCAACTAGCAGGACCCACGCCCTGCAGGCTTCTAATCATGCATGTTAGGTATCCAATAAAGGTTGCAATGGGCCTATTGCTTCTAGATCAGGAAGTCCTGCACTGTGTGCAAATTGGTCGTGGCTATGTCGTGGTTAAGGTGGACCTGATACATCCCAATGCCGTGGAACACTTGTTGGACCCCGCTCCCAATGTTGAGAACACAATTATGGGAGATGTAGTCAACCAAGGGATCCAGTGGAAAAGGACCCACATCGTGGTGCTCGATGCATCTCAGCCTGCTACAACTTCAAGTGCACTGCCGCCTCTGCATGCACTACCTTCTCCGACTACAGAAAAAACAATGCCATTGCCTTTCGCTTGATCGAGCCCAAAGAACAATGAAAAGGGAGAGGGGAAGAAAGAGGGACCATCTCTTCCTGAAGGTAATATGACTTATATGACTCTTCTTATAGTAATATCAAATGTATGTTACTTTTGTAGAAGATAACATCTAACATCAATTGCTATCTCTTGCAGATCCAATTCAGCCCGCTCCACCGAGCCAAAAGAATAATATTATTGGAGCACAATCTCTTCCTCAAATTAATATGACTCATATGAATACTTCTTATAGTACCATCAAATTTATGTTACTTTTGCAAAAGATAATATCTAATATCAATTACTACCTCTTGCAGATCCAACTCCGCCTGCTCCACCTAGCCCAAAAAACAATGTTAAGGGAGCACAATCTTTTCCTTCAGGTAATACGACTCTTATGACTCCTTATATAACCATAAAATTTATGTTACTTTTGCAGAAGATAATATCTAATATCAATTATTGTCTTTTGCAGATCTAATTCAGCCTGCTTCACCTGGCCAAAAGAACAATAAGATAATATATGTTCCTCAAGATAATATGACTCCTATGAGTCCTTACCATAAAATATATGTTACTTTTGCAAAGATAATATCTATTATCAATAACTTCGTCTCTTCCAGACCCAATTACGCTTGTTCCACCGAGCTAAAAGAACAATATCAATGAAGCGGGGAAGAAGAAGGGATCTTGTAAGCAGTGAAGCAGTATAAGAAGAATGAGTCCCTGTCAGTTGGTGCATACTGGACAAGCTACAATACAAAATACAAGTGTGACCAGCCCATGATGCCTATCGAAGAGCTAGTAGGAGCAGGGACAGGCATGTGTCAACCTGGATGAATATTACATGAAGAGTCATAGTACCAAGGTCAGCTTTTGGGCTCAGTACAGAGACCGTCACTTTTCTAGAGGTGACCAAGGTTCTTAAAGCGGCAAGGCGAGGTGCGGCGCTGGACCACCTTCCAGCCGCCTAGGCGCTTAAGGCGCGCGGCGAGGCGACGCCATACACACATGCTAATCCCAAAAATTGCCACACACACACCCCACACTAGTACATCACATAGCACAACAAAGCAGTAGAACACAAAAGTTGCATAAAATGTAAATGCACAATAAGTTCACATGATGGTAGCAAATAACATAACACAAATGTAGAATTAGTTCATAAACTTGAAGGTTTTAAGCCGTAAAGTCTCATCTCCTTTCTCCAAAAGTCCAAATCAATCATCAAACTCGTCATCGAGGATGTTAGCAGTAGCCATGTCTTCTTCCTCATTGGCACCATCAGAAGCATCCTCGCAATCAGTCACATATGCATCATCATGTGGATCTTGAAATTCTTCATCTTCTTTCTGTTGGACCTCTTCCTCTTCATTGATTGAGCTAAAGCCATATTCTTCAGTGAGATCAGTCACATTCCTTGCACGCTTGTTGCTGTTTTTATGAGCTCTCCTTGGGAAATTACGGCCTCGAAGCGATTGTGATGTGCCAAGAGCTTCATCTACATGTTCCCATGTAAGGTCACACCCACGAGCACCTTGAGGGTGTACATATGAGGAATCAGCCCACTCATTGTCCCAATTGAAGTCCGAAATGACTAAAGGGTCGCAGTTTTTCCCCTTCTTTTCACGCAAAAAGCTGAAATCTAGTCTTCATTTTTCTGTTATATGAAACAAAGACAATAGAATTCAATTTTTTGTGCAAAAACCTATTTCTTCTCTTTGTATGGATCTACAAAGCAAAAAAATTGAATTAACAACTTGCTGAAATTAAAGAACAAATTGCTAAGAGTAAGCATTAAGCAATGAATTATGAATAAAATGGCATAAACCAGAAAACTCACAAATTCAGAGTTACTCCAATTCCTCTCACAACCAGATGATGAAGCACATAGACTGACAATGTGTCTAGCAAACCTTTGTATTTCAATGTCACGACCTCCATAAGAAGCCCACCAATTGTCGACTGGTGACTAACTGGGGGGTCACCGCCGGCAATGATTATATATGGGGCGATGCGCAAGATCCAAACTCGATGGTAGCACACGACAAGGATTTATACAAGCTCAGGCCCTCATGGCGGAGGTAATACCCTACGTCCTATGCTTTGGGATTATATGGTGTATATGTGTACAAGATGATGATCAACATGGGAGATGATCAAGCTGTAGATGTGATTATCTAGATGCCGATCTATGGCCCCCTACCCCCTTTATATAGTGGAGGGGGTGGGGTTACAAGGAGGAGTCCTAGTCGGTTACGAGGTAGGATTCCTATCTCTATCCTCTAGTAGTTATCCGGGATTACAAGTATACCTTTCCTATTAATTAGGGATAGGCTTCTATCTTCATGTCTTTTCTTGCCGAGCAAGTCTTCTAGAGTCTGAGTGATACTCGTCCTTATCCACCCGACTTGGTCCATCCCCTGTCGGATGGTCTTCTAGGCCCGCCGTGTGGATACCCGGGGTCTATGTTATCCACAGTAGCCCCCGAGTGCTTCATAGTCGAGTTGCTGCTCCTCTTTGTCGCACCTTGGATGAGTCATGCTTCATGCCGAGTGCTTTGTAGCATGACCTCTCCCCCTCCTAGCATAGATCATCGTTGACTTGACCGTAGCCAGCCCGACCTTCACTTGTATTTACAAATTTTTGCGTTTAGAGATGTTAGAAACACAAAAACAATGCTGATAGTTTCTACAATTAGATTTTCAGTGTTGTGGAGATATATAGTGGATGTTTGTGCATAATTCTTGCAATTTGAGTGGTAATATATCTTTTGTGACACTCTTGATATAAAGAAGTGATAAAAAAAAGACAAGAGCATACAAAGAAGTATCATAAAAAAGCAAAAGAAAAGAAAAAAAGAAAAGTGAGGAAAAAATTGGAAGCGCATGCATGCTTTTATGTCCTTTGTACTTTGGTGTATACCAACTTGCTTGAGTTAGGTTCTAGAATGAGTTTAGGTCATCACCTTTGACATGTACTTTGAACATTTATTTACTTTTATTATTTTTATTTTGATAATTGCTTATTTCTTGCTACTATATATTGTCTGTCCAAGCTCCACCTTCTTCTAATCGGTTCAGATTCAACCTTACAATTACTTTGCTCGAACCTATTTTGGTATCATGAACTAGCCACCAGTTATACCTCTTGCACCTTTGGTAAGAACACTCGTAAGAGCAAAATAAGATGCTTGAGTGTGCCTCCACCTTTTAAAATCTATTGGAAAAAGTCCATTTTAAGTACCTCAACTATTGAGAAAGTCCAAAAAACCCCCTAAACTATGATTTGGTCTATTTTACAAACCTGAACTTTCAATACCGGCTCAAAACCCATAACAAGCTGGGTTTTTTTAGGTGTTTTGCTGATGTGGAGCGACGTAGTGGCGCCACGTGTTAGGCAAGTCAGCAAAAACCACTACCACATGGCGCCACGTCAGCAAAACCACAGAAGAAAACAGGGTTGTGATGATTTTTGAGCCGGTATTGAAAGTTTAGGTATGTAAAACAGACCAAATCATAGTTTAGGGGTTTTTTCGGACTTTCACGATAATTGAGGTATCTAAAATGGACTTATTCCAAATCTATTAGTTGATAGAGCTAATATTTTTGTTATCTTTTGTTTTGTACTAATAGTAGTAGGATCATGGACCATACACAAGATGCATGATTATAATAATGTTGCAATTACGATTGTCATGGTATGATAGGTAATAACGTCAATCCTGGAGTAAAATTTAAATATACCTACCTTTTCTAGTGCACGCCATAGTGAGACTTATTTTGATTGGGACATAATAGCTGAACAAAAATTTAACTCCCATCAAGTTTATGAAATTAGTAGGGTTAGACAAGCTACTAGTAAGTTCAAAGATTTTGTTGTTATTTGGTGGAACGAACTAATTAGTTTAGGCGTAGAACCTAATATTTGGGATATGTTGAAAAAACACATGAATGCCATATTTGTTCCACTATCTTTTAAACATGCCATGTTTAAAAAATTATAATGATTAAAACAAGGTCATATGTCAGCTGAGGAATACTTTGGAGGACTTCAATTAGGCATGATGCGTTGTGAGAGAGTAGAGGATGAAGAGGAAGAGGATTTTTTGGGGGTTAAGGCATGAAATTTGGGACATAATAGTTGACCATATTGACTATAACTCTGTTGATGGGTTGTTCTAGCTCACTTTGTTGGCGGAAAAGGAATTGCAGGAACGACAAAGGACGAGTAAATATGGTAGTATATTTATAGAGACATTGACACCAACATAATAATATGCACCATCCACTTCTGGATCTGTTGCCCCCTAGGAGAGTACAGAACGTTCGTCAATGCCGCCACCATTATTGTATTCATCCGAGATGAGTAAATGTTCTAATGTGCAGGTCACTGAGAATGAGCTAAAGAAGGAGAATGAGAACAAGGAGAATGAGGACATGCTTGTCATCTCATGCATACTTCTAAAACCAATAACTTAAGATGAACTTGCATCAACTGATAAGAAGAATAAAGGTAATGAAAGAGGCGCTACATTTATGTAAAGTGAGAATGATTTTAATGTGTTGAAACTTTCTACGATTCATATTAATGTTGAGCAACCATTAGTGTAACTCATTGTTGATTTACCTTTCTCAAAAGATGATTTGTTTGTTCTTTCTTGTGATAAAGAAGAGTTATGTGATAATGTTTCACTTACATCTGTTTCATGACTAGTGAACGACTATGTCACTTTGAATAAACATGTTTCTTTTGTTTTAAAACCTAATACTTGTGTTGTATGTGAATAATTTTATGTTACATTTAATTTGATGTTATATGTGATCTAAAAAGTTTAGAGAAGAAATTTGTTGAACATTATAATTTGTCATGGTTATCTGCAAACATTTTAAATGCTATGAAAATATATAATGTTAAAGAAGACTACATAGTGAATCGAGTTTATATTTGTCTAAATATGAAATCTACTTATGAGGTTCCATCATATGATCAACTAGAGACCTACAATAGTACAAATAATACACACTGAGTTCCTTCAATCTTATTTTGAAACAACATAATAATTTTCAAGAAGGGGAGTGTCTTGATCTCGATGAATTTAGTTCTAATGGTTTTATTTCAAAACATATACGTGGTGCTTTCTCGTTTGTTGGTACTAACCTTTTGCAAAAGAATAAGTATGAGTTAAGGACGACTCACAATAAAGAAGGAGAAGATGATGTGACCATGCCCATCAAAGATACGACGAGTATTAAATCAATATGGTGGTCGTCAAACTTAGCATCAACTTATTCCTCAACAAGATCGTCACCGAGCTATTTCTCAGCATGGTCATTTACGAGCTTTTTAACGACTACTTCATCTTTGACCATGACATCTAAAACAAATCGACGACACTTACGGTTTCCTCTACTTATCAACACTTACTGCGATGTCTACGGCAACATGGTTTCATAGACTACCACCTTGTCTAGGACGTACAAGTCGGTATCACGTACATTGTCTAGTTATTGCGTTGCCGTTGACGCTGCAAGTTCAACCTCTATTGTGGCAACCTTCAATACATGAAGACATACTCAAGACAGACATCTCTTCATCCCCTCGACGTCCTTTGATGCAACTACTCATTTCACTCAAGGACCAGCCCAAGATCAAGCCCAATTAGTCATCCACAAGTTCAGTTCGGTCTCCTAAAGCGGTCCAACTTCATACGACCATAAATCAATCATACAATGTTTGTTTGGGACGTTCTTGGTATCCATGGACAAGTACACTACGCGAGCATTCCAATAGATCTAGTCCCATGGACAAACTATTTTGATGTCAACGGAAATCATGAAAACACTACATGAAATGAGATCTGTCATGTCGTCGGCCCAATACCCAACGACACCAATTCGGACCTTTGTCAGCGGCTCTAACAGAAATTGACGACAAACATACTCCTTGGCACGATGCCTGGTCGGCCACATGAGTTGTGCCGGTGGCTACTACCGGGCCAATGACACAGGCCACGCTGACGTATCGACGTGTTCGGAAATTTGAATTTCGTTACCCGCCAAATTGAGCTGTGTCGGCAGCTAGCTAGCAGCTGATGACATAGTCCCTCCCTGCTCATGGCAACTTAATGCCCTATACGGGAGGACTTGAAGGTGGTCCCGCATGGCAGATAGAGGACTTCTCTACCATGTGGGACCAACTTAGATGCTTTTACACGAAGAGCAAGCAAACCTATGTCAATGGCATAGAGAAGGCAACCGACACAGTTGGACATGTGTCGGCAGCTTAGTTCTGACCGCCGACACCGATGGAGAATGATCCAGTTTTGTTTGGAAAAATATTTGAAAATGTTTTTGTTGTTTATAAAAGTAATAAAAATCAAATAAAGATTTTACAATTGTCGGTAGTCAAAATAAAATTAGTTCACATGTGATTTTTAATTATTTAATTAGTTCGTATGTGATGGCAGTGTGTCTTAGCTACTCCCATGAAGTTTCACCGGAACTTGTAGCGGTGATGCAACGTCGGGCGATCGAGCAATGAGTAATAGGTTGTGCATGTTCTAAAACCTTATAGTGACGCTAGAAATGTCTTGTTCAACTCGTCTTAGGCCACAAAGTAGTCAAAAGAACGGTGAGGGGAGTGAGTGGGTGTCGGCGGCTTTGAACCGGCCACCAACACAGATGGACCAGTGTCGGTGGCTCTACCTAAGCCGCCGACACAGATATGTGCATAACATCAAAAAGGGTTCCCATACTTTGCTGAATAAAATCTCTGCCTCCCATCGGACTAGCAGCGTGAGGCACGACGCGGGCTCATCCAACCAGTCGCGGGTTTGAGCCCCGCATTGCCCCTGGTTTTTTTTTGCGATAGCTATGTTGGCGGCTTTGTACAGGCCGCCGACACTAGGCACTCTTTGTCGACGATTCTTTATAGGCCCCTGACATAGTCCTATGCCAGTGATAGGTGGGGCGCATTTTAGCCTAAGTGCATTTTGGCGCCCACCAGACAGCGTCTAGCAGGGAATGAACAACATCCGCACTGTGACTGGACAGCTTCTAGAGGAGCACAAAATACCATTATCGGATGCTTGTTCTTCAACGAATGCTACTTGATTAGCCATCGAAAAGTGTCCAATCAAGCAAAAAAAACTATCCTTAGTGCATTTTGGCGCTCATCGGACAATGTCTGATGGTGACGGGACAACATCCAGAGGAGCACAAAATACCGTTATCGGGTGCTTGTTCTCCACCGGACGATGTCTGATCAGCCACCAGACAGTGTCTGGTTGGACCAAAAAACTAGCCTAAGTGCATTTTGGCGCTCATCAGACAACGTCCCGAGGAGCAGAAAATATCGTTTATCGGGTGCTTGTTCTCCACCAGACATAGGGATGGAAATGGGTCCGGGTCCTTCTGGTCCAACCTCCTTGGGTCCAGACACAACACCCAAAAATTGGGCCCAGACTTAGACCCAAAAGCTGTAATGGGTCCAAAGTCAGACCAAGACCCAGAACCAGACCCATCGGGTCTACCCACACTTGGAAATTTATAAAAACATCAAATACCATTGCAGAATCAACAGCAAATATACATTACAACTATGTCACATATATAGCAATTAATAGCATTTCAAGAGCATACCAACTCAAAATTCTTCTAGCCGTCCAATTGGAAACAACACATTTATAAGCTTCTACAGCAGGTACATCTAAAAGGTTTAAACATAAGGTAACAAGCAGCCTTCAATCCAGCAGCCACCCACATTTAAATTCATTATATACTAATTAATCGAACAACAATTCGTAGAGTCTGGGTGAATGACAGTTAGCCCCACATGTTGGTGCTAAAGTTCGGATCTGGGTACCCATGGGTCTAAAGTTGGCAACATATTCAGTGCAAAAGAGTATTCAGTGCACAAATGCAAACATCAATCCTCGGCTCTTGGATCTCATCCCAACGGCCCAGCCCCAACCACCTCCCTCGTCGATGATTTTTCAGAAACCCCCTCCCCCTTCTTTTTCAGAAGCCGAGGCGCTGGTGGATTAGGGAGGTGGTTGGGGCTGGGCTGTTGGGATAAGATCCAAGGGTCGAGAATTGATGTTTGCATTTATGCACTAAATACTCTTTTGCACTGAATATGTTTCCTCTAAAGTTAGACCCGGACCCGAACTTCCATACCCATGCGTCCATTCTTGAACCAGACCCAGACCCATCGGGTGATGGGTTGGGTAATGGGTGAAAGGATCAATATGCTGCCTAGAGGGGGTGAATAAACGAATAAAACAAAATTGCGGAAAGTAAACATTTAAAAAAGTAACAGGCACATCGGATGTTCCGATGTAGATCGGATGTTCCAATCAGATCTAGTGCACCGTGCGTCGGATGTTCTAATCTGGGTCGGATGTTCCGATCTGCGTCGGATGTTCCGATCTTGATTGATCTGAAGTTGAAGTAAACCTGCAATAAAAGTTGATCTCTCGCAAAACCAAGTTTAGATCTACTCCAGAATATTTAGAACAAGTAAAAAACCAATAGAAGAACAAATACTCAAGATCGAGACGAAGAACACGACGATTTTTGTTTACCGATGTTCAGATCTTTGATGGGAGATCCTACTCGCCGTTAGGGAAGGCACAAAGCCCGGATCACCAAGACCCTTATCTCCTTTCGGAGTTGCACAACAGCACTCACCGGTGTTCACTAGATGAATTCTTTTCCTTGCGGAGGCGGAATCAAACCTTCACAAACTCCGGAGGCGCACCACACAAAGTTCGGCGGCTCACCGGCGACACCTAGCCATCTAGGAACCCTTCAAGGCTCCAAGAGTAACAAATGTGGAAATCGCTAAGTGCTCAAGAATTTGATGCCTCTAATTCGTGTAGCACTTTGTGTGCCTTGATCTCTCTAGATCTAGATCTCACAAGACAAACAAGAGAGATAAAGGCTTGTGTTCTTGAGAGCTCATGAAGAAAGGAGTGGAAGGTTCAAAATCTCAATCAATCAGAGTGTGTAACCTTTGGCAGGTGGTGGAGGAGAGCTTTAAATAGAGGATCTCGAAATATGGCCGTTGCTGCAGAGAATCCCGCGTCGGATGTTCTGACCTACATTGGATGTTCCGACGTACATCGGATGTTCCAATGGGGTGCTTTCTGGATTGCGCTGGTAACATACTAACTGGGTCCACCGTCGGATGTTCCGATGTGGTAGGTTCTGTATATAGGGTATTTTGAGTGGAAAACTCACACGAATTTTCAAGGGGAACCAATATACGTATTTTTAGGGACTTGCATTTAGGGATATTTATGTAAATATTTTAGCCAATCGTTGACACTTTTTTATTTATTTTGAATATTTTGAGTTGTGGCAAGGATATGGAACTTGTTAAGGAGCAACATATCATAAAATTATAGTACTCTATGTGGCAGTGCTGCGAAAAGATAGTGTGTTATAGCTCTCTAACCACTAAATTGTAGTGCTCTATAGCTAAATTTCTTTTTTTAACGGTGCTTAGTTAGATAGGAATACTTTTAAGTATTTGCGTGGCAACCACACTACATGGCGAATCCTCACCGTTCATCTTACCTAACAAGTTCACCAATCGATCGATCGCCTTGTACACATTGAATTAAGACAACTGTGTCACATGCATGTACGATGTGTGTGCCCACATGTCTAAATTAGAAGCTTCATAACCGAATGGACTATAGTACGGTCCTTCTATTTTCCCCATGCCACATATAATTCTGACATCTAATCTTATGCACACACCTTGATAAGATGATTGTATCATTGTCATGTATGATCTGTGCGCCCACATATCCCAAATTGCACTAGTAGGGAAAGGAGTTTCCCAAGCGGTTGATAAGGTCTGTACAAGCGGTTTTTAAACCGCTTGTAAGCAACCGCGAGTAAAGGCCTCGCGGAGCACTACAAGCGGTTCTCAGAACCGCTTGTAATAGTGGCCAAAAAGGCAAATAATATTGGTGTGGGTGGTGGGATTTGAACCTAAGACCTCACCCCTCCATGCATGTGACTTCCACCTCACTCAGCTAGCCAACTCACCCACGCGTGTTATCTGATGAGATAGGGGGAGGTTTCCTTTTATCTATTCGAAAAATAGGCCACTAGAAGCGGTTGGGGCTATTAAACCGCTTATAGAGACCAAGCAACCTAAGCGGTTCGTGTTCCCAACCGCTTGTAGAGTTCTAGCAACGGTTGGGGACACGAACCGCTTAGAATTCTTGGTCTTTAGAAGGGGTTTGTGTCCCCAACCGCTTGTAGAGGCCCTTTCATGGCTTGAGACTGGTTTGAGGCTATTAAACCGCTTGTAAAAATGCACCTTCTGTTTTTCCAACCGCTTGGAAAACTCCTTTCCCTAGTAGTGTTGGAAGCTCAATAAAAATGGGCTACTACGGTCCTTGTAGTTCCCTCGTGCCACACATAACTCGATCCATAATTTTATACACACTTTATTTTAAAATGGTTGTGCCAACGACACGTATGATATGTGTGCCCACACATCTAAATTGGAAGTTTAGTACAAACGAGCTATGAAGAATATTTTTTCAATGCCACACATAATTCGGTCTCAAGTGTTGTGCTTGAGATGCAGCGTATCCAATTATCTACGTATGTTAAAGAGATAGGTTGTTTGAGAACTAAATTCAATTTATTGATCTTTAGAAAATTTTGAAGCAACTAATAAATTTTTTTAAAATATTAAAGAACTAAAGGAAATAACTCGAGAAGTCTAATCTCCTGCTGCCGTGCATGTATCCAGTGTATTGGGTGCGTGCATCCACGATCCCGGCAGTGCGTGATTTATTTTACCCGGCCGGGTCAAGATTCAAGAAAGATGAAAGGCCTCCGAACCACCTCCGGCTAATGAACCCCTCTTGTCATTGATCTCTCTAACCTTGCCCACAAAACCGATCCTACAGCCGAGGCTGGACCACACAATGGAACGGCCCATAGGTCCCGTACCATGTCCATCCTATGTTTGTTGAAGCCTAAGTTTGCCTAACTCTGTCATGCCTAAGATTAATCAAGCTTAACTAAATTAGGTGGTTGTTTGGTTTAAGTCTAAGGTTAGTCAAGATTCCTTCTCCACTACGTAAATCCCACATATTATACATACATAAAAAGTGTGACAAATTTAACTTAGGCTGAGAAAGTGTGGCTAATAATTTGAAGACCTAAGATTAGGCAACTTTGATATGTTAGATGTGGCAAAATTTGACGAGTGTAGGATACAAACCAAACAACCCGACTCGATCAGAGGTGCTGGCTCCACCGTTCCTAGCTAGAGCACATTGGCCATCGCTGGAGTTAGGTAAAGAAATCAATTAGGTGACTGATCGATAGTACATTTGTACTGTTTTAGGTTGTTGCAAACCACCGGAAGGACCACCGGTATTCTGTGTTTTCTACGGGCGTGTAGGACACAGTACTACAGAATATCACAACACTTTGAGCTCAAAACCGGCAGTAAATAAATATTTGTGATAACCCATAGTTGTCGATGTCTGTGGACAACATAGACCTCGGGTACCCACACGGCGGGCCTAAGAGACCACCCGACAGAGGATGGAGCAAGTCGAGTGGACAAGGACGGGTACCACTCGGACTCTAGAAGACTTGCTCGGCAAGGAAAGACATAAAGATAGAAGTCTATCCCTAATAGGGAAGATACATTTGTAATCCCGAATAACTATGTATCTAGTTAGAGGATAGAGATAGGAACTCTACCTCGTAACCGATCAGGACTCTTCCATGTAACCCCACCCCCTCTACTATATAAAGGGAGTAGAGGGCCATAGTTCGGCACCCAATCTAATACCCTCGCCTCATAACACAACTTGAGGCCGAGAGCATAACATACGAGAGATCTCCTGATCATCTTGTACACATATACCCCATATAATCCACAGAGCACAGGACTAGGGTATTACCTCCACCGCGAGGGCCTGAACCTGTATAAAAAAAGATCCCTTGTCTTGTGCTACCATCGAGTTTGGATCTTGTGCATCGTCCCATATATAATCATTGCCGATGATAACCCCCGATTAGCTACCCGTCGACAATGCCGGTTATCAAAACTAGTAACGACAATCTATCAGTATCGGTTTATTGCAGGAACCAATCGTAATAGTTTATGTATCACTGTCGGTTCGTGCCATGACCCAATAGTACTATTTTCCGGTTCATATATACAACTGATCCCACAATAATCATTGTTGATACACCAAACAGATTCAGAGTGAGAACAAACACACTAACAACTATCACACTACAAAGTGACAGTACATTTCACATAATAATCATAGCAATTTACATAGTAACCATAGCATTTCACATATCAACCATAACAGCTAGATAGCAAATATAGCATTTAACAGATATAGATAACGATAATAACATCTGTAGAAACCATAACATTTTACGTACATAGCAACAATTAGACAGTAGTAGGCATAGAGTTCCGCATATAACATGTCACAAGCATAGATCAGGTACGTACTTAGCACTTAGCACTTCACATATCTTAAACAATTTGTCACTTAACATACCTTAGCATAAATCTAAGCATTTCATATAACCCTGTTGTAGCTTTGGAGTAGGGATACCCCATCTCTTAGACTTGTTAGATCTTCCCAACAGTCTGGTCGGTATAAAGGGTTGGGGATGCTCTTATTAGCAAAACTATAATTAAATGACAATGAGAGGTACCGCCGGCCATAAATTTGTCCTAATATTTAAATGGACGTGAATGCCCTCGTAGATGTGAGTAGATGGGAGAGCACCAATGTAAAGACTCTCCCACCTTTACTGTAAAAGAGACCCCAAGGAGCTTGTACATGGTATTGTGAAAATGTGCCAAGAGAAATTAATGGACAGGGTGCTTCTTCCTCCCCAAGCCATCTCGCACCTATCAAAAAATCCCTATCTCCTCCCTTGAGCTCCCCAATGGCAGCTCTTAGCTTTGCCTATGGAGGGCCATCTGTTTCACCTGTCGTAGGTCATCCCAACGACAAACCCTAGTAAAAAAAGGTAAGCAACTCATATAACTTATCTTAACCCCAAAATAACAATTAGTGTGGTGCCTCCATAATTGAAAAAAGGAAGAAGGTTAGCATAAACTTAATTTTAGTGCACACTTAGTTATAAGTATGCACTTAACAAATCTTAGAAAAAAGTGTTAGTATAAACTTAGTTAAAAATAATTATCAGAAAAAAGTTGAAGACCCGAGTTAGGCAACTAAAGAGGGATGAATAGATGCCACACATTTCCAACGCTACCGATTTCACCAAAACCTGAACAACTTGATAACCATGTGTCCCCTTGACTTGTTTGGATGA
The DNA here is from genome assembly GCA_005191435.1 of Raddia distichophylla. Classification (NCBI taxonomy): domain Eukaryota; kingdom Viridiplantae; phylum Streptophyta; class Magnoliopsida; order Poales; family Poaceae; genus Raddia; species Raddia distichophylla. The sequence continues at coordinate 78,731 of SPJY01017277.1, forward strand.
GAAACATGGAATAAGTGTGAATTTTGGAATCACAATCCTGGTTGTCATGAATGAATTCAAACTTGTTTTTAGAAAAGGGATCAAGCCAAAACATCAAAGTTACTTTCTGAAAAGCAAAAAACAGATTTTAGAAAACTTGTTCTGCAAGAAAAGAGTGGTTCCTATCGTTTGAAGGCTCCAAAAATTTTCAAACTTTTTCTATACCCATGTGGGTGAGTCATGATGTTTTTAGCCAAATTTCAGCATCAAACTCCACTAATAAAAAAATACTAAAAAACATGCACCAAGAACTATCAGAACATCGAAATGCATGTTTGGGACTCGGTATTCACCTCATAGCTCCCAAACGGGGAAACCAGTGGATTTCAAATTTTTACCATAGATGGTGATGTGAGTCACACATATTTTCCAACTAGAATCATCCCAAAATGATTTTTCTAGAATTTTCAAAAAAGCTTTTACTGACTGCTACGCGGAGGAAAGTTTCTGGACAGTTTGCAACAAGTTAAGAACTTTATTTCTTGCCTCTCATATGGTTGCAAAGATTGTGTCAAATCATATTAGCAACCTTAAGGAATCATTGATCATCAAGAACCAATAAGAAATCATCAAGGTTCATCTCAAAACAAGAGCTCTAAAAGGAAAAACGAAAATAAGAAAAACTAGTAGCAAATCAACGCAAGATACTCATGGAGAAGAAAGATTTAATTGCATAAAAGTTGAGGGATTACAAACCACACTCCCAGTGGTAACAAACATTTCTAGGTTTCCACCCTTACACACCCAACTTACCATCTCTATTTCATAAATTTTCAGCTCTTAGGGAAATAAGAAAGAGGCTACCCCTTCCCCTCCTTTTATAGCCCAAGAGTGAGATGCCCTAAACCCTATAGCCCATCTCCACCTTTCATTTGAGGATGAGTGGTGTACAAATCACGCGCTAAACAACACACTCCCATAGAGGAATATTCTTCACATATTCCTTCAGGAAATATCCTCACAGTTTCCTCGGCTTCCAGCCCACGCCTAGGCCCACCAGTCAGATCAACTTCGCCACCAAGTAACCAACGTGCCAGCTTCCAGCTTTTCCGAACTCCTTGCCATGGTGAAGCTTCTCGAGTACACCACCTCATGTAATCGCCAGATTATCGAACCCGGTCGCTTGCACGCTTCCGGACGGACCAGCCTACAGCTGTCCCCGCAAAGTGTCAGCCACATACCCGCTGATACCTGCATCACAGAGGTGAACACACACAAAAACAACGCACATTATCTCTCCTGAAAGGTTAGTCCATTGTACGATCATCAACATTGAATCTCGTGCTCAAAACCGTAAACACCATGTCATAACACACTTAACACGATCGGCAATCCATGACTAATAAAAATCTTAGCAAAATCCAACAATGCCTCAACAGGACAACTTTAAAACCGATTCAAATTCACCCGTGTCACATATATTCATCATCACCCATGGGGATTCTCCACATGGGTCTCAACAATTTGTTCAAAGCATGCTAAAACCACATCAAAAGGAACCACATCAACAAGAATTGTGTCGACGGTTGAGATATCGATCTCAAGTCGCTAAGGTTCTTTAAGATTGAGATAGGAGACACGCCGAACAACCACGAACAACAACGAACAGGAGACAGGGTTTTTATCCTGGTTCAGGCCTCTCGAGAGAGATAATAGCCCTACGTCCAGCCTTTCTTATATATCAGAGAGAAATACAAGAGGTGGCTCGGCGAGACGAACAAGTCTCGGCGAGATTATGGTGTTCAGGGAGCAAAGTGCTATGATCAGGTGTCTAACAGATGCTAAAAGCTAGATCAAGTCCTAAGACTCGTACTCAGATGCCCCCTAAATGCCGTAGGGGCATGGTTTATATAGTGCTGAGCAAACCGACCTACCGAGGGAATATCGGGCCGGGCTAACTACGAGATCGCAACGAACTCATACATGCCAAATATATCCCGAGGCAGATAAGGTAAACTCCTAATCTTGGGGATCACGACTCCTAATCCAATCCGGGAAACCAACGTCCGGGTCTTCACGTAGCCGTGCAGAACTCTGTTCGAACCGGACTCAAACAGGAATCCTAGGCCATTACGCACCGTGCCAACCCGGAGGCTGTTCGGCAGGATGCTCATGGGCCTGATAGAACCTCCCACGGAGCTGGGCCCTGGTAGGCTGTTCGATTGGGCCGTCAGGGAGTGGGCCATGGCAATGGGCCGTAATTCAATCCCCGACAGCTAGCCCCCGAGACTCAAGTGGAAGGACTCACTAGAGTGGGGTCTTCCTCTTGAGACTCCAAGTCACGAAGAGGGAAATTTTGCTGCTACAAAGACATGTAACAATGAACCGAACAGGTCAAGGTCCAACCGAACAACGCTTGCTCGGGACCGAACAAACCCGCCCAGTGCCGAGCAACGAAAAATATGAATTTGTTTGTTAAAATTTGCAAAAATTTCTCCGATGCACATGAAATTGCATGTTAAAATAGTCAAAATTTCTAAAGGATCCTATATATATATAAATTTGCATGTTAAATTAGTTAAAAACTTCAAAAAAATCTACTGCATGTAAATTTGTATGTTAAAATAGTAAAAACATAAAAAAAAACATACATGAATTCACAAGATAAATAGTGAAAAGTTCTAAAAATTCTTGAATTCATTTGAATTTGCAAATTAAAATGCTATAAATTTTCTATTTGATCTTCTCGATACAAAAGTTAATTTTTATTGACCCTCTTAATATTTTTTTCTAGCTCCGTCCCCGGACAGAGATGGGATGTTCTATAGTTGTGAGTGTTGTGAGATAGAGGGGATGGAGAGCTGGGGGAGAGAGAGAAGTGAAAAAGCTGTGTGAGATAGAGAGAGTTGCTTCGTGGTAAAATGTGTGAGGTGGTTAATATACGATCTTGATCCAAGATCCAACCGCACTGCACGCGTATGAAGGAACAGAGGAGTGGAAATTTATTTACCTTTTCTAAATGAAACACATCGATCCATCTATGAATCTGACAGCTACACACAACAATATCGCCTCATCGATCGTCTCATCGATCGTATTCGTAACTACTTTCTTATTGACCTTAATTAGCTTTTGGTCTTTACTCAACCACACATAATTACATAAACCCCCGCACGGATGAATATATTTGTGTCCATGCCTGCACCCTGCGCCCAACATGGCTAATTACTGCGATAACGAGGCATACCAATCTCGATCTGCCCCGACCCTAACATCTAACCTTACATCAGAATGAGCATTCAGCTTCAGCTCCCATCCATCAGCTCAGCGACAGCTACGTACACAGGCGTCCGCAGTAATCGCTGTGCCTGTGCATGCGTCTCCCCCTGCAGCTCTGCTATAAATAGAGCTCGAAAGGTTAACGCTACCTTCTCATCCAAAGCTCAGGAACACATCTCCACAATCTAGGCATGGCTTCCAAGTATCTGTGCCTGCTTGGTGTTGTCCTAGCCACTCTGATCCTACTTGTTTCCCAAGATGTAGCTGCTGCAAGAGATCAGTTCACCGATCATGCCAATGGTTCGTATCTCCCTTTGTTCAGAATGATCCATGTCCCTGCTAAGAATTAAGACTTAAGAGAGGGCCACTAGCAAATGATCGTCTTTTTATATTTTTGTGTTGATCTACGTCATGACTACAATGTGGGCTTCACATGTACGGTATTCCTCTATATACTTAAGATATCATAATATTTGAAATAACTCATATAAAACCTTCCTTGCTAACTATTCCATCCATTTATAGTCAAAAAGCCTACGTGATAAATTAGTACGTACATAGTATCACTGTACATGGGCTTTTGTATGGCACATTTGTCACTTTGACTATTTTCTAGGAAAAGTAGTATTAATGGAAAATATGTAGTTATTCAGAATTAATTATAAGTTGAAGCTTTCTGCCTTCCATCCACATTAAATTTTACAAGAAATGATCTCTTGCATCTATCTTATACTTATATATATATGCAGAAGCTAATGAAAAGAACATGAATACTATGGGAGGTGATGGCCCCATAGATGAGAAGTTGGGACATGGTTACTACGGTAACGGTGGCGGCTATGGTGGTGGTTACGGTGGTGGAGGATATGGTGGTGGGTACGGTGGTGGAGGATATGGTGGTGGATACGGTGGTTATGTACCTGGGCATGGAGGATATGGTGGTGGATATGGCTACCCAGGCTATGGTGGTGGATACGGCTACCCAGGCTATGGTGGTGGATACGGCGGAGGCTACGGTGGTGGCGGAGGCTATGGCGGATACGGTGGCGGTGGCTATATCGGAGGTGGATACTATGGTGGTGGAGGTGGAGGATGGCACTAATCAAGAGGATGAATAATATGTTTATATGTTTCAAATAAGATGCACGTAGTGAGCTGTGCATGAATAACTAAATTTTTATGTTCCCTTTTGTAATTGTTCCTATACCATGATATTGTAACTTGATGTGTATGATGCATGAAATGAATAAAAACAGATCTAATTTTACCAATTGAGGCGCGAACGTTCCAATTAAGGATGCGTAATGAGATGCTACTCATGCGGATAACAGTGTGATGGGCATGAACATGGTGAATCGCAGGTGCCCGATGACACCCATACATCACAAAGCATGTCATGAAGCACAACACCATAGCTGGGTTACAAGGTCAGTCTAGACCTGACACGACGATTAGCGTAGTAGTGGTAGAAGTCATAAAATTGGCCGGAGGTCGCTACTGAAGATTCAGTTTCTAAACTATGGAAGAAGAAAGATATAGAGGTAACAGACAAAGAAAAATTCCCCAAATCGTGTCTCTGTTCTTCTCATCTTCTCCCTCCTGTTGTTCCACAAAATCCCCAAATCAAACAAGATGGTATCAGAGCATGGTGATTCAGTGAAGCAAATATGTTCTTGATCTCCTTCGTGAAGCATGAATGATGGGATGACGTCTTGCTGCCACTCACATGGAGCAAAATCATAGCTTGGTGAGTAATAGTGGAACTATCAAAGGATGGTTGGTAAGCTCATATACTTGTCTCATACCCGTCCTGACATTGCATTTGCGGTAAGTGTCGTGAGTCAGTATATGCATGATCCAAGGTCATCCCATATGGATGAAGTAAATAGAATTCTTCGTCATTTGAAGGGATGTCCTGGGTAATGCATTCTTTATACTCACTAGAATAATCTTCATGTGTAATGTTACATAGATGTGGATTGGACTGGCTAACTAGATGATCGACTATCGACATCTGAGTATTGTGCTTTTGTTGTTGGCCGTCACTTGGTCTCATGGCGAAGAAAGAAACAAACCGTTGTGTCCAAGTCTACCGTCGAAGCTAATTTCCAAGCTATGGCTCATGGTGTGTGTGAAAATTTATAGCTAAAATTCTGCGATATAACAAAGTTGGGATTTTTTAAGGACATGCCATTGATGTTGTATTGTGATAGCTGCCGCAAATATTGCAAATAACCTCGTATATCATGATTGAAAAAACATGTGGAGATTGATTGTCACTTTATCAACGAGAAGGTGGATAAGGGGGGTAATATGTATGTCACATGTGAGTTTGATAAGTCAAGTAGCTGATATATTGACTAAATGACTTCCATAGAGGTTATTTTCTATATTTCATAGCAAGATGGGACTTTATGACATATTTACCCCATCTTGCAGCGGAGTGTTGGTGTGTGTGTTATAAATATATAGTTCCACAAGGTGTAAAGTGAAAAATGTATTTGTATGGTGTATAAATTATGAAAGAAGAAAGATCTAGAGGTTAAAGAGAGAGAAAGTTCCCCAAATCTATAGTCTCTCTTCTTCTCATCTTCTCCCTCCTATTCTTCCACAAAATCTCCGAATCAAACAAGACTTCGAACCACGGAGGCGCCTATTGCCGAAGTGAGACATCGGGCGGCCCTAAAGAAGTTGTGGGCATGGCGACAGTAGTGACCTGGATCTAGGTTGTGGGAGGGGTTTGCAAAAGTGAGGGCTTTGATTCTTGTCATCACTACTAGAGAAATGGCCTAATTTACCGACACATCCGTACCGATTGGATTGAAACCGGTACTAATAGTGCACCAGTACCGGTTCGTAGCAACAGTAGCAATTCTAGACTTTCATACCGGTTGGAGGCAACAGTAAAGATATCTTTTACAGTCGGGTACAGGTCAGCTGTAGCACGGACTCATCAGTACCGCCATACTGATATGAGCCCATCAGTATACGAACCGGTACTAAAGGCTTGCTCCAGCAAACTTCAAAAGGAATGCATATCATACTCTAATCAATACGCGTGGGTGGGTGGGACTACTGTGGGAGGGTTAGAAGGGTGAGTGGAAAGTCATGTAGTGGCATGAGATCCTAGATTCGAGTCTTGGGTTCGTCATATTTTTTAGATATTTTAGTGGTTTTTGGTTCCGGTTCCCTTAGTCTCGAATTTAATGTCCCGGTTTGAGAAACCGGAACTAAAGCCTGTTCCTAACCGGGACTAGAGCCCATTTTGTATTCAGCACGTCCGTGGTACGTACGTAACTATGTACGTGGAAACGCCTGGCCTGTGAGTTGTGACAAGGGTGAGGGTGGCCACGGCACAGACTGCCCATCTCATCAAGCGGGTCTCTTCCACTTCCAGGAGTTAATTGCTGTAGTGCCTCACTACCGCCTCTTCTTCAAGCGGGTTCGCTTGGCCCTGCAACCATATGGCTACAGATCTTTGATAATGAGCGGCCGTGCCTTGACTTCGATTGGAGCTTTGCCACCGTACGTCTTGGCAGCCATCGGGCTGATCGGCCGATGGCTGTGCTGTGCGCCTATGGCTCCTTGCGTTGGTAAACCTGCCGTATGGACGGATGGCCGCTGTAATTTCACGTACGAATAAATTTAAGAGTTCACAGGCAGCGAAGGGCAAGCGGGTTTGGTGGAGTCTGTCACCCGCGGCGACTCCAGGATGGTCGGAGTGACGAGCGCCTCATGTTGCGCGGTGGTCGGCGGAGGAGGTGTTCGCGGCACGGCAAGCGGGGCCGGAGGCGACGGGGCCAAGCCTCGCTACAGGGAGTGTTATTAATGACGTCTCAGATACGTCACCGTAAATCAAAAATCGTCACTACATGACTTCTGTGAAAACATCATTTTTCGTTGTATATAACAACTGCTCATCTATGACGAAAAGCATTTTTTGCGTCGGTGAAGAGTTCACTTCACGGCAATAATTTTTCGTCATTAAACGAACGAGAGGCGTTATAGATAGGCACCCATTCATCATAAAACACACATTAAACCAGCCGGTGCCTTCTTGTTTTGCGACGAATTTCTTCGTATATGGATGCCACATTAACATACAATTTTGTCAAAATATATATGCTTTATTGTTACGTCATCCTCCTAGGTGGCGGAAACGGGTCATAGGGTGCCACGTCAACGTCCAAGGTGGTTAGTGATGTGTCATGCCTCCTAGGATGATGTGGCAATCCTAGGAGGTGGGTGCCACTACTGCGGATCGGGGTAGGCCAAACGGCTCGTAAGGCCTATGCAAGAACCGCTTGCAGGCAACCGCGACTGATGCCCGAGGGGCATCACAAGCGGCTACCAGAGCCTAGCCGCTTGTGATGACCCTCTGCAAGCGGTTCGCAGGGCAATGGCGCAGGCGGGCATGTAGGCCATGTGGTGCTCTCTGCAGACGGTTGGAGCCACGAACCACTTGCAGAGACCATCTCCGCAAGCGGTTGAATAACCGCTTACGCAAACGTGCAGTTTAAGTACCACCTTGTTAATTTATTTCGGGGCGGCGCAAATAGATATTTAAATATATATTTCGGCAAGGGATTTTTTATTTGTCGTTTAAATTTAAATACATATACGATGAGCATATAATTAGCGATCACACAAGCTTAAATATATTAGATAATACATGTAATATTGTACACTTTATATACACCGGCCAAATTTACAAAGTTTGTAATTAATACATTGTGCAAAATGGACCGAAAGTTCATTCTTTTCTTGCAGTACTCTTCTTGACGCTCTTTGACGACGTAGAAGTCGTCCCTCGTTCGTTCGTGTTGGAATATGGCTCTCGAAAATGGAACTCGCCCTGGGATTTAATGACCTCATCGAGAATGAAGCCGAATAGTTATTCTTGTAATGCGAGCACCCGATGATGTGGTAACATTTCAGTATGTTTATCCATGTCGGGCTGCCAATTCAATTAAAGTGGAAAATAAATAAATACGTGCACCCATGTAAATTAATGGAGTACATAAGAACGTTATTAAGTTGTAACTAAATGCATGGTTGCGTGCATATATATGTACAAACCTCTTCAGGAGTTTGAGGCTCAAGCTCGCTGTGGCACATCATTTGGATATAGTGGAAGACATAGTAACCACATAGGTTGTTTTTCGTAGATTGTTGTTTTACCTATGGTCGATGCGGGGCAATTACAGATCATTAAGGGAAAGAAACATTAATTGACAAAGGGCAATTACGTCGTTTTAGCGTACCCAGTCGCTTATCTTTACATCAAATTTCTTCTTAAAATGTCCTTTCTGAATCTCTTGAAAGCTCAGGAACACCTTGTTAAGGAGGTTAATTATCCACTGGTATTCTTTTTACGGTTTTCTCCTTGAGTCTTGGACGATGATCATGCTTTGGTCAAGCTTTATGATGAGCGGTGTACAAATCACGCACTAAACAACACACTCCCGTAGAGGAATATTCTTCACATATTCCTTGGGAAATATCCTCACAGTTTCCTCGGCTGCCAGCCCACGCCTAGGCCCACCAGTCAGATCAACTTTGCCACCAAGTAACCGATGTGCTAGCTTCCAGCATTCCCGGACTCCTTGCCATGGTGAAGCTTCTTGAGTGCAACACCTCATGTAACCGCCAGATTATCGAACCCGGTCGCTTGCACGCTTTCGGACGAACCAGCCTACAGCTGTCCCTGCAAAGCGTCAGCCACATACCCACCGATACCTGCATCACAGAGGTGAACACACACAAAAACAACACACATTATCTCTCCTGCAAGGTTAGTCCATTGTACAATCATCAACATTGAATCTCGTGCTCAAAACCGTAAACACCATGTCATAACACACTTAACACGATCGGCAATCCATGACTAATAAAAATCTTAGCAAAATCCAACAATGCCTCAACAGGACAACTTTAAAACCGATTCAAATTCACCCTTGTCACATATATTCATCATCACCATGGGATTCTCCACATGGGTCTCAACAATTTGTTCATAGCATGCTAAAACCACATCAAAAGGAACCAGAATGATTTATATACATTTAATTGCTAAGGGCATGTTTATTGCTAGCCCCAAATATATGGTCTAGTCTCATTTTTTCTTTAAGCAACAAGAATTGTAATGACATAGCAACCATAACATGTAATAAATGTTGTAAATAATTATCATACCAAAGATATTTTTTCATGTTCTACACATGAACTAATTTTCAATGGAAATACCATAAAATCATAGCATGATAAAAACATAGCAACCATAGCATGATAAATTCATTGATGAATTACTTAAAATAATATCTCATGATAAAAATTATAGCTACCATACCATGATAAATTGAATGGAAAATTAAAATCATAGTATCGTGGTTGTAAAAATTAAATTATGTAAAATCATAGCTGTTATAAAAACATAGCAACCATAGCATGATTAACCCAATGGTGAATTACTGTAATTACCAGGGGCGACATTATGGTTGTTACCTTACAGTCCTCCTCCCCCTACTCCATGTCCGAGGATCAATAGAAAGCGAGGATGCTGAGGTAATGCTTGAACCAACAGGGGCACCAATAGTCCTTATCGTCGATGAGACCATTGGCAAGGGTCCTGCATCTTTACTGGAGTTGGATATGGTGGTGGAGGAGAAGGTGAAAGCGCAAAGTTCGTCTCGATGTCGATCACCCACAATGCGCCTCGGTAGATGAGGTGCGGAGCACGATGTGTCGAGGCGACGATGGCCTGCGTAGTAGGAGACGACATAGTTGAGGCCCATGATGAAGGGGGCAACATAACTTGGGTCTACGGCGAAGAGGGTGACACATCTAGGGTCCGCAGTGGCCCACTTGCCGACAGCATACACCGTATCTTCCACATCTCGGTGCCGGGAGGGACACGTTGGAGAGGCAAGTAGTGCAGTGGGGAAGGGAAGCACGGTGTAGATGGGGTCGTGGTGGAGTTGTTAGGGTTAGCACTGCCTGTCGGAAATATATATTATCAGGGAAATGAAGGGTTGGTCTCAGGGATGTGCGTTGGCACTGGGTCTGTTATTCGGCGCGTTAGGAAATGTGAAGGTGAAGGGGAAGGATTCCATGCTTGGAAAATGAGAAAAACTTGGGAAATGAACATGAGGAGGAACCCAAGAAGAAGATGGGAAAAAACTAAATGGTCCCCACAGACCAACTATTGGTTCTTAAGCCCTTAATTGATTTTTCTGCTGTAGGGCATACAAACTATTAGTGATAACCATTATCACTACTTGGTGACAAAAACCATGAGTAAGTCATCACTCCTGTTTGGGGGTACGAACTTGTAGTGATAATAATTATTACTACCGGTTCTTTTTGGAATCAAAGGGCAAGAGCTTTGCCAATTCACTCAAACAGGATGAAAATATAGGGAAAAATAAAATACAACCCGGTGCGATGCGCCACACAACACCACAGCTCAATGATGCCAATCACACAAAGTTGTAGCTCAATGCTGCCACCAACCTACCACCGAAACCACTACACAACAAGGGGTGGATTCGAGTCGATCCTGAGCGAGCTTAGGCTGTCAAAGCTCGAGCTCAGCTCGGGCTCGGCTCGAATCAGCATCAAGCTTAGGGTCAAGCTCGAGATCAAGCTCGATGAAAGCTCTCTAGGCTCGAGATCGGCTCGGTTGAGCTCAAATGAAGAGATTTGTGCTGTTTTAAGGGGAAGATGAGACTATATGAGCTCGGTTGAACTCGATTTCAAGCTCGAGCTTGGCTCGAATTGGTTGAAGAACCGGATTTAGAGAGAGAGAGAGAGATGGAGAATCGGATTTAGAGAGAGAGAGGAGAGAGAGAGAGAGAGAGAGAGAGAGAGAGAGAGATTTGCTATGCGATGATGATTATTAAGGCTCAGTTGGGCTCGATGAAGGCTCGGGATTGAGCTCGAGCTTGGCTCGAATAGACTCGAGCATGGGACCGGGCTCGAGATTGGCTCGTTTAGCATTCGAGCTTGATTCTAGCTCGATCAGATTTCAAAAAGCTCGTCGAGCGCGAGCTTTTGATCCAGCCCTAGACACAACTCAACACTGTCACCTGGCGAATGCATTCACCTAATGACCAGCCACCGCCAACTAACCACAAAGCACTATGACTAACACTGACCAATACGCACAACAATGGAGAACGGCCAAGCCGACCAAACAAACTCTTTTCACAAGTGACGACGCCTAGGCTATCACAAACAAGATATACTCAATAGGGCACCCCTGCACGGAAGGACCCTAAAATGACGCCTTCAACAAGGAAACGACGACCAAACCACCACCGCTATTGTCCGATTACCTCTAGGTTTTCACCCCGAAGGCAAGGAATGCCCACTGCAGTGCGTGCCACCTGGGAGGAACTACGCTGAGAAAGCGCCACCACCATTGGCCCAAGAGGGCAGGCCTTTTGCCTAGCACTCCCTCACCCCGAAACCACGCTGAAAGGGGGAAGCAGAGCATCGATGTGAATGATCTATTGCTACCAGCCAATGCCAAAAATCCTCCAACATATCCCGCCGAAGTCATGGCCCGCACAGATAAACTGACATTGCGCAGCGTCCATAGGAGGCTGGGGGAGCAAGCAAGAGGAATTCTGTATGGGGATGGAAGCGATGGAGAACCAGAAGGACCAAGGACATGGTGCTGACTTGTTGTGCCCAGAGTTGGAGCACGTGCGTGGGTAAGCCACGCTCACCGCCGACAAGAACGAGGCCTAAGCAAACCACCGATGAGGGGCACCAACGCTATGCATGCATAGCACCACTTTATGATTTCCGGCCTCAGTTCGTCCAAAAGAGTTAACCCAAGAGCTATGCTTGTATCCTTTAAGCAATATATGTTATTCAAATTTGTCTCGACTAGCATTATGATACTATTCCACCACAACCGATCACATGGGCCACATAGGCCTCGCACCATAACGGGTAGGGTGTTACACCCACCACCATAATGGGTTGACGCCGTCGTCAGCACATCACATATACGACAAATGTCCAGGCTGTAACATTCTTACCTAAATTTGCTTAGAATCTAGCCCATCTATGGGACTGGCACACGCTTTCATAGCACTACTCTGGAACTTTCTGCTTTGCTTCATACAAAAGAGTTAATCCAAGGTGCTACGTTTGGATCCATCAAGAATTATATGGTACTATAGATCTGTCTAGACTAAGAGATAATATTATCCCACAACAATCAATCACATAAACCTCATATCCCGGTAGGCCTGGGTATTATAGCTCCCCCATTTATTTGAGCTATGAAGTTTAAAAACTGGTAGTGATAAAGTCGGTGCGGGAGTACTATCATGTAGTAGTGGCATTTCTTGATATAACTTTTTAAAAAATAATAGCAAGGATATGACGACGATAAGAGGCAACGCCCAATTAACAACAGGTTCTAAGATCAAACAGACCGAGCACGTGTCGCCATGACCCTGCGAGATCGATGTACGTGGCAATCACATGGACGTATGCATATCGATGATCATTCGTACGGCCACTGCGTAGCACTCAGGGGATCACTACACCAAGCTTGTTTTGAAAGCACAGTTTGTTTTGAAAGTCACCAACATGCACAGTTTGTTTTGAAAGCAAGCTTGATCGAACTATCAATTATTTGGGGTAATTTTTATTTCTAGGAGAGAGACGGTCGAAGATACTGAAATATAAAATGTATTTTTAGTACATTAACCTAGATATACATAGTATGTTAAGTCATTTTTAAATTTTTACCGTTATTTAACTAGATGAATAGTAGGGGTTGAGATTTCTCCTTAACAGTATATTGTCGTTAAGAGTCTTCGTCGGTACTACGGAATTGGGATCTCCACAGTACCCTTGATGGAATATTCATCATCAGGAGAGTCGGGTTGGCACCGTGGAACTAGGATCTCCATGATACCGTTGATGGAATGTTCGTCATCGGAAGAGTGTTGGTGACATCGTGGAACTAGGGTCTCCACAATATCCTTGATGGAATGTTCATCATCGGGAAGAGTTGATTTGTATCGTGTAATTGGGTTCTCCACGATACCGTTGGCCTTCGAGGTCTTGTTCACCTTCAAGGCCAAGCTTGTCGGAACGATGTTTCGCTTAAGTTGATGTGATGGCAGGTTCCGTTGATGCCGATGGAGTTATTGGAGAAGATCGCCGAACGGCTTCCAAGATCGTTGGAGTCACCATCTCCACGATACCGTTGATGGGATGTTCATCATCAGGTGAGTCGTGCGACACCGCGGAATCGGAATCTCCACGGTACCATTGATGGGATGTTCGTCATCAGTAGAGTTGGGTAGTACCATGGAATTGGGATCTTCTCGGTACCCTTGATGGAATGTTCGTCATCAGAAGAACGTTGATGATATCGTGGAATTGGGATATCCACGATACACATGATGAAATGTTCATCATCAGAAGAGCGTTGGTGATATTGCGGAACTGGGATCTCCACAATATCCTTGATGGAATTTTCGTCATCGGGAGAATGTTGGTTATATCGTGGAATTGGGATCTCCGCAATATCCTTGATGGGATAATCGCTATCGCCTTGCCCTGGGGTCTTGTTCACCTTCGGGGCCGGGTTCATCGGAACGGAACGGTATTCCGCTACAGTCGACATGATGGTCGATGTGATGGACGGTGACTCTCCCTAGCAGAACAGGTTTCCGCTAAGGAAAACTTATCATTTTATGTGTCGTCGTTCTGGGCTTTTTCGTTTTCGACCGCAGATGACTCAGGGAGGATTTCTCTTAGCAGAATGTGATCCCGCCAATGACGACACATCGTTTAGGTGGTGTCGCTTGGGCTTCTTCGCTTGAAGATGATAACGGTGCGCAGTGCCCCGTAGGGCACCGGCCGTCATGTATCTCAGGATGGAGTATTCCGTTGGTAGCGTCTTGACAGGGAGTCGTCCTAATCACCATTTGTCATCACCGGCCACTTGACTGGGGTGCCACTTCATTGATGCAAAGGCCGCCACCAGCCTCGCCAGAATGGGCCAAAATTGAGTCAAGCTGATTCTGGTACAAATTAATCCGCGAAGCTAATTCCGGGGTGACGGGCCAATCAATGTCATCGGAAATTTTTTTTTCTCATCAAGCAAATCAAGGAAACTTTTTTGTTCTCATCAAACAAATCAATCACATAAACCTCATATATATCCCGGTAGGCCTGGGTATTATAGCTCCCCCATTTATTTGAGCTATGAAGTTTAAAAACTGCTAGTGATAAAGTCGGTGCGGGAGTACTATCATGTAGTAGTGGCATTTCTTGACATAACTTTTTTTAAAAATAATAGCAAGGATATGACGACGATAAGAGGCAACGCCCAATTAACAGTAGGTTCTAAGATCAAACAGACCGAACACTTGTCGCCATGACACTGCCAGATGTACGTGTGGCAAATCACATGGACGTATGCATATCGATGATCATTCGTCCGGCCACTGCGTAGCACTCAGGGAGTCAGGGGATCACTACACCAGTCACCAACATGCACAGTTTGTTTTGAAAGCAAGCTTGATCGAACTATCAATTATTTGGGGGTAATTTTTATTTCTAGGAGAGAGACGGTCGAAGATACCGAAATATACAAGGTATTTTTAGTACATTAACCTAGATATACATAGTATGTTAAGTCATTTTTAAATTTTTACCGTTATTTAACTAGATGAATAGTATTATATCACAGGAGGTTTGAAAAAGATAAAGGAAGAAAAGATGGTCAGTCGCTCGACTATAAGTTGTCTCCGAGCGCCTAGGCAGCCAGCACTCGCTCAGTCGCTTGCAATCTCGCTTATTTCGAAGAAAGAGTTGGTACGCTGGTAGCCGGGTAGCCGTAGCCCTCGATCCTCCAAGGTGTCCACCAATGGCAGTCCCGACCATCGTCTTGCTGCCGCTCTGGGCGCCCGGCCACTTCATGTCTACGCTCGACGCCGGGAAGCGGCTGCTGGCCCGCAGCGGCGGCGCCCTCTCGCTCACCGTGCTCGTCATGCAGCCGGCGACTAAGCGCTCAGTGTCTGAGGTCGCCGGCCACATACGGCGGGAGGAAGCTTCGGGTCAAGACATTCGCTTCCACCGCCTGCCCGCCGTCGAGCGCCCGACGGAGGCCGTGGGCATCCTGGAGTTCGTCTCCCTCTACATACAGCTCCACGCGCCACACGTGAAGGCGGCCCTCTCCAGGTTGGCGTGTCCGGTGGCCGGGCTCATCATGGACTTCTTGTGCACGACTCTCCTCGACGTCTCCAGCGAGCTCTCCGTGCCGACCTACGTGTACTTCACCGGCAGTGCGGCGACTTGCGCGCTGTACTTGCGCTTACCGGCGCTCGACGAGGAGGTGGCCGTCGAGTTCGAAGAAATGGAAGGCATGGTCGACGTGCCTGGGCTGCCGCCGGTGCCGCCTTCGTCCCTGCCAATGGGGCTTATGGACAAGGAGAGAACGGACTACCCGTGGCTCGTGTACCACGGCAGGCGATTCATGGAAACCGACGGCCTCATCATCAACACGGCGGCGGAGCTTGACCAGAGCTTTGTTCTGGACGCCATCGCAGATGGCCGCTGCTCGCGCGGCATCCCTGCCCCAACCGTATACCCCATAGGCCCGGTGACCTCGTTGCAGCAGCCCACCGAGCGGCGGCACGAGTGTCTGCGGTGGCTCGACGCGCAGCCTCCGTACACCGTGGTGCTCCTCTGCTTCGGGAGCTTGGGGTTCTTCACCGCGCCGCAGGCGCACGAGATAGCCCATGGCCTGGAGCGCAGCGGGCACTGCTTCCTCTGGGTGCTACGCGGGCGGCCGATCCACGGCGAGATAGAACCCACGGACGCGAACCTCCAGGACCTGCTCCCGGAAGGGTTCCTTGAGAGGACGAAGGAGAAGGGTCTCGTGTGGCCGACGGGGGCGCCGCAGAAGGAGATACTGGCACACGCCGCCGTGGGGGGCTTCGTCACGCACTGCGGGTGGAACTCGGTGCTGGAGAGCATGTGGTTCGGCGTGCCGGTGGTGCCATGGCCGCTCTATTCCGAGCAGCACCTGAACGCGTTCTCGCTGGTCGCGTACATGGGCGTGGCCGTGGACATGAAGGTGGACAGGAAGAGCAACAACTTCGTGGGCGCAGCGGAGCTTGAGCGTGCCGTGAAGACGCTGATGGGCGATTCCGACGAGGGGAAGAAGGCGCGGGAGAAGGCCATGGAGATTAAGGCTGCATGCAGGGTCGCCGTCGAGGAGGGAGGGTCCTCGTACTCCGCGCTTGTGAGCCTCTCCGAGGAGTTGCAGAGATCTTGCACGCTGCGAGCGAACAAGTAGGGAGCCAGTGATCACCAAATTACCGACGCGCAGCCCCGTTACTTGTGTGATTTAAGGTTGGTCTAGCCGCTATGAACTGTTGCCACTGTCGTACTCAGCAGTATTTTCATGAACTAACGGCGAATAAAGTACTTTAAAAAGAATCGGCTTACGCGGCAGCCTTTTTTTTTTTGGAAAGCTCCGAGAACTAGAGATCTAGGGGCAGTTTGGTTTCTAGCCATGCCTGACCATGCCAATATTAGGTCGTGCCATCACCAGTGCGTAACCATTTGCTTCGTTACCTTCATTTGACTCGCCCTGGAGAAAAATCGATACGCCATCAGATTTCTTCATGAAACGCGGACACCACGCGGGCGGCTGAATCAGACGCCTTTCGTTGGCGTGGCCAACGCTCTCTCCCGCTAATCTTTCCCGCGGTCTTTCCAATCCCTCCCACGCTCATCAATCCCTAACGCGCTCCCCAAAACCCTCCTCCCACCGCCCCCCAAATCTCGTAACCCCGCCGCCTCGACCCTGCTCGTCACCGCCCCCAACCCCGTTACTCGCCATCCTCCCCAAGCCCCTGCTCGCCGCCACCTCCGAAGCCTGCTCCTCGCCACCCTCTCCAAGCCCCTGCTTGCCACCGCCCCCGGAGCCTGCTCCTCCCCTACTAGGAGGTGCAGCGGCTTCCTCATCCTCCCCAACCAGGAGTGCAGCTTCCTCCTTCCCCCTGCTTTTCTCTATCTTTGCAAGGTGATATGCTTCCCTCGACTTGTTTCTACTTGTTGAAATTGTGCAAACTGCTAGTACAACTTAAGTTTTTATTTGTTCAGGTGGATTGCAACGAGGAACATCAATTGTTTTTTATTTTAATTCAATGTCTAGAAGCAAAAGGCCATAGGTGTTCTTCTGCTTATGTTAGCTTGCTGGTTGAGATTAAAACATGGAGGAAGACAGAGAGAGAGAGCGAGGGTTGAAATTAGACCTGATCATCACTCGGGCCGGGCCGGGTTTTCGGGCCGGGCTTGGCAAAGCCCGGTCCCGTGGGACCAAGCCCGAGCCCGGCCCGGCCCAGCCCGACGCACCAGGCCTCTGTTTTGGGCCCGAAGCCCGAAAAGCCCGGCCCAAACCCGCAAGACCGGCCCGGTCACGGCTTGATGCAGATTTTTCCCAGGCCCGAACCCGGCCCGGCCCGGCGACCGGGCCTCTCACCGAGGCCCGAGCCCGGCCCGATGCACCGATCGGGTCGGGTCGGGTTGGGCTTTTTCAGGCCGGGTTGGGCCGGGCTCGCCGGGCCGGGCTGCCCATGAACAGGCCTAGTTGAAATATGGTCCTCTGGTGGACAAGGATATTTGGAGGTGCAATGAATTGGCTAGGTTAACACAAACCTGTGATCGAGTATGTGTTATTCAACTCCGTATGACTAGAGCGGTATTTTGCAAGCCATGTAATCGACTTTGGCAAAAAGGACTTTGTCGACGGTTGGGATATCGGTCCCAAGTCAACTAAGGTTCTTGAGAAAGGGAGATAGAAGACCTGCCGAGCAAGGCAAACAGCAATCAACGAGCAACAGGGAAAAACAGGGTTTTTATCCTGGTTCGGGCCTGTCGAGGAGATAATAGCCCTACGTCCAACGCTTCTTTATATGAAAGAGAATTACAAGGTGGAACTCGGCGAGACGAGCAGGTCTCGGCGAGAATATGGTGTACAAGATGTAGTATGCGACAATGCGATGATGCTTGGCCCCTCTACCCGCCGTAGGGGCCTCGTTTATATAGTGTTGAACAACCGACCTACTGAGGGATAATCGGGCCGGGCTAACTACGAGATCGTAACGAACTCATACATGCCAAATACATCCCGAGGTAGATAAGGTATACTCCAATTCTTGGGGATCACGACTTCTACTCCAATCCGGGAAACCACGTCCGGGTCTTCACGTAGCCGCGCAGAACTCTTGTTCGAAACGGATTCAAACACGAATCCTAGGCCGTTACGCACCGTGCCAAACAGGAAGCTGTTCGGTAGGATGCTCATGGGCCTGATAGAACCTTCTAGGGAGTTGGGCCCTAGAAAGCTGTTCGATTGGGCCGTCAGGGAGTGGGCCATGGTAATAGGCCATGATTTTATCCCCGACAAACTTCTAGTTGACACGTTACATTTTTCAGTCGAAGAGCAAGTTGTGTAATTTCTTTACATGGTAGGACATCGGCTGTTGTTGCGTTTAAGTTTTGGCGGCCAGGGGAGACTGTCAGCATATACTTCAATGTGGTGTGGAAGGCATGGGGGGTAATTGCCAAAGAACTCATCTATTTGAGATCCACTGATATACATGATAAGATCACCGGTAGCCGGAGATTTCATCCATATTTCAAGGTAATGCCATTGACCTATATATATTAATGTCCTTTGAAACACATGTTATATCTTGCCTTACACTTGTTCTTAAATGTAGGGCTACAATTGTCGAGCGTGGTTTTGGGAAACTCAAGGGAAGGTTCAAGATACTTAGTGAGAGACCATATATACCCGTAAAATCTCAAGTGAAGGTGGTCATAGTGTGTTGTATGCTCCATAATTGGATTATTGATAATGGGCCTGATGAGCTTATGGTTGATGAGGCCAATTGATACTATTGTACTATGACAATTTAATTTCAGCACCTTGGATGGATTTTAATGTTGATTATTGTACCATTTGCTATTTGGTATTACTTAATTTCAGCACTGCTCTTAATTCAGTTGGTTGCAAGATGAGCAACTCCAAAAACAAAGCTATTGCTGTAAAGAGCGAGGGAGATTCATCCTCTCGTGAGAGGTATCTGTGTTGGACAAAGGAGAATACTAAGTTCATGCTTCAGTGGTACATTGATCTCTGGAAGGATAAACCATTGGCTTTCAGGTTCAAGAAACAACGCCACTTGCAATGTGCTAATGCACTTAATGGCAAATTCACCATTGGTGCAACTCAAAGCCAGGTAGACCGACACTATAGGGGTTACAAGGAGAAGTATGGTTGAATTCTCCATGCCATGAAAAATAGTGGGAACGGCTTTCATACCACTTCATGCAAGTTTACAATTTCAGAGTTTGAAAAGGTACATCTCCCTGTGAGTTTACATTTTTGCAAGATTGTGTTTCACACGATAGCTGTGATCATAATTCATGTGTTGTAGCTGTTCATATTTAAATTTGGTTTTGTAATAAAACTATTTCACCTGTAAAATAAAGTTTGCTGAAAATACAATGTGCACTTCACTGGTATGATGTTTCTTTCTCCATTTCAGAAAACAATAGTCAACTATCTCATGAGGCCTATTAAATTCTTCGATTTACTAGAAGACATGTTCTCAGATCAATCCCAGGCAGATGGCTCCTTTGTTGCTGGCCAGTCCACCATTAAAGATGCAAGCAGCGGTGAGGATGACATCGAGTGTCCAAGGGACTTTCAGGGCACGGAAGGCAACGATGGCAATGAGTCTGACACAATTTCTCTCAATAGCCCTATTGATGTGGATGATGCTTCTTCAACATGGAGCAAGAAGCGCAAGCGAGCAAAATCACCTTCGAAGAAGATTAGTAAGGACAAATCCACACGACCGAGTAAAATATCAAATGATGATATTGCAGCAAGCATCAAGAATCTTGCAGACTCTTTTTCAGCAGTAGCTACTCCCTCTTATGCTACTTTACCTGCACGTGAGGATCCCCATGCAGAGTTGTGGAGAAGAGTAGATGCTCTTACCATAACTGCTAAAGACAAGTTTGACATTGCTTCTCACCTCTACAAGCCTGACCAAGAAGCATTTTTTTGCTATCTGAATTATGTGAGCAATGCAACACTTGAAACTTGGGTTATTGATTTCATTAGTAGCAAGTATGGTGGTGGTGATTGAAGTTGGTATGGGTGTTGGATGATCTTGTACTTGTCTAACCCACCTTTCGCTACAAATGCTTTGGGTCAAAACTAACTATATGCTACTGTGGTAATTTAGTCGCTAAACAATCTATGTGTTGCACTATGCTTTAGGCCTGTGGCTATATATAGTTTGCAAACTGCCACTATATGTTATTGTATAATTGGGTCTATTTGATCATGCTATGTATGTGCGATGACCATATTTGTATTTGCTATGTATTTGCCATGACCATATTTCTATGTGCTGCCATGAAAGTATGCTAAATGATGCTATTATATGTGCTTTCATATTTGTGAAAATATTGAAAATTTATGCTATTATGTGGCGGCGTAGGCAAATCTTTAATGTCAAAGATGTAGCTTATTAACCTCCACTATTATGTCATTTTATCTTGCAAATTTAATGTGTTCTTTGTTGTTGGATTTTGGGCGTAATTTGGGTAATTATTGCAAATTATTATTCTATAGCTTGGCTATGACCTCCCTAACCCCATCGATGTTTTATATATGTGTTGATCATCGTCAGGTTTGATTTTCGCATTAAACCAAACATTGCCTTACCAATCATTGGTAGCCTCTCATGGCAATTAACCAAACACTTTCTATATTGCCTTGCTAGTTCTTGGTTCCAAACCAAGCAAGATTTTTTTTGCCAAAATTTTGGTCATGCCCAGGGTTGGGCATGACGAAAAAATTGGCATAGCCACCTAGGGCATCAAGCCAAACAGCCCCTAGATGACGGACGCGGGGGCCGTCCGACGTACGCGTTCCCAGCACTCCAGTGTTAGATCTTAAGACAAATTTGTTATTTTTGTTTTGGCAAGTAAAATAATTTTTTTAAAAAAATCAGAAATATTATCTAATCAATGTCAGGTCCCACACGTATTTTTATTCGAATCAATATGACCAATATTCATTTTTATAAACTTTTTTAAAGGATAACCTAAATGTATAAATGTTCTATATAAATCTAAAAAATATATGTGGGAATGGACATGCATTAGAGAATATTTCTGATTTATATTGATTTTTTTAAATTTTTATACATGTCGAAACAAAAATAACAAAAATTGTCTAAATATCTAACGCTTGTCGTTGGATGGAGATTTGACGCGAGGCGCGTCTGACGGGCGTCGGATTGCCCGGTGTCCCTAGATGACAAGGTCCCATCTCAAATTGATTTGACTCGGACTTTATGTCGAGAATCCCAGGACAATGTCTCGACCCAACCCACTCTGTCGTGCCATAAACCCGAGGAGAGGAAGAGAATGCTGACTTAGGGAGGAGTTCGAGTTTGTCCACCCAATGGTCTTATTATGTTGCTGGGGGAAGATGGTGCTACCATCCCACCGAGTGCCATTATATCCTAGCAGAAGAAGAGGGAATCCTCACTGCTGTGGGGAGCAAGAGGTGCTCGACGTGGCCATGCACAGAACCATAACCCTTGATGTGGCGTATTTGGTGAGGAGGAGCTATGACAGGATTCACCAGGGAGGCGAGGTTGGAAGTGAGGGCCTTTCGCTACTCAGCCACGCCTTAGTGGTCATGGAATAGTGGACATGGATTAGGAGGTAGGGGAACAAAGAAGGGTGCAGTGGGGTTGTGGTGA
This sequence comes from Raddia distichophylla, assembly GCA_005191435.1. Classification (NCBI taxonomy): domain Eukaryota; kingdom Viridiplantae; phylum Streptophyta; class Magnoliopsida; order Poales; family Poaceae; genus Raddia; species Raddia distichophylla. The sequence goes on from SPJY01017277.1 coordinate 100,834, forward strand.
TCGAGTGTGGGGGGAGAGAGGAAATGCAGAAGTTAGGATTGGGAAGGCATGAGGCAGGGTGGGGTGATTTTGTTTCTTAAGGATTGAAATACTATAGTGGAGGCAGGTTAGGTCGTGTTGAGGAAGACCTAACCCAGACCGAACTTCGCTGGAACAAGGAACATGATCCAACCTTCACTTGGTTTCCTAGTTGGGTTATGACATGGGCGGGTCGAACCACAATTGTCCATAATTGGTAACAAGAATCCCAGTCGAGCTTACTTCTGGTTTGAGGAACTAGAGTTTATCCTAGTTTAGGCATCCTTGGGAAGGGACAATAACCCTATGTTCAGTGTTTTGTTATAATTAAGAGATTATAGTAAAAGTGTCGGTGCAACATGCACCGGAATTTGATCCCTTCACTTAATACGCAGTGGCTTGGCGCACGGTGGGCGAGCAAGGCGCCACGGGCGAGCAGGCCACGTGGCGGCTCAGCGTCGATCTGGCAACCCTGACAGGTGGCGTCAAGCAGATGATGATGAATGCGGTCACTGTGGCCCTCACCGAAGCACTGTAGTAGTCATTCTGCCGCTGCGCTGCTCCAGGTCTGACTGGCACCGGTGTCAGGCGGCTCTACCATCCCGTCCACACTCGGTGACAGATGGGAGCAGGTGAAGCAACCGGTGTCAGCATCTGAGGAAAATGGGATGCACATTGATACGACGCAATTATTGTACTCTCTCTCTCTCTCTCTCTCTCTCTCTCTCTCTCTCTCTCGGCCGTCCCCGGTAGTATAAAAAGGGGATCCGAGTGAAAGAGAGGAGGTTGGATCCCTGATACACCCAAGCCTTGTACGTTCTCCAGCGAGAAAACACACACACACCTTCAAATCAAAAGAAATCGAGCACAAGCAGGAGTAGGACTATTATCCAACCTGAGGGTCCGAACCTGTGTAAAATCTAGTGTATCCTTGTCCGTGCTCGATCAAGTAGACTCGTTACCAAAAATCCCCCTCTAAACGAACACAGTTCACAAAATCTGTCAGGTGAAAAACCACCGACAACAAGGATTAGCAAGAAAGAGACCTAGGTATAGTGTTCCTCTAAACGCCATGTAGAATAGATGAATCTTAGGAAAAAAGAGTGTCCTACCCTCATGCAGGAGGACAATATTTATACAAGGCTTAGTGATACAGAACTGAAAAGATAAACATATATGAACACAGGGTAACTAATCCATAGAATAACGGGATCCCCCGACACAAGTTGAAATCCTAATGCGCTTCATCATCACGGACCGAGCTGTCCCAAGGGCAGAAGACTTAGACGCCAAACCTTCTAGTCTTAATCAACACGTGACGGGGCAACGCCTAGCACAATGCTTTGCCACCATCCTTGGTAACTAGCTACATGTCCCTACGCACTAGGCAAAGGGATACCCGAGGTATGCCAAAACTTCTGGAGTCTAGATCAACATGTAATCGGGCAACGCCTACCATGACGCTTTGCCACCATCCTTAGTAACTACATGTCCCTACGCACTAGACCTGTTCATGGGCAGCCTGGTTCGATGGCTCGACCTGAGCCCGACCTCAAAAAACCAGGCTGGGTCGGCCCAGGCTTGGCCACCGGGCCAGGCTTGGGCTTTAGTTATTAGCCCGAGAGAATTTTGGGCCGGACTCAGGCTTCTGGTTTTAGCTGGAATGAAGCTCGGCCCGGCCCAAAGTATCCTGCAGCGTATCAGTCAGCAGCATAGCAGCGATCAGCCAGCACCTAGCAGTGGTCGCGAGCAGCCCAGAATCAGCAGTCCATTACAGCAGCAGTGCGGAGCGAGCAATCGCGGCCCAGGCCAAGTGTTCTAGCGCGTAGAAATGAAAAGGTGGCGCTTGCGGTTCAAATGAGTTTAGCCCACCGGCCACTGCGCTATAGGCTACAGCCGTGTGTATAGGGGTGGCAACGGGGCCATCCCCGGCGGGGGATGGCACCCCAGCCCCGTCCCCGGCTACCCAAAAATCCCCCGCTCCCCGTCTGTCGACAGGTGACTAACTGGGGGGTCACCGCCGGCAATGAATTTGTACGAGGGGACGCTAATCAAGAACCAAACCAGATGGGTAGCACAAGACAGGGTTATACAAGTTCAGGCTATCAACGGAGGAGGTAATACCCTACTTCCTGTGCTCTGGGATTATACGGTGGATCGAGATGCAAGACGATGCTCCTATTCGATGGTACGATGGTCTCGTGCCGATGGCTTCTACCCCCTCCCTTTATATAGTACAGGGGGGAGATAGAGTTTACAAAAAATCGCGGGGTATACGGCAACTGTTTCCGTTATGATGTTACATGGAAGGTATGCATTGATCTGCTAATTACATGGGGATATCCCATAAACTCGGATCCCTTCTTGCGGCTCAAGTCACGGCGCGATCCGAGTGGTTTCCATCTTCGGCCAACCGATCTGGGTCGCCCCCTATCTGCTCCCTTATGGGCCTTCTAGAGGATACCCGGGGCCCATGCAGTCCACAGTAGCCCCCGAGTGCTTTACGATCGAATCAGATGCTTGGCCGACTGGTTCCGCCTATAGCTCCTGTAATCTGAAAAGAGATTGTAAAGGACTCAAGAAATCTTAAGCTTTTATGTCGAAACGATGCCTAGATTGGCGATGCCAAACTCCAGCTTACTCGGCCCGTTGGGCACGTCATTTCAACAAGAGGATTCGGCTCCTGGGCATCTACCCTCGCAATACAAGAGCAGCCACTGGCCCGTCGCGGGGCATGCCTTAAGCCACGCCGTTACAGCTTCTGTCTTGCAGCATGCTATAACCTTAGCGTTTTAGAAATATCAGCATCAGGCGCCCGGCCTTAACTTGTAAGAACCAGCACTTGGCCCAACATGGGGCTCACCTTTCAGCCGGGTGGTACCCGTCCCCACCATGGCAGGGATCAGCATAGGCCCCTCGGGGCGTACCGATTGGAAGCAATTTTGCCGAGAGGTATTTGTATCCGCGTAACAGTATACAACTAGCGACCTTATAAAGGCATACCTCAAGAAATTGAATCCAGATTTCACCAACACCCAACGTTGAGCATGCAAAGTTGGCTAGTGACCCACATGGGGTATGCCGTGAAATATTTTTAACTTTGACGCTGCCGGTGATATGCCCTCCAGGGTGCACCGAGGCAAAACCCTAGAGAAGGTTGTCCGGAACGTGCCAAACGAGTTTGTTGCATGTTTAATGTTGAAAGGCCTTAGTTTGTGCAACCCAGTACGGAGTCTGCTGTCGAGTACGTCAAAGTGTTTCCTGTCCGGATGGATGGGTTTCTACCCGGATAAAAAGTGTTTCTACCGGTGCATGCAGCATATACGTACACCTATTTTGTACCCATTGCAATATCTAACTACACATGATCAATTGTATTGGAGAAATTATTTTATAATGACGCTTGGTCAGGTACGAATACATTAAAGTATTTGGCAACTTGCATAGGGACCACACGATACGCAACAGATCGCCACCGTACATCTTACCTAACAACTTCGCCAATTTAATTGTCCCTGCTTACAGTCTTACACATACTACTAATTTACGGTTCCACCAGATCTGCACTCATTTATAGTCACACACGGAAAGGAAAGAGCGTCCTCGTCAAATCTTTCCATGGCAAAGCCGACCGTGGTGTTGCTGCCCGTCTGGGGCGCCGGCCACTTCATGCCCATGATCGAGGCCGGCAAGCGCCTGATCGGCCGCAGCAGCCGCGCCCTCTCCCTCGACGTCCTCCTCATGCCTTGTGCAACGGCGCAGGCAGCGTCAGACATTGCCGACCACGTACGCCGGGAGGAAGCCTCCGGCGACGACATCCGCTTCCACCACCTCCCCGACGTCCAGTTCCCGACCGACCACTCTGGCGTCGAGGAGTTCATCTCCCGCATAGTGCAGCTCCACGTGCCCCACCTCAGGGCGGCCATCTCCGGCCTGGCTTGCCCAGTGGCGGCGCTCATTGTCGACATCTTCTGCACACCGGCGCTCGACGTATCCCGCGAGCTCGCTGTGCCTACGTACGTGTACTTCACGTCGGGCGTTGCGATGCTAGCTCTCCTACTGCGCGCGCCGGAGATCGACGAGGAGGTGACTGTCGATTTCGACGAGACGGAAGGAGCCGTGGACGTGCCCGGGCTCCCGCCGGTGCCGCCGTCCTCCCTTCCGCTGACAATGCTGGAAAGGAGGAAGACGACTTATACGTGGTTCGTGTACACCGGCAGGCGCTACATGGAAGCCACCGGCGTTATCATCAACACGGCAGCTGAGCTCGAGCCGGGCCTTCTCGCAGCCATCGCCGATGGCAGGTGCACGCGCGGAATCCGCGCGCCGACGGTGTACCCGATCGGTCCGGTGCTCTCGTTCAACCCGCCCGCCGAGCAGCGGCACGAGTGCCTGCGGTGGCTCGATTCGCAGCCTCCGGCCACCGTACTGCTCCTCTGCTTCGGTAGCAAAGGTATCTTGACCTTGCATCAGGTGCAGGAGATAGCCCATGCCCTGGAGCGCAGCGGGCACCGCTTCCTGTGGGTGCTGCGTGGGCTTCCGACCGATAGCAGGTACGACAAGGGTGAGCCTACGGATGCCAACCTCGCGGAGCTGCTCCCAGAGGAGTTCTTGACGAAGACGAAGGAGAGAGGGCTCGTGTGGCCTAAGCGGGCGCCGCAGAAGGATATACTGGAGCATGCCGCCGTGGTAGGCTTCGTGACGCACTGCGGGTGGAACTCCATCCTCGAGAGCCTGTGGTTCGGCGTGCCGATGCTGCCGTGGCCTCTCGGCGCCGACCAGCACTTCAACGCATTCGCGCTGGTGTCCGGCATGGGTGTGGCTGTGCCGTTGGAGATGGACAGGAAGCGCGGCAATTTCGTCGAGGCGGCGGAGCTGGAGCGAGCCGTCAGGTCCCTGATGGGCGGCGGCGACGAAGGGAGGAAGGCGAGGAAGAAGGCCAAGGAGATGATGCTCGTCTGCCGGAAGGCCGTGGAGGAGAGTGGGTCTTCGTGCGCTTCGTTGCGGAGGCTCTCCGATGAGCTCCGCCGTGGTGCGGTGCGGCCGAAGCAGTGACGCCAGAGGTGTTTCACGTCAATCGCAGAAATACCGATAAGTACCCCCATATTCATGTCCTCTGTCTTCACTTGCTCGTCCAGTCACATCAGACGCCAAAACTTCGGGACTTGTGATTTGCGTCATTGATATTATTTTTCTTTTTTATAAGAGAGGGATTGATGCTATTTTTTTCCTGTCGTTGATGTTTGTTTAGCATAAATGTTGCTCTCCCGTTCATGGTACATTGCACGTCGGTGGTACATATTTAGGTTAATAAAATTATACATTGATTTCAACACATAAATGTTACATCGTCCCAAGTCCCAACAGCCCCAGTATCCAACATCTATATATTGTTTCAGATGATGGGATAGAGGGTACTGGGGATATTCTTATACTTGCACTTTTTGAAGTCTAAACGGTTACCTAGCGAGGATGAACAACCTCCGTTGCGTTTAGGGCTTTTTTATTGCACATTAAAATCATTGCGATCATTTAACGGTTTAGTTCGGTTAGAATTTTATATAGTATATATCAAGTTCATCTCAATAGTATATTATTAGCGATGTTCACACGCTTGTGGCGTGTTGTCTGAACACCGTCCGGACGTCTCGAACTAAGTTTGGTGGTTGTTGCGCCGTGGTCTTTCTTGTGAAGGGGTTCCTCCGGATGGGTCCGGTGGGCACCGGATATCTGTCTGATGAAGTTTGTTTCGGTCGCTGTATATATGAAGGCCCAGGACTAGTGTTTTGTTGCTTCACCGGACGTTGTTCGGTGCCTATTGGACAATGTCCGACGGAGTCCCAGGTTGTGCCACGGGTTCCTCCGGATGAGTTCCGGCCAGTCCCAGTCGTAGGGTTTTGGACCCCACCGTTTTTTTTTTTGAGATTTGTTCTTCGGTCGCTGTCTAAAGGCTCCAAACTGTCGTTTTGTTTATACAACGTAAGTTGTCCGGTGGCCACCAGACAAGGTCCGATGGAGCCAGCTGATTGCATGGAAAATGGCCTTAAAATATATAGTGTCAAGGGTGCTGGAGCGGGATTTCGAATCATGGCCTATGAGATGAAACCTCGCTCAGCTAACCAACTGACCAATGTGCCCGCCTTGATCTCTAGCCAGCACATTTTTTGTTTTAAAGGTTAATTTAGTATGGACGGCCGTATATTGTTTGGTGAGATGATCGGACGGCTACAGATATTCCGGCGATGTGGTGACACAAAGGCAGACGCGCGCGCAGGCACGATAGGCCGGCCACGTGGACGCACCACGAGCCGGTTTGTTAGGGCTTTGTATAAGAAGTAGATGTATAAGGATAAAATAGTAAATGATACTTTAAAAAGTACTCCCTCCGTTCTTAATATAATGCATGCATATATTCAGAAAAATCAACGTCTGTAACGTTTGACTAATAATTAAGCTAAAAATATATATGTTTAGCGTTATGCATGTGATAGTTGGATTTATACTTGAAAGTACTTTCATTGTGAAACGTGTTTTCCCAAGGCCATGAACATATAGTGAAACAGAGGGAGTAGTATTTCCTAGTGATCATTGTGAGGTTTTAAGTGGTCATTGTCAGCGTTCCTAAAATGTTCTCAATGCAAAATTCACGACAGTATCGCAGCGTCTGTAACTACACCATCCCCGATTTCCTTGAGGCATCGCAATCACAGGCCAACTCTTCGTCCCATGTCTTCCCTCTTGATAGGTCATAACTCTTCCACCTATCCCCAACATGTGGTTGCTATTCCCACAAATCAGCATCTTTTATTCTCACAAATTCCATGAACGACACTTAATTTGCACGCCTCAGTCAAAATGACATTAAGTTAGATCTTTTTTATGAAACGATACTATACACACAAAAAATTTCAATCTATGATGCTTTACTCTTTCTATCTCCATAATGCTCAGGCCCATGTGTCATTTTTTCCCTTTTCTTTTCCTTTTCACTCTACTCTCTTTCTCTTCTTTATTTCTCTCTTATCCTTTTATACCAACTATGGTGGTTCCCGTGTGGATGTTTGCCTCACGATTGGCCTTAGGCAATGTTCAACCTGGATAGTTCCCACGTAGAGGTGCCCTAAGACGTGCCAGACACTACAAGAGATCCAATGCAGAGGTTTGCCTTAGACAGTGTGGGACCCTCGTGGTGGTTTGCCCCGGGCTCGGACTTGAGTGGTGCGGTACTTGAGAGGCTCCCACCTGGACGTTTGTCCTTCACTTGACCCTTGGCAGCACGGGACCTGAAAGGTTTCGGAGTGGAGGTTTGAGCTTGCTGGCCTTTCAGACGTGGACAGTGTGCTGCTGTACGTCAACCCTCAAATTTTGTTTACCTGGAGAGTCGGAATACCATACATTAGCCTCTGGATCGGTACACTATTACGGAAGATCATATAGCCGATACAAGTATACATCGATTAAAACATAATCCCTGAATATTACATGTCCAAGTTACGCCCTTAGGCGATTCCAGTAAGACGATTAACAGTAGACTTTAATACAAAAGTATAGTTCAGAGTGACAGCGAAACCCAAAATATCTACCTCAAAAAGAATATCTCCATGGCTATGCATCTTGCGAGCGACTAGAGCGACTCTAAGACTCGTCAGGCCATCCGAAGTTATGTCCTTCGTCTTTGTGGTACTCGTAAGGATCCTCCTCAATACCATCATCTAAAAGAGTATAAGTCGACAAGGTCAGCGTCATCTATACGCTGGCTAATTAACACTTCTCTTAATACACTTAGTGATAGGAGGCTTTGTTTGGGAAAAGGGTTATTTTATTTGCGTAAAGCCAGATTTAAAAATGAGTTCAAATTACCCTATCTAGCATTATTTGTAAATGTTTCTTTAATCAAACAGGGGTCCAACAATATACCAAACATAACCCCAAACCCTAACCTACAAACCTTAACCAGCGACCTTAGAAAGACCGACCCGAACTCAACAACATACACGACCTTGACCTCATTCAAACCACACCTCATTTTGCCCCAACATTTCCTAAAACCCGCCATCCTTCCGGGATTGGCACTCCCATTGTGCACCACACTTGCCATAGAATACTTGTGATTGTTTATAGCCAAACCGTCCCAACCTATGATGGCTCAAACTAAAAGTCAGAAATGTTTAATTAGCTTTTGATAACAGAAATAAACCTTATAATGGCCGGTTCAGAGTTAAAGGGAAGCTCTAACCTTATATAATGTTTAATATGCTTAAGAATGTTCAAAGAGAAGCTCTAACCGAATTGTTTATATTTTTTTAAGCAAAGTCATATGCATATTCGTCGTCTTTCCATAAAATCATGGTTTACAAAACCCTTTTTAGAAATATTTTATGGACCATGGTCCATGGCCAATAGGTAGGCCTGCCAAAGGGTAAACCCCAACCCGTGCATGCCCAACCTATACCCATAATCTTAATTCCATATTTTTAATCAAACCCACCCCCAAACCAAAAATAGTAGACCTCAACCCACCCCAAATCGTTGCTAATTTTTACCCACCCCATCCCAACCCATTCTAAACATACGGGTTTCAACCCATTTTTTTTTCATTTCCACACCCCCATTTTCTTAGACGAATGATTAAGTCCATTTCTACATTAAGATCAATGAAGCAAATCAATCAACTGGTTGGAAGAAGAAGCAAAATAAAACAAAACATCCTCTGCTCCCAGGCGCAGAAACTTCAAAGTAGAAGGCGCAATGGAGACGGAGGACAAGGCGCTTCCATGGGTGGGCGGGCGCAACCTCTGCTCCCAAGCGTGCACCTCCACATACACCCTCGACACCTTGCTGGCCACCCACGTCATGTCCGGCCATTCCGCCGCGCACTGCAGCCCCACCTCCAGCAGCCTCTTCGCGCTCGCCACAGGGAACGAGTCCCACAGTCTGTTGTCCACCCAACTCCTGACACACCCACTCCTCGCCGCCTCTGCCGCCGTGTCCACCACCAACACCCACACCAGCCCCCTCCCACTCCCCCTCCCCCGAGTTGGCTCTAGCCGGTACTTGGTGGCCGCGTCCTCCCCAGACAGTAGCACCAGCAGCAACACCCCAAACGCTCGCAAGTCCGCCTCTCGCGACTCCTCCTCCTCCTCCTCAGCGTGCGCAAACCGCCCTGCGCCCAAGTGGGTGAGCCGCGCGCGGATGCCTAGATTGGAGATGAACACGGTGGAAGGCGAGACGCGGCCATGGACGACAGCGGCGTGGTAGTGGATATACTCGAGGCCCTAGGCGACGTTGGTGGTGACTTGGACACGGGAGAGCCAGGTGGGGAGGGCACTGAAGCTAGGGTTGCCGCGCAGGCAGACGGAGAGCGTGGAGGTGCCGGGCGGGAGCTCGTCGGCGAGGTAGACGTGGGGGCCGGCACCGACGAGGCATCCACCACAGCGCCACCAGCGACCGCGTCGGCGCCAAGAAGGCGCTTGTCTTCTGCCGCGGCCGCTCTCCCAAGGGACCTCGGTGGGCGAGTGTTTTGGAGCACCGATAGGGGAGCAGGATGGGGAAGAAGAAAGACAATCCCTGGATCGTAACCCGATCTGCCCCATGGATTGAACCCGGCGAAAAACCGAAATAGTCAATCCATTCCAAATCACCCCAACCTGTTTTGTTAGAATACCCAACCCAACCTGTTAAACATATAAAGCCATTTTCACCATCCAAAGCCAACCCGATTGAAAACCCGCCCCATTAAACCCTGTTGAGTCCAACCCATTAGCACCCCTAACAATGGGCAGGAATATTCCCACATGGCTCACAGAGTGATTTCGCAATAGTTTACTCACAGAGAGCTTAATTAGCTTTTGATAACAGAAATGAACCTTATAGTGGTTCAGAGCTAAAGGGAAGCTCTAACCTTATAATGTTTACTATGCTTAAGAATGTTCAAAAGTTCTAACCGGACTGTTTATAATTTTTTTTAACCAAAGTCATATGCATATGCGTCATCTTTCCATAAAACCATGGTTTATAAAACCCTTTTTCGAAATATTTTATGGACCATGGTCCATGGCCAATAGGCAGAAATATTTCCCACATGGCTCACAGAGTGATTTCGCAATAGTTTACTGCCCCCGAAATAATTTATGCACAGTTTGCTTTCACATATTAGTACATTACTGCAGTTGCATGCAACTGCAAGTGATAGTTGTATCCAGTTTATGCATCCTACGAGAAGCTTTACAACATCGTCAGCAGGATCTTCATATTTTATTTTCTATATCTCTAATTCTTTTAATCACTATTCGTTCCGTATATTTTTGTCCTCTCCAACAGAGTCTCTCTATCCTCGAAAAGATGTAGAGGTCAGAGAGAGTATACAAATATAGATTCAAGAGGGAGTTTGTAAATTTAGAGACTGAGATAGATACACTGCTGGATCGTTATGGAGACCGAAGATTATCCACAATATTATTTTTGGAAACCTGTTGGTGTTGCTCTTAATTTTCATGTAGAGAGCAGCTTCCACCCTCGTAGTTTCCTATCTAATCTCCACCCTTGGTCGTGTCTTAGGATTTGTAGGAGCCGCAACCCTCTCACACATGGATCTTTTACAAAATGGTCCCTAAAATTTTTAAAAACCAATCGGGTATTTTCTCCTCGATTCTCCTCACCCGACCAAGCTAGCCCTCCACCGGCGGTCCGCTCACCAGTGACGACCACAATATTGTGGCTTCGGACGGGTGTGAGAGGTGGAAGAAGGACCCGACTGTTTTTTCAAAAAAAAAAATGAGAACTTTTTTTCTTTTTTTGCAAAAGACTACATGAAAGAGATATAAGACTGATAACTTCATAGACGAGCATGGACCCTTTTTTTTTTCTTCCATGAACGGTTGTGTTGGGTCAGAAAGGCCTCTTAGGACATGTTTGTTCCACCTTAAGTTAATATTAATGTTAAAATCTATCGCATAAAATTTGTTATTTTTATATAAACTATACAAAGTAACACTTTGTAGTCATTTCTTCTGAACTTCTAGTGATTCTCTCAAAGATCTTAAATATATTTTTAAGAGAAAATTGCACTGCAGCCTCCGGAACTTGTAGCCGATTGCACGAAATCACTTAAACTTTGAAATTGTTTTTCCGCTCCTGGAACTTGCTGTCGTTAGCACAAAAACCCCCTGTCATCTGATGACTGGCCCGTTGATGAGGCCAAGCTCGCTCACATGTCACTGGCACGGTGGAATGGCCATTTATTCAGAAAATTTAATAAAAATTGAAAAAGTGGGAAAAATATGAAAAACAAAGTTCAAAAAATATGAAAATGTAAAAAATTACTAGAAAATTATATTAAAACATGAAAAATACATGTGAAAATGAAAAGTTCTAAAAAATACAGTAAAAAATGCAGGAAAATTGGAGAATTTCAACAAATATAGGTAAAAACTATTAAAAATATAGGGAAAATAGAAAATTATTAAAAATACTTAGGGCATAACAACCAACTTTGCCCCGACCACGATCATTCCAAGCAGGGTGCTTTTTTTGGTTAAAGAATGGACAGGATGAGCACCGAAAGCTTGAAAGGCTCAGCTTGTTTAGCAAAGGGCGGGAGAGATGCCATCTATTGATAAAAAAGAAAGAAGAATTACAAGGCAAGGGGTTAGCCCCTCTCCTGGGGGGTAACAAAAAGTGAAAAGGGCTAAATTACAAGAGATAAGTGACCTCGAAGATGGTGCCTGCAAGTTTCCAAAAGCGTCTGAGGGGAGGGGTCTGAAAGCTTGGGTTTTTGGAGTGCTAGGATGGAGGGGTTGTGGGAATTTGGGATCTGCTGACTAGAACAGTGGCGACATCACGCTTAGGGCGGAGTCAGGCCACACACATTCTTTTTTCGATGAAGGAAGACTTTATTAATTCCAAGAGCAGTACATCGAGGTGATACAAGTTCTTGGAGGCTACTTCCGGCCTCTGCTTGAAAGCACACAGCCAAAAAAAAAAAAAGAGAGAGAAAACAGAGCACCCGCACAAAACTAGCGGCCTTCAATCCTAAGACTAGAGCGCCACCCATGTGACCGGGTAAAACAATCCTTGGCCACCTGCGCCAACTGTTGCGTAGCCGCCGCAAACAAAGCCTGTGAATCCTGCTTCTGAAGCACAGTCCAAGTATGTAGCCACCGGATAACAGCATAAATAGCCTGCACAGGAGATGTAGATTTTGTCTTTTCAAAAACAACATCATTTCTTCTTAGCCAAATTGACCAACAAATAGCAGCTGCCCCTAAAAGGACCAGTGGCTTTAGTCTTTTATCAAAACCAACTAGCCAGTTCCCAAACATATGTGAAACGCTAAGCGGTTTGTCTAAGCCTAAAGCCAACTTGGTGAAACTCCAAACGGCTCGAGCAAAACGGCATTCAAAGAACAGGTGCGTAATTGTCTCTTCTTTGTGACAAAAGCAGCAAGTTTTGCTTCCCTGCCAATTGCGCTTAGCTAAATTATCTTTGGTTAGGATTACTCCTCTTCGTAGGTACCACAAGAAAATTTTGATTTTTGGTGGGGCTCTCAACTTCCATAAACGCTTATTTATGTTAGGGACCTCAATTCGGATAAGTGCTTCATAAAGTGATTTGACCGAAAATTGCCCATTTGGGTTTAAATTCCAGTGAAACAAATCATGTCCTTGTGACAATGTAATGTTATTTATGCGTGATAATAGATCACTCCACGCTACTAACTTTGGTCCAATGAGATCCCTACGCCAGGAGAAAACTGGTGGATTGGAACTGAGGGCCTCGGCAATTGTTACAAATTTAGGTCTAGCTATATTATAAAGACCAGGGTATTGATCTTTTAGTGCAGAGTTTCCTAACCAGATATCCTCCCAAAATCTAACTTGTGATCCATCGTTAATAATGAAGGAGCCAAAGCGAAGGAAAACTTGCTTTACCTTCATTAAACTAGACCAGAAGTGTGAATCACCTGGTTCCCAATCCACTTGCACTAGAGGTTTAGATGCCAAGTACTTATTTCGAAGTATCTGTTGCCACGTACCATCTGTTGATAGAAGTTTGAAGAGCCATTTGCTCAAAAGAGCAGTGTTCTTAAGATTTAGATCATGTATGCCAAGACCACCTTGGTCTTTGGGCTGACAGAGAATGCTCCATTTGGCGAGGCGATATTTTTTCTTGTTCTCGTCACCTTGCCAATAAAATCTGGAGCGAAAGTAGTCTAGTTTCTTAAGAATCCCCTTAGGTATAGCGAAGAAGGACATCATATACATTGGAAGGCTACTAAGAACTGAGTTTATCAGTGTCAGTCTACCCCCAATTGAGAGATGTTTGCCCTTCCAACTACTGAGCCTCTTTTCGAAACGCTCTTCGACTTTCTTCCAATCGGCATTTCGGAGTTTCTTAAAGTGTATAGGAATGCCTAGGTACCTTAAGGGGAAATCACCAGTTTTACACCCAAAAAGTTCTGTGTATTGGTCAATTGCATTCTGGGCCTCACCAAAGCAGAAAAGCTCACTTTTATGAAAATTAATCTTTAAACCTGAGATTTGCTCAAAGGCACAGAGGATTAGTTTCATGTTTCGAGCACATTCTAGCTGGGAATCTTCATCGGGGAACAAGGGATGGAACAGGGGCAAACGAGGGCCAAAGCAGCTTTAAACAATTAAACCCCACCGAGCAGGAGAGAGCCGAGACAGTGGCGACGTCATGCTTAGGGCGGAGTCAGGCCACACACATTCTAGCTGGGAATCTTCATCGGGGAACAAGGGATGAAACAGGGGCGAACGGGACCAAAGCAGCTTTAAACCCCACCGAGCAGGAGAGAGCGGAGACAGACCGCACACGAACGGCAGGGACCGGGGGTAACACATAGGGGTTGGATAGCCGAAGACTCGTGCGGTTCAAAGACCGGACCACACGCATGTGGGAGTTGGTAAGCATAAATGTTTGATGCGCTAATGCATGATGAGTTGATTAGTGTGCAAATTTGATTCTTTTGAATCCACTTAGTAATGAATACTTGATCTAGTGCCTAACAAAAAGAGCAGATGCATGATGAGTTGATTAGTGTGCAAATTTGATTCTTCTGAGTCAACTTAATAATGAATACTTGATCTACTGCCTAACAAAAAGAGCAGCATTGCTTCATCTTGTCTAATAAAATCCCGATCAATGTTAATTTCAAGCCTAACAAAACTATCGAAACCTTCAAATTACACACGTACACACTCTCATGCGCAGTTGGCTAGCTAGCTACTTCAAAACAGCAAAGAATGCCCCCATGAACACAGCCACAATGCATGCAGAATGATGATGAGAAGAGCTGAAGCCTGAAGAAGATTAGGCGGCCTTCTCGCCGACGAGCTTCTCGATGGGGTCGGCGGCGTCCTGGATGGTGGCGATGTTCTGCGAGTTGTCCTCCTCCATGGTGATCTCGAACTCCTCCAGCGTCATCGCGATCTCCACCCTCAGAGGGCACACACAGCCAAGCACAGTTAAAAGATACTCTACCCGCGATTAGCTAACCACGAGGATCAAGCACAGTTGAATTTGATCCCGGTAGACCCGATAAATCCGATAAATCATGCTTACCGCTGACCCCTGGTAAATTTTATTTACCGGTAATGAAAACCCTGGATGCGATTAGCGTAACCACAACATTTTTTTCTTGATTTTTCCGATCTTTTTTGTATTTAAATAATTTTCTATATTTTATAGAAATTTTCCTAATTTTCTGTATTTTTATCGATTTTTTTCTGTATTTTAGAATTTTTCAATTTGTCGCATTTTAATATAATTTTTCAGTATTTTGCATTTTTATTTTAAACTTTTTTCAATTTCTACTAATTTCTCTGAACATTTGGCCGTTCCACCGTGCTAAGAAAGCGACATGTGAGCGAATTTGTCCCGTCAGCAGGCCAAGTCATCGAATGACGGTCGAATAGATAAGGCGGGGGTTTCGTGCTAATGACAACAAATTCAAGGAGTGGAAAAGGCAATTTAGAGTATAGAGGATTTCATGCTATTGGCTACAAGTACTGAGGATTACGGTGCAATTTTCTTTGTTTTTAATATATTATTTGTTCTTTTTTTTCGAGTGCTCTCAAATTTAACTTCAACCTAGTCAAGGCCATAATTTTGTGAACTTTGTATGCTCATTTCTTACGAGTCCCAGTAAACGATGGATTTGGTGATCATACAGGATGGATTACCGGTTCTTTTTCATGCACCAAAAGAAAGTGTGAGCTCATCTTTTATGATCCACATGGATTGAGAAATCACCTCATTCTAATGGAATGAGATCATCCGATGAATTTTGGTGGGATGCTCATTTTGAACTAGATGCTAGATAATGTGATGATGCATGGATCCATTTCATTCCTCAAACCAAACAAAAAATTGGTAAATTCACCGTCCCATTTCTCAAACCAAACAGCTCTTAAATGAATTGAATGAGAATATTTTTTTTCCTCCTCTTAAGGTCTGATGTAGAGCAATTTATTGGTCGCTCGCTTTTTAGCGCTTACACATCTATAAAAAGATGTGCTGTGGTTATCTGCATATCGTTTTAGCATTAACTTAAAATACAAAATCTGTACCTTTTTATTATATAGCACATGTGAGATCATATGATGAGTATTTGGCTACTTCATATTGGTTTGTGAGTTTGACTTTGGCTTGAATATGGAAATGGACATAAGTGAAAAATTTGTGTTGTACACGGATGTGGTGTTGGACAAGCCACCAGACAGTCCGGTGGTAAGTTGGACAATCCGAAATTCCGAACCAGTGTGTATGCGCCTCTTTCCAACATATCTAATGGATTTCGGCTCAGGATGTCACGGCCGGATGGTCCGACCATCTGGATCATCCGAGGCATGGTCTGGCGCATACAACCCAAAACAAGGATTTTCTAGTGCTCTCAGATAGTAGGGCCGGACCATTCGGCACATAACTGCCATCGGGTCATGCCGTCCGGCCAAGGTCGGACCTGTTGAGGAACCTCGCTACCGGGTGTAGTCCGAGGTATAAACGTGGACAATCAATCACAGAGAAAGATCAAAACACAGGAGACACATAAATATATGGGTGGAGCTTTTCTTTTTTATTTCTCAGATCTGTTATACAATAGGTGCTCCACCTCTTCTTTTATAGTACTGCTTAGGGTTTAGGCCAGGTCTAATGTGGGACTCACCGTGGGGGAGCCGCCGGCCGGCCCTAGCCGCGCCGTGCCGCGCGCCGGCCCAGGCACAGACTGGGCTCCCCACAAGGGGTTTCCCAACAGGACCATCCAGTGCACCGTCCGGACCTTCTATGTAAAAGCTGAAAAAAAGAAAGCTAAGCTAGGCTAACTAGCCTAGCCTAGCGCACGCCACCCCCATTACTTAAGGGTGCGGTGCTGCTAGTCGGGGGGGATCGATCCCCAACCTGCCCAGCCGCCTTGCTGCTCTGTCTTCCGTTGGGCCTCCTCAACGTCGCCATGCTCAGCTCCAGCGCCGCCAGTCGCGGTGCACCTCCTCTTTCCTCTCCCGCACCCCCTTTCTCCTTCCCAGTTTGAGCTTGCACCTCTTCCCCAGCCGGGTTGGGCTGGTTGTGGGGGAGTAGGGAAGGGCATGGTTGTGGGGGAAGAGGAGGGTTGGTAGGCTAGTTAGGGATTAGAAAGGAGGTAGCGAGGGAAGGTTAGGGTTTGGTGTGCAAACCCTTGGGAGTGGGTAATGAAATTCTTTAATTCCTCGTCATCAATTCTTCATTCCTTGGGTTGATTATGCTCCAATTTATGAGGATTATCTACCGATGTCGGTAGGTTTATCGGCGCGTTCAGATGGGGCCTATGTAGCAAGCTTTGGCTCGATTTTGGGTGATTTCCATGGGGATTCAGAAGCCAATACTAACCAAGATCGTCGGTGTCGTTCTCATCTTTTCGTAGAGTATAAGAATACGAGTTTTGGCCAAGCGGTTCGGGAGTTATGTCCAAAAAGGTACTGCTGTCTGGACCGGATTTAGGTTATGGTGGGTTATTGGTAGAGAGGCTAATGAGACTTAGATGATGAGGACACTATATTATGAGGGATGGAGTGAGTTGCCATATATAGATTTGGCTTCATATTTATTGTATGTAATGCTTATGTGTAGGTGGAGTTGTTTCTGGGTCAGGGTTGGTGCTGCTGCAGCATCGCTCGACGTCGCTCGGTAATTGAGGCAAGTACATTATGCGCTGAGTGTGATGATATCTTTTTAAATGACGTGTTGTGTTATTTATGCTTGTCTTATTAGTGATGACTGTACGATGAAGAATGAATAGACAGATGACAATGATGGATTAGCAACGAGGATTATGTTTCGTACAAATATGAAGCATGCATTCGAACTAGGTTGGTGAGTAAGTCAGATAGCTAGTCTGGAATGCCATGTGCTAGGTCGGTGAGAAAACCATTTGGCTAATCCGGTGTGCCATGAGCCAGGTCGGTGAGAAAGCTATGTGGCTAATCCGGATGGATGTCCGCTCTGATACCGGTGCGTGTTACGCAATGAGCATGATGCACTACATTGCATTGAAAAGTTTGTTTGAGATGAATGGCTTTAATATGATTCCTTGTGGTTTGGTTTATTTAATGTCATCACTGTTATGTACTTGACTGGGTCTTTCGATTCACACTTGTTCTTATGTTTTTTAGGTGACCTCTGAAACAACATGCGTGGGAAGGGTAGCTCACACTTTTGCCTCCACACCTGAGCTATGGTCACCATAAGGATTACATAGCGTAGTGATCTAACGTAGGCTTGATTGTTGCGCTATTTTAATTAATAAACTGAACTACATGTAAGACACATGTGGCATACGTTTAAATTTGCTAACCAATCTCAGTGATGGTAAGAACGGTTGTGGTCTTGTGGGTCCACTTTCTAGAATGCCTCTAGTTATGTTTAGGAAAAAGTGCTGATTTGGTCCTCCAACTATACCCGTCGAACCACTTTGGTCCCTGAACACAATACCAGACTTGTTAGATCCTTAAACTCTCAAAACCGGACTTGGCTAGTCCTTTGACCGGTCAAACCGGACTTGGCTAGTCCCTGCAACATGCCAGCCAAGCATGTGGTCCTCTCCTACAATAATTGATCGACATGAGAAAGGGTGGTTGAAAGGTTGAGTTGGATGCAAGGAAGGAGGCTTAGTAAGTGAGGAGAAGGAAGGGAAGGAGACGAAACGTGGGTTCAATAGACAAAAAGATTGAGAAAGAAAATGGCACATGTACTGCTTGCATGGCAAAAAGGTTTCTACGTGTACCGTTCATGTGCCAATGTCTCTTTAGAAACCCGATGTGAGGAGTTTAAACACATTAGTTCATATACGTCAAGGACTAGAACATTATGATCTTGTAAGTCACGGGGGTAGATACATATAGCCACGGACGAAAAACTTCTTTACGAGGCCAGTTAGAAGCATGCAGAAATTGCGAGGGCCAAATAGAATTTTTTACTACATTATATATGAAGATGTACATGTATTTTTAGGGTTTTATAGTTTTTTTTTACAATTGTAATATGCAAGCTTATGTTTGTTTGTGAATTTTAGAAAATCTTTACTTTTTTGTCGTAAAATCTTTAAGTTCTAGTGAACAATTTGTAGAAATCCTTAAATTTTTAAGATTTTTTAGTAGTATATATATGGATACATATAAGTATGCATGGATGATGCATGGGGTGCCAAGGCTCTTGGCCCACACCTCCTGTCTCCATCCCTGCATATAGTTCAATAATTTCAAGTTGATGTGAAGTAGATTTTCCAAGCAAAATCATACATATCCTCAATTTTTTATGGAAATATATCGTTTTTTTAGGACAAAATTATATAGAGTAGTTTCTGCTTATTCATCCAACCGGTTTATCCATTCAGCTCCATATGATAAATAACTTCAACTCAGGCAACTTAATCATTCAGCTCAGCCACTTCGAACATGTTGTAGGATGGATAGGGATCAGATGATGCAAAGGGCAAGGTTGCCTTTGATGCCAAATATCAAAGAATGCGGTCCTCATCCTTGTGCATAAAATCTACATTTACAATGTTATAAATAAGAATTTTATAAGTATATAAGAACGCAACGGATGTCCAATCCAAAGTTAAAAATCGAACGTTGTTACATTTAATCCAAAAAATGTTGTGGTATTTTGATCAAAATGTTACAATAACTTTGAACCACTTGCACCATATTAATTATGATGCATCAAGAAAAATAAAATGTTCTAACATTAAACAGTAAAAAACATCACAACATTAAAAAGTAAGCACCAAAACACTAGATATTAAGCACTGATACATTCAAAAGTAGCTATTGTAACATTTGAAATAAAACACTGAAATATCAAAAATATTTCCTGCAACATTTGAATCCGAGCACTGCAACATTTGAATGAAAGCACAACAACATTTGAATAAGAGGACTAAATAATTAAAAAATAGTTGCTGCAACTTTTGAATTAAAGCAATACAACATTCCAATAAAAAGCACCATAACATTTGAATTAGAGCACTGTAACATAAAAAAATAGCTGTTGCAACATTTGAATTAGCAGCACTGCAACATTTGACTAAATGCAATATAACATTTTGAATTAAAGCAGTGAAATATCGAAAAATAGCTATTACAATATTTAAATATGAAAACATTACAATATTGTATAGGAAAAGAGAATAATGTTTTAGAAAGACGAATAAGATGTTGCAGAAGAGCAAACAAATTGTTTCAGTATTCACATGCGTATGTTTTTAGGCCAAATTTAGGGTCATCTTTTTCCGCAAATTTAAGTTATCTCCTACAAAGTTTGGTCATCTCCTCCCAAATCTAACCATCTTCTAGTTCAATAGAGAGGGTGGGCGCATGTGCGCGAGCGAGCAAGAGAGAGAGGAAGGGAGGGAGAGGGAGAGTGAGAGCGGTGGGAGAGGGGGGAGATGGGCATGCTATTGCACTCTAGGTCAAGCTCCACCACCTTTGCTGCTGTGCCGCCGTTGTCGCCATCGTTAGCTCGCCACCGATCGAGGTTCTCCTGAACGCGTGGGACGCCCACCACGAACTTGCCCTTGTGTAGCCATCCACGGGGGCTACAAGTAGACCTCTCAAAGCATGAAAGAAAAAGAGGAGGAGGAGAAGGAGGCTGCATCCATCACTGGTCTTGTTGACGTGAAGATGGTGGGAGGAGGACATAAAAAAGAAAGAGTAGAAGAGCACCGACATGGAGAAAGGGATGATAAAGAAGGGAGAAAAATAACCGGATGTGAAGAGATAAGATGGAGATGAGCCGTGGAAGAAAAAGAGCCACGCGTGTGACGGTTGCGGTATCTGACCATGTCAAACGTCTCAACAATCCAAAATATCTAAAATTTAACTTTCCACCTGTCTGTCATTCTACTATATATATATCGGCTGTACCTAAAACCGGCAGTGCTCGGTATCTGATTTGGAAACAATTAATTATGCAGTTATTGCATTAAAACTTTTGTATGGGCATATATCTACTTGATAAACACAAATCTTGGATGAATCCGACGGCAACAAAGCATGGAGCACTGATTCCATGGAGTTAAACGGAGCCACCACATTAATACTAAAATCCTAGAAAATCTCACATTAATCGAGAAATACTAAAAATTCTCACGATAATTGTAGAAAAAAGATCTAAATCGTTGAATGTGGACAATATTATGTAAATCTAGCGGTCAATATTGAAAAGATTTAGATCGAGCTGATCTAATATATTAGAGATAAATTATAAATCTGATCTGATATATTAGAGATAGATTATGAGTTGGAGGTTATCCTAAGAAAATATTAAGAGCATCCCCAGCAGCTCCTGCTTCCCAGCCTCTATCAATCGCGATTTACTGTAGCAGCGGCGGGAGATTCAAACACCAGAGACAGCACAGGCTTCCCGGGCTGCTTCAATCGCTGCTGGAGATTCAAAATCGCGGCTACAGTACTTTACAGGTCAAGGACTGAGGTGTCGAGCCCAGGGCCAAAGCTGCGCACTGCGCTATGTAGTAGCGCAGCTAATTAGAGATAAACCGTAAACCTAATATGATATATTAGAGCCAATTGCTTTAAGGTTAAAAGCACGCCAAATCAATCGAATAAATGATTGAAAACGAGGCACAAGAAGCTCGGCGGGATAAAATACACGCGTTCCAGCCATCAGCGTTACATCAAGTGATCAAGAACCTGCACGATCGTGATTCGTGCATGCGCGCCTCGACCTGTACAAGTAACCGGGCCTTAAGCTCGATTTGTTCTTACCTTCGCACTCGCAATGGCCGTTCTTTCCGACGTTGCTGATCCTTACGATCACGGTCATGGAAGCGGCGGCCGGCAGCCTCAGCATGGTGGTGTTCCCGTGGCTGGCGTTCGACCACATGATCCCCAACCTCAAGCTCTTCAAGCGCCTCGCCACGAGAGGCCACGCCGTCACCCTCATCTCCACGTTGCGGAACCTCGCTAGGCTCTCGCTGGTGCCGCCGGACACTACTAGGGAATGGACATTCACAAGCGGTTCAAAAAACCCGAAGTCAGCCTTTAGAAGCGGTTTATTAGCCACAAAGCTAGGAGAGCATCTTTAGAAGCGGTATAAACTCAATCTGATATTATATATTAGAGTTAGATTATGAGTTAGAGAAAAATATTATGAATTAGAGATAAACTCTATACGCTGACACAAATCTATCCGCGTAACGCATAGACCACAATAAATATATATAGACATTAATCAAAGAGGAAAAATGAAGATATACACCGTCAATTATTGTGGGCCCAAATTATAATGGCTTAGATTTAAAAGATATATATGAAAATAAAAATAATTTAAAAGGAGTTCATATCAAATACGAGATTTAGCCGCGCAAACGCGCAGGACACTTTGCTCGACTATATAATACAACACTTACAATTTTATAGATAAAGTCCCGAAACTTTGACTTTTCATATGTAAGATGACTAGTTATTCTTTTCACCGAACATTGAGTGCATGCAGGGCAGAGCCAGGATTTGAGTATTTGGGGGATGGGAGGATTTGGAAAAAAATCATATCGATGACATAAAAAATTTCATGACCATATGTATCTATATATAGCGAAGAAAAATTGCATTTGTATTAATTTAAACTTAGCTTTACGACTACCGAGAAGATCATATAAGTTTATAAGTTCCTCTAAAATGATCTTTGCATCCAATTCCTTTTCAATATAGACTATCATGCAGTGTCAAAGAAAACCGTCTCCCATTTAATTTTGAATGCGGGTATTGGTAAGTTTTATGGCTGAAAATGATCGGTCGGTGGTTGCAGTTGACACTGTAAGAGTGATGACTACTCATATAAACTTGTCAACCATTGGTATAAGCGAAGCTTTGCCTGTTTTAGCTATTACATGTGTCAAATCAGCTTGAGAGGGCAAGTACTGCAGCCGTAGGTCTGGATGGCAGCATGCATCAAGTTTAAAATGTGGTGGTTGGCATTCCAACTGAGCTTTTTCTTGGCTAGAAAAATCTTTGGGTAGAACTTATCCACCAAAGTGCATATCTTCAACATATCTAATGTGTCATGCCTTGGATACAAGCATGCACAAACGGTTAGAACCTCTGTTGTTTAAAAACTAAAACGATCATTCAACTCAACCAACAGTTGATCTATTGCAACATGAAATACATATAGACTGTAATAATGTAGTGTTTTCATCCTTATTGCGAGACTTAGTGATGTCAACAAATATACAAAAGTACAAGACATGTAATATAAGTTGGATGTAAATCCTAACTTAAAGATTAAGGGAGGTTAGCGTACATGTGATTCATATGGGGTATTTTTTTTTTAAAAAAAAAGAAGCCTATGGAGTTTTGGGGTTGGAATATTCGAGGAGATTGACCTATAGGCCACCCAATTCGACGGTATTTACCCAAACGACATTAATTTAGTCCGCTTTTACGTAGCCGACACTGGTCGCACGAATTTGTTACCCCGGCGACATTTTGGCCTTTTAACCCTCTTTTCCTGTTATTTATCCCTTTTACCGCAAGTAGCTTGACCCTTCTGCCCCTGCTCAGTACATTGATTTTCAATATTAGAAAACAAATAGAAAAAAATTCAAAAAATACGAAACTTGGTAGTTAGCTATATTTCGACATGACGAACAAGATCAACGGTTCGGATCAGTCATTAGACATCTCGGATTTCAAAAATCCATGGAGTGTATGAAGATATCTGTGCACTCGAGCACGACAGGAAACGAATTCTATGTGGGCGGCCATAAAAGTTAGTGTCGGCGACCAGGAGCTGCCAACAGAACAATGTCGTCGGCCCAAAGCCAGCCGCCGACACAGAGGGAAACAGTATCGGCGGCTAAAACTACGCCGCCGACAAAGCTTAGTCCCCTCTCGCCCGCCAAATGAAAATTCAAATTTGGAGGCCACCAATTATGATATGTCGGCGACTAGAATAGAACCACCGACATTGAACACTCCCCCAGACGGAATAATAAAGGGTTGAACAGGGGACGTTTAGGCGGTCCCACGCGTCAGTCAGGCGAGGTCGCTGACATGCGGGGCTACCAGCGGAGCCTAGATACCATCTGTGTCGGCGGCATAACCCAGGCCGCCGACACATATAAAATAAAAAAATCAGGTGGCGCGGCAAGGCTTGAACCCACGACCTGCAGGGAGCCCGCACCGCGCCGCGCGCTGATAACCAAGTGAGCAAATTTGTTTATTCAACATATGTAGTCTCCACACTCTTTTGTGTGTTACAAATATCATCTATGTCGGCGGCCTCCTGTTATGCCGCCGAAATAGGTCGATCAGTCTCGGCGGTATTTTATATAGCCGCCGATACAGACCCTCCACCTCAAGCCCGCCGATCTCTCTGGCCCTCCCCCGGGCCCACGGATCTAGGCTAGGTGCCAAGTGGCTTCTTAGGTCATGCTGTTGGCATGAGGCCTCCTTGGCCCGGGGAGTGCCGTCTTGGGTCGACCTCTATGGTGAGTTCCTTTGGGATCGTAAGCCGATCAAGCCCGGAAGCCGATACGCCGTGAGGGTTTCAAAGGAATGCGCCGTAGAGCTCGAGCCGAGACGACACTCCCCAGGGAAACGAGGCCTCATGCCAATTCCATGACTTAGGAAGGCATTTTGCTGCTAGCAAAGAACGCCGTGGGCCCGGGGGAGGGGCATGGAGAGCATGTGCTTGAGGGGGAGGTTCTGTGTCGGCGGCTACCGCTTTACCGCCGACATTGACCAAGCCAATGTAGGCTGCTGGAGATAAGGCCGCCGACATTGATGAATCTATGACGGCGGCCTAAGAGGTGGCCGCCGATACAGACCCTCCCCCCTCAAGCCCGTCTTCCCTCCGGCACTCCCCCGGGCCCACGGGGTGTAAACTTGGTGCCAAGTGGCTTCCTAGGTCATGCTTTTGGCATGAGGCCTCCTTGGCCCGAGGAGTGCCGTCTTGGGTCGTCCTCTATGGCGAGTTCCTTTGGGACCGTAAGCCGACCGAACCTGGAAGCCGATACGCCGTGAGGGTTTCAAAGGAATGCGCCGTAGAGCTCGAGCCGAGACGACACTCCCCAGGGCAACGAGGCCTCATGCCAATTCCATGACTTGGGAAGACATTTTGCTGCTAGCAAAGATCGCCGTGGGCCCGGGCGAGGGGCATGGAGAGCATGTGCTTGAGGGGGGAGGGTCAATGTCGGCGGCTACCGCTTTACCGCCGACATTGAGCAAGCCAATGTAGGCGGCTGGAGATAAGGCCGCCGACATTGATTAATCTATGACGGCGGCCTAAGATGTGGCCGCCGATACAGACCCTCCCCCCTCAAGCCCGTCTTTTCTCCGGCACTCCCCCGAGCCCACGGGGTGTAAGCTACGTGCCAAGTGGCTTCCTACGTCATGCTTTTGGCATGAGGCCTCGTTGGACCGTGGAGTCCCGTCTCGGGTCGACCTCTATGGCAACTTCCTTTGGAACCATAAGCCGATCGAACCCGAAAGCCGATACGACGTTAAGGTTACATAGGAAGTCGCCGTATAGCTCGAGCCGAGATGGCACTCCCCAGTCCAATGAGGCCTCATGCCAGTAGCATGACCTAGGAAGCCACTTGGCACCTAGCGTACACCCTGTGGGCAGGGGAGGGCCGAAGAGAAGGCGGGTTGAGGTGGGGGAGTGCCTGTGTCGGCGTCATATATTTTGGCCACCGACAATGGTTCATCTATGTCGGCGGTCTATTCTATGCCGCCGATATTGGTTTATCTATGTTGGCGGTAAGTGGTGTGCCGCCGATACTGACCTTTATCACTGGCGAGTGGGTCCTCAAATTATAAAGCTTTTATAATAAGCAGTGTCGGCGGTTTTTTAATCAATGTCGGCGGCCCTGACCGCCGACATTGCCTTTACAGTTACAAAAAGAAGTGGCCCGTGCGCTAAGTGCCCTAGGGCACTTAACGCACGAGCTGTTTCCCTGCGCCACCGCCGCAAGCGCCGAGCCGCGCCGCCGCCTGCCCCCGCCTCACCGCGCTGTCGGCCCCACCGTGTCGCCCCCTCCTTCCTCCCCGAGGCTGCGCCGCCGCCGCCGTCGCCGCCGCACCAAGCTGCGCCGCCGCCGTTTCCCTGCGCCACCGGCGCCATCGCCACCGGCGCCGTCTCCCCGAGCTGCCTCCCCGAGCCGCCTTTTCTCCTCTTCTGTCCCCCATCGGCCGCCGCTCTCGCCACGCCGCCACCGCCCCTGAACCCGTCATTCCGCCGCTGCCACCCGTCGGGACCCCAACCTGAGGTAATCCCTACTTTTTTTTTTGGATGTGGTAGCTATGTCATCGGTATTTTGTGTGCCGACGACATTAATGCTTGTGATTAATTAAGGAATACAGCAGTTAAGCGTGATTTTTGTTGATTAGTCATTTTTAATTAATTTTGACGTCGTAGCATGTACGGAACCATAGTTAAACCCGTTCGGGGGCGCAACAAATTTTCGTAAGGAACACGGACGGAGATTTATTGTGTTCCATTTACGAAATATGTTGTGCTCCCGAGCTGTCCACGTTTTGGACAGCCCATGGATGTTGGTATGAGTATGGTGGTCATCACCATGGGAGGTGCACGGGCCGGGATTTTGGTGGTGTAACCCTGTCGTCCTCCTAGTGCATATTATAAGCGGTACGCCGTACCCATCGTTACACTAGGGGACTGCGGGGTTATGCTGCCGAAATTCCGACCTGTGCACCTTCCGTGACCACGACCACCATACTCATACCAACATCCGTGGGTGGGTAAGCCCTCCTATTTAGTTAGACATAGACCTTTTTATCGTGCGGTGGACCTATAGGTAGTAACATAATATATATGTTTATCTTCTTGGTGTAATATGTTGACTTGCTGTAATTGTTCAATAAAAATATAGACCTAGAATTTAAAAACATGTATGACTGTACATATAGTGATTAAGCGATGGAAGATCGAAGGTGGATGTACGATGGATGGATGAGGTCTGGACAGCACACAGACGAGTGGTTCGATAAAGCAGAAGAATCCTGGAGGTCGTCCCAAGACTCGATAGAGCTCTCCGGGAGTCCCGTTAGCCAGGTTTGGGCGGTTGGGGTCAAAGCGACCGGCAAATAATTTGCCATGACGTTCTGATCACCTCCTGCCGCGCTGACTGCTAAGGCGTAAACCTGCAGCCAGTTCTTTGGATCCCTCTCGTCATCGAACTTGTCGATGCCTTTGAGGTTAAAGCCATCCGGCCAAACCACTCGGCGAAGATCCGGGGTAAAGGCCCGAAACCCCTCCAACGGTCGTGGCCGCCTCCGCGCCGGGGATCTACTACGTCGCTCCCGTCGCGGGCCTTGACGCTGCTCTTGGCGGTGGTCGCGCCGACTGACGGTGCTCTCGGCTTGATCGTCGATACGACGGCTGTGATGGGCGCGAGTGTCCCGCTCGCCGTTGCTGCGCTCTCGCCGCCTGGCTTCAATGTCCTGACGTAGATCGCGTGCGAGCGACTGATGAGAATCACCAGCTGCTGAGGCGCGAGCCCGATTCCGATTGCGCGTAGATCGGCTGCGAGCCGAAGCGGTCGGAGCGGGAATTGCCTCATTCTGTTGGATGGCAGCCATCTCCACCACAGCCGTCGCTCGGGCAAGGGCCTGGATGCCTTCTAGGAGTTGCGGTGCGATAGTCTCGTGAAGAGTCTTCGACGCGATGACGTTGGCCTGGGGAGTGTTGTAAATCTCCTGATCTCTTAACTTCACCGCGCAGAGTTCATTCTGGACGTCGCGGCCGCGCGCACGAAGTTGACGCGCACGGTCTCGGTCTTCCACAACAATAGCGGTTGTCTTGGGTCTGACTTGTTGAGAGGCAGAGTGATGATCCTCCGCCGCAAGGATGAAGACCTCACGATAATTACGAATTTCAGCACTCCCGTCGGACTCTGTGTCAGAAGCGGAGAGGCTGACTTGCTCACGTTGTCCAATGGGTTGGCCACCGTTGATGACACCCACGAACGCTGCAGGATCCGATCGGATTGACCCAACCGAATTAGCAGATTGGTTTCCCGAGTGGTTATCTCTTGTCTGAATCTCAGGAGCGGTCTGCGCGGAGGCCGCGGCAAGACTCCCAAGTCCAGAGAGAAATCCAGTTAGGGGTTTATAGACCTCATCGGGCTGGAGGGTGTCCAGGCCGGGGTAGGCGATCTCATCGGGCTCTTCTTCGCTCTCCTCGCTGAGGGGGGCAAAGTGAGGCTGCCGTCGGATCTTCCTGAAGAAAGCACATGCAGAATTCTCCAAGCCAAAAGGCAATAGGTCCCATTGATTACGAGCACCTTCTGTTTGAACGATCTCCCGTGGGGGGGAGAGACGAAGATTGCCGAGGCCGTCGGCGATGAAGTCCAAGGCGCCGAAGCGAAGGGTCTCCCCTGGCCTCATGTCGACGTACGGCGATCTTGGAAAATCCATCTGATCTGAAAGACGATCTTGACGCTGCCCCCTACCTGGCGCGCCAACTGTCGACGGGTGGCTGACTGGGGGGTCACCGCCGGCAATGAATTTGTACGAGGGGACACTAATCAAGAACCAAATCAGATGGGTAACACAAGACAGGGTTATACAGGTTCAGGCCCTCAACGGAGGAGGTAATACCCTACTTCCTGTGCTCTGGGAATATTTGGTGGATCGGGATGCAAGATGATGCTCCTATTCGACGATTATCTCTCTCCTGCCGATGGCTTTTACCCCCTCCCTTTATATAGTGTAGGGGGGACAAGATTACAGAAAGTCACGCGGTATATGGTAACTATTTCCGTTATGATGTTACATGGAATGCATGCATTGATCTGCTAATTACATGGGGATATCCCATAAACTCGGACCCTTTCTTGCGCCTTAAGTTTCCGCCCAATCCGAGTGGTTTCCATCTTCGGCCAACCGACCTGGGTCGCCCCTTATCTGCTCCCTTATGGGCCTTCTAGAGGACACCCGGGGCCCATGCGGTCCACAAAACGGCCCACGCTAAGTTGGGCCGACTACGAGCTCATGGGGTACGAGGATGGAGGAACTATCGCCGAGGCAGTCGTCGACGAGTTCTGGGTAAAATGCCAAATTCTATTTATTACTGTCGACTTTCCGTGTTCATACCTTTACACATGCATGCGTCTCTTTTGTTTCAGACGAGGTACCAGCTTCCCCCTGGTGAGGACTACGTCCGGGCTCGGGTAGTCATCGACAGGATGGCTACCAAGCTCGTGAAGGAGGCCCTCAGGTTTGTCCGGGTAGATGCGGTGATGAAGCACTACCGCAAGAGGGGCAGAAAAATGACTAGGACAGCAGCAGGTCGGGAGTACCTCACTGCAGACCAGTACCTCCCATGGCGTCCAGACTGGATGGACATGTGTACACGTGCTTGGAGGGACCTGAGTAGCATGTGGGCGTCCCAGGAGTGGATCAACATGTCTAAGAGAAACCGGGAAAACAGGGACGCCGGCGCTGGTTTGTGTAACACCTACATGGGAGGCCTCGACATGGGTCACGTGGCACGAGATCTAGTAAGCACACTTATCTTTTATCCCTAGAATCAATTACATTTCATAACTATATCTAATTAGGTCATTATTTAATTCCACGCAGGAGTACCAGACGGGGGTTGAACCCTCGGGATTCGCGGTTTGGAGGGCTGCACACACGCCCCGTGTGCGGCCAGACGGGTTCCAGCCACCGATGCCGGCGCCTGCTCAGGAGCTGATTGTAAGTTCTTAAAACTTATTATTTCAATTCTTTAGACAACCGTCGTTCTCGAACAAATATCACACATCTCAATTTTTGACAGGATACATACACTGAGGCCATGAGGGAGAAGCACGGGGAAGAAGTTAACCCCGAAGAGATACCCGTTGACCCTGTGCTCCTGTACGACCAGTTTTGCGGACTAGCTCACGGCAGGTACGGCGGTATGAACACCGTCTTGCCGCCCAACGCGTACAAGCCAGAGGTCAGGAGACGTCGACGACAGGGCTCCGCAGCTCAGAACAAGCACATCGCTGAATTGGAAGAACAGAACCGGCAGCTTCGAGAGGAAAAGGCGCAGCGAGATGCGGAGCGAGAGGAGGCGCGAAGGGAGCGGCATGCGGCCATGGAAAATCTGAAGGCCGTCCAAGAACAGAACCTAGTCCTCCTGCAGCTGTACCAACAGGTATTTACACTTGCGTTGCTCGCAAATTATTCCTTCCAGCTAAGCTCATTTGCTAACCTGTCCTATTGATCAGCATGGGTTTCAGCAGGCGGAGACCAATACCTCCAGCCAGCCATAGATGCCTGCGGTGATGACGCAGACGCAGGGGCCCCAGCCACACAGTTTGCCCCTACCTTTGCTCCTGCTTTCGTGCCACCACCGCAATTCCCGATGGCGTACTTTCCACCTGCACCGAGGCCTTCACCGGGGGTAAGTTTTGCGACCATGTCGTTTGAACCAAATAATGCAATGCCTCTAATTTATACAAATATGACATTTTATCCTCTTTTGCAGGCGTCCGGCTCGGGTACGGCTGCGCCGGCGGTGATTGCTTCGCATGGGATGTCGACAGTGGCACGGGGGTCTCCGCTTGAGCAGTTTGTCACGAATATCCTCAATCCTGACTATGACTTGAGTGGCGGCGGCCCGCACGAGATGTAATTAGGTTCTTCATTCCATTATTTGCATACTTTCTATATATTCGAACTTTGTGCGACTCTGTTTATACTCTAGTGACAACATATGACTTGTAAATATGTGTGGATCGATGTTTTGCGATGAAATGGTTGTATTTATTGATTATTTAGTGTTTTGCGATGATGTGGTTGTATATGAGCTCGAAATCGTGGTGGCGAGCTTCTAAATACGTGTCGATGTGAATGTGGGAACTGGGAATTGAATATATGCTGGGAATTGGGTTTTTTTGCAGGTTGAAGTTAATGTTTTCTATAATTGGCAACAATATGTGCTGCTGCCATTATCACAATGTCGGCGGCCGTATTTGAGCCTCCGACATAGACCTAAACTAATGTCGGCGGTCAAATTATATGCCGCCGATACAGACAGGATCTATGTAGGCGGCCTTAATATTTGCCACCGACACAGACCTCATCTATGTAGGCGGCCTTAGTGTATGCCGCCGACATAGCTACGTTCCAGAGGTGCCTAGGAATTCTCCTGTAAGGATCGGTGTCGGTGGTCTTTGGTATGGTGGCTGAAATAGCTGTAGACATGTGTCGCCTTCTCGCTCGTCTTATGGACCCCACAAGTCAGAGTGCCGTGACAGGATCGGGCAATTTGCCATAGGATATGTCGGCAGCTATATGGGCCGCCGACATAAAGGTTTGTCGGCGGGTCCGCCGACAAAATGAAGCTATGTCGGCCAAGTAGTGTCGGCGAAGCTTTGTCGGCGGCTAGCCGCCGAGAAAGGTCAATGTCGGTGGTTTCTGGACCTGTGTCGGGGGCTTTAGCCATCGACACTGGTGCAGATTCCTATAGTGGAGTTCACACTAGCTATCAGGACGCAGAATTGGGACTCCCCGGGGCCTAGGCTCTCCACCTCATCATCATTGGATTCCATCAAGATTTGACAATTCAAAGACGTATTGATATAGGAAAGTAAGGTATTAATGACATAATTTGAATTTGAATGTGTAGCTAGCCATCTCATTGGTACGGTTCATTCAAATGAAGGTGCTACTAAATGTTATTAAAGGTTGATTGATGCAAATCAGAGGGTGCAAATGTGGGGAGCCCAAGCCTCAGGGAGTCCCAGTTATTTTTACTATATATATACGTGTCGCGTTCTCGCTCGCTGAGTGGACCCCACAAGTCAGAGTGCCGTGACAGGATCGGGCCGTTTGCCAAAGGATATGTCGGTGGCCGAAAGGCCGCCGAGATAGATAATTTCAGTTTTGTCGGCGGGGCTGCCGAAACAATGAAGCTGTGTCAGCCAAGCAGTGTCGGCAAAGTTTTGTCGGCGGCTAGCCGCCGAGATAGGTCAATGTCGGCGGTATCAGGACCTGTGTCGGGGGTTTTAGCCGTCGATACTAGAGCAGATTCCTGTAGTGTTCGATAATCGGATATGCTAATAAAAAGATACAAACAAAAAATAAAAAAATAAAAACTTGTCTGCCACGTTAGCAGTCCATGCATGGCTTGATATGGTGACTGACTGTGGCCCCATGCGCAGAACACGAGGCAGCCATGCGTTGCATTCAGAGAAACGTTTATTTTATATGTTTCTTCATAAACAGGCTGCATGGAGAATCTTGCATCCACAGAGTGAGGCTCAAAACCATATGCAGGCAACCAAACATAAGAAAAAAGCAAGATTTTGTATCTGTAGATGCAAATATCTGTAAATGCAGCTAACCAAACAGCCTATAAAGAGCACCAGTGAGAAACTAGTATTACACAAAACCCAGCATGTGCCCGGCAACATTCCAAGGCAAGCGAATCACCAAAATCAAAATAAAATCATGCACTTTTATTCCTTCCGACTAATTCATCGCGATAAGGGACATCGGATAGACCAGTGTCATCGCTCGCAAGTCGCGATTCGGGATGTCTTCTCTAAGACAGTACGTACGCACGCAGGTAATCATTTTTTATCATTTGATGAGGTTAGTGATGGCCGTGCAGACGATGGCTATCCGCACCGCGTCCGCGCTCTGCCGCTGGAGCGGCGACGGGACGCCGGCGTTGGCGAAGGCGCCGTCGCACTCGCGCGCGAGCGACACGGCCTCCGCCACCTTCCGCTTACCCGCCGCGTAATCGCGGGCGTTGATGGAGTCGTACGCCCCCGCGAACGCGTAGCCCATCAGGTCGTACAGCTTCTCGCAGCGCTCCAGCGCCGCCCGCCGCGGCGCGCCGCCGGCCCGCCCCTTGTCCTTGGCGAGCATGCCCCTGATGTCGTAGATCGCGTCGTCTGCGATGCCGGTGCCCACCTCGGCGGACACCTTGGCCAGGCCCCACGTGTCGGCGTCGGGGCTGAGGTGGTGCTCGCTCAGCCTCCCCACGCAGAAGGCGTAGTCCACGCGCCTGTCGCTGCTCGCCGCCGCCCGGCACGTCGTGACCACGGTCGCGTCGACGGCGCCGCTCAGCGTGAGGACGGCGACGACCATCATCGCCGCCGTGGCTGCAAGAAGGCGAGCCGTGTACGGCCCCATCGATCGATCGATCTTGCTTTGCTTCGCGAATCGCAACGAAAATATATCAGTGTTGTGGCCTGTATATATGTGTACCATGGGGGCTGCCTCTCGGTGCCCTTTTTATAAGCCTATTTGTACCTGCACTCGAAGATTAGGCAAGTTCTACATGAAAGAAAGACATAAAAAAAATACCGTGGGTTTCTTTTTTTTTTTCTATATTTAACTAGCTTTTCTGGGTACCTATTGATTATTGCTAGCTGTTGGGCTTGGGTGCATGCGTTTCATGCATTAACTGTGAATAAAGAGAGAAGCTTGTGCATCAGACGTGTTGACCATAGCCAAGAAAATACAAGGTGATCTACGTTTAATTTGGGAGCTTCTGGGTTACATGACGACATCGCATTTCGATGACACTACGGAATGCATTGGCACACACAAACGGAATGCAACTATGGTAATTATAATTAATTCATTCATTGGCACGCACAAACGAAATGCAATTAACTCATCCATTATAACCACCTGGAAAAATAGAATGCAATTAAATCACGCATGCATTCTAATCGCGTAGGTTTTTGTGAAGGACAAATTCTACCCAATCAACCGGTGGGATTTAAATTCTTTCCAACCAACGGACGGGGTTTTTCAGCCCACCGTTAAGCCTAAATCTCGTCCGTCCATGTGGTAGGTTATGTAAAATCCATCCATTGGAATGGCGGGATTTAATGGAACGGAGAGATTTATGACCCTCCAAATTACAAAATGGAATAGAAATTTTATTTAGAAATTTTCAAAAATACTTCTATTATTTTTACAACAACCTATCCTTTTTAAATTTGTTTGAAAATAATTTTATACAAAGTTTGTATTAAACTCATCTCTTCTAAAAATTTTAAAATTTTTTTGAAAATATTTTCTATTATCTTCAATAAATCCATCTTTTCCAAAAGATTTTAGAAAAATCAATGAGAATATATCACCGAATCCTATATAATTATACTTCCAAACTAGGTTATGCCGAAATCTTCTATGCAAAACTCCTTATCTCAATTTATTCATTCCAAAATTCTCGCCTTTACTCTACCTAATTCAAAACTTCTGATTTTAAAAATAATTTCTTTAAAAAAATTTCATGTCAAAAGACTACCCCCAATTGCCCAAGAAACGATTCAAACCCCAAGTCAACCCTCGGAAGTCACTTTGGCACAAATTCTAGCAACCATGGAAAGGAACAAACATGAAGCTACGAAAACCTAAAATCAGTTTCTGCGACTAATAATCGAAGGATTGCCCATCGGAAGATCCAATCGCAAGATTGGATTAGGAACAAGATGAAATGATTTGCAAAAAACTAAGCCAACAACCTTTGAATCTGCCATAGACCCCCTACAGGCTGATGATTGTTTCAGGGATATAAAGAGAAAACTAGAGGCTGTACAATGCACTGACCTTGAAAAAATACGCGTCACATCAGCTTACGGGGCAAGCTGCAGCATGGTGGGTCACTTTCCAAGAAACCCACCCAAATAGGAATTTGATAACATGGGAGGAATTCGACAAGAATATCACAATGTATACTTGCCAGAAGGATTCATCTATGCAAAGAAAAGATAATTTGATGATCTCAAGCGGAATAACAAGACTATATTGTCTATTCAAGAATTTCACCCAAATATGCATCTATTCAACTACTTGTCTAGATATGCACCAAAAGATATTGCAAACTGGGAAAAGAAGATGAAGAATTTTTCAACAGTTTCAAGACCTCAATAAATAAGGCACTTATAGCATTCCAGTAGTCTCTCTATTCCACCCCTTAAAATACTATTCATGTGTGTATGAATAGTATTTTATGTGGTTGGATAGGGGAGCTGTTGGGATGCTCTTATTATGGAAAAACGAAGAAACAAAATGATGAACACCATATCTTTTTCTCTGTTATTAATGTGAAATTTTCTTTTGTTTTAGAATTAATACGATGGCTCGATTTTACTTGTTTTACATATATTGATTGGAATTTTTTTATTTGGCTGTCCGGGACGTACGCTTGGACGCTAGCTGCTCGATTGGCGTGCACCTGACACATGAAGTGCATGTAGATGGGCCGTGGTCGAATGATGTGGGTGACGTGCGAGAGGCTCCATGTGGGACACCTGTAGGGTGTACCCACCTGGACGCTATACGCAGGGCCGTTCCTAGGCCAGGGCAACCAGGGTGACGACCAAGGGCCCATGGGAGGAGGGGGCCCCGATCTACGTATGGAGTAACCTTCTGTACCCTTTGTCTCCACTCTCCATGACCATTTGCCTGATCCCCTCATCTCCAGCTCTTCGCCTCCTATCCCCAATCCCTAATAGCCGGTGCCGCCGCCCCAAAATCCCTCCAAATCCTTGATTTCTTTCCCAAGGGCGATGATCTTTAATAGTGTATCCGTTGCCGATTTGGGGATGGAGTCGAATAATAAGTACTCGGGATCTTGAGGATTTTGTTGAAGCTTCCCTGTTTTTCAACGAGAATGCCGGTCCCCGTCCTCGTGATTCCCAGAGGTGCCAATGTGTAGCCGGCCTACAACCTGCGGCACAGCCCAGGCCCTAGTGACCAGTGCGTAGTGTGCTGCGTAGCCTGCTACATATGCAGGTGCGCAGATCGCGCGATGTGAAGTAGTACTACAGTGCCAGTGTTGTTGCGGCCAACGGCGGCCAGCTAACTTGCCATTCCCGCTTGCTGCCCTGCGGGCCGCTGCTGGGCGCCTGTCACCTGTATTTTCAAAACCCTAAAAGTAAAATAAAAGGGAATTGTTATATATAAAACCCTAGTTTAAACTATTTTAAATTAGGTTTAAGCCAAAACACGAGAAAACCTTTTAGTAAAATTCTGAAAAAAAATCCAACAATTTTTAGAAGCCATCATTTAGCCACCCTCCAAATTTCAATCCCAATGCACAAGGCTAGCCCATGATCCCATGAAGTGTTGCTGTTCTGCCGGTAGCTCGTCAAACCCATGAAATGTTGAGCAAACGTCGGAGAAACAAGCCCAAACTTGGAGGAGAGATTCTAGAGTCCCAAACACGTGGTAAGCCAGAAGCCCAAGCCAAAATTCACGGATTTGTGAATTTACAAAATTCGGGAGAGTCTTAAACCTAATCGGATTAGAATTTGAGGCAAATTCAAAATCTACCCACTTAAGGGCCTGACCTAGGTCGACCACCGCAGTATAAATACCCCCCAAGATCCCCTCTCAAGTCCCCAACTCGTGAGAACCCCAGATCCCAACCCTAGCCGCCGAAGAGTTCTCGAGGTATCTCTCTCTGTGCTTTGCCCAAACCCGAGTTTAGATGTCTCCATTATGTACAGCTCATCGAGACGGTCAAGATGGATACCCGGATCATCGATTTTGGTGAAGAATTGCGTCGGGAAAAGCTCGCCGGAGTTGCGCCGTCGCCGCCTCACCGTCCGCGCCCCACCGTGCAAAACCCGCCGCCCAACCGCAGCGTGCCACCTGTCCCGGAGCGTCGCCGCCTTCGGCCTGCGCTCGTGCGCGCGTGTCGCCACCACCGTGCCATGCGTCGGCCTGCCACTAGCCGTCGCCGCCGGCCAACCACGTCGCCCCCACGCCCGCATCGCACCGCGTCCGCCAATCCGAAGCCGCCACGCATCGCCCCCGCCGCTGTGCGCTGCGCACCGCTTGCCGATTCAGTTGGTTCGGCCGGTTTTCTTTGGTTTAACCGGTTTATTTATTCTAGGATTTCCTATTTATCCGAATCTTGTACAGTTCTGAAGAGGGGCTTTTAAAACCGAGCTCTATGTGTTTACTTTGGGGATCTTATCATTATGAATTGTTCTAAAAGTGGTTTTACAACACTTTAAGTAATTTTACTAGCATAGGTGTTTACTTTGGGAACCATCATACTTTATTTCCGCTGCATATTTGGATTTTCGCACTCTCAACTATATGATATTGTCTTAATGAAATTATTGTAATAAGTGGTTGTGCTATAATTACTTTTGCATAATGTGTTATTTTCATAGTTAATTATGATTGTGTGATGATGTTAGACAATTGTTGCTCATGAGTTGCTAGCCTTGATCTATGGGACTAGCAATCAATCATGAGTGGATCCCGATAAAACCGGGGTCACGACAGTGCCACCCGTCAGTTCGTTGCATTATTCCTACATAGTGCAGTAGTGCACGAGCACTGCTATTCTGCTAGTTTCTTTCTTTCTTACTTCCTTCTCTGACTATCAATTTATTACATCTGTGTTGTACTGTTGTGTACAATCCGTACTAATCGTAGTAGCTATTTGCTCTTAGTGCAATCGTATTTAACTGATTTGTTTATCTAATCATTATATGTAGAAATTGATACTGTTATTAAAATTGATATTGTTATTAATTATTTTGCATCTAGAATTATCCGAAGAAATCACTTTCTATAATCTTCTTTTACACTTGTAGATAAGTGGTAACTCTTTTATTTGCTTTGGATGATGCGGTCTTCTTTCGTCCTGGGGCCTCAAAATGAAACGGCCCTGGCTACACGCCTCGCACAACACACGTGCCCCTTGCATAGGACATGTTTGAAGAGTCAAATTCGAGCAGTTACACGAGCATGTTTCCGTAAAGACAATTGAAATGTTCCAATCATCTAATGACAATGTTTCAATAGGCAATTGAAAATTAGATGTTTCAACAATTATATGAGCATGTTTCAGTAGGGCGATTGAAACATTATATAGTTTGTGTATGAGAATGTTTCAGTAGACCATTTGGATTGTTCCAATAGACATACGAGAATGATGTTCCTATAGGCAAATTAAAATGTTCCAGCACATGTGTGACAATGTTTCAATGGGTTAATTGCAAGGTTTTAGTCTGTGCATAAGACGATGTTTCAATGGGTCAACTGCAAGGTTTTAGTCTGTGTATAATCATTTCCCGTTGATTACTTTTATTATTCCACTATGCAAATTTAATTGTTCTAGTAGTTACTTCCTATATTCTTTTTTATTTGACGCTTTCGATTTTTAGATATACCTTTAACCATTCGTCTTATTAAAAAACTATGTAAATATCATTTATTTTGTTGTGATTTGTTTTATCACAAAAGGTACTTTAAGCATTACTTATATTTTTTGCATGTTTGTACTAAATTCTTGAATAAAAACAGAGGCAGTATATACGAATGTTCAAGTAGGTAAATGGAATAGTAGTGGGGCAGGGGACTCTGCCGTTTCAGGCGTTCAAGAGGCGAAAAAGAGGAGTAAGCTCCCCGGCTTAGATCCGGCGGGCTCCCTCACCGGCGCTGTCCTCCGAGTAGCCGCCGGTGTTGGGAGAACACGGATCTGGGCCGAGAGATGCCTTAGGAGTAGTGTTAGTAGCAGGTTAGGGGTAGTTTGGAGGGGGTATTGGATCGGCAAGAACGGCGGTAGCTGACGCCGCCGGGGTGCTAGGGGCTCGCCGTTCTTCCAGGGTGGCGGCGAGGGCTTTCCTGGCTGCAGCGCTTTGTTTTCTCTGTTCTTGGCCAAGGTATGTATAGTCTTGTGTTTTTCGGTAGTTTGGGGCTTCCGAATAAGGTGCTTCCGAGGAGGCGGCCGGCGTCAAGGTGGTCCGGTACCGGCGAGGTTTCGATGGTGTCGGTCGTTGGTTCAACGTCAGCCTCTTGCCCGGGAAGTTTCGTCTTTAGACCCTACGTTGTTGCGTTCCCTTCTTTGTTGTTGTAGCAGGAAGTTGGAGCGAGGTGGCGTGATGGGAACAAAGCTTCTCTTTGTGGAGGCTGTGCTTTTGGAGAAATAGGTGAGTTGGGAAGGTTGGTTTGGGAGACTTCGGCGTTCGTGCCTCTAGTGATGGCGACGGTGAATGACAGTGGTGGTTCTTTGGGCCTAGCTTCCGTTTCCATGCCCACGACGGTCGCATGTACTTCGACGATTATTGTTGGTGTTGACCTCCGAAACCGTCGAATCTGGTGCTGGTCGGTCAAGCTAGGTCGGGTGCTGCGTTGTCGCTCGTCGGTGTTTATCTTGGTGGCCGGCGTAAGGAGAAGGGAAAGCTTCTCTAGTTGTTATATAATTAGGCCCTTGAGCGAGTTTGATGTAATTTTCTTGTCTGTAAGGGTCAGTTTGTAAGGCTGAAGCTTTGCAAATGAATGGCATGTTTGCCTTTTTTTTTAAAAAAAAAACTAGGTAAATGGAATTCTACGTTCAGGCGGATGCATTTTTACACTGTTTTGCATGGGGCTAGAATGTTGCCCAACTATTTTTGTGGGGGTGCAACCTTTTGCGCGTAGGGACGTTTCGAATTGCATGGGGGGCATGCAGCAATTTAAAACATAAAACTTTTTAAAAATTGAAATTGTAGATTCCAATTTGAATAAAAATGCATTTAATTTTTTTAAAATGAAATTCATATCAAATTATTTTCTTGAATTTGAATGTTAATTTAATATCAAGTTCAAAATTTAGATTTTTTATTCATTTCTAAAGATTTTATTTTTAAAATTTTTCAAGTGATGTGGATGGCATCTCATTGAAAAACAGCTTGTGTGGCAGTCATCTCAATAGTTAATTATCACTTAACGGTTTAACTAACGAATATAGGGTTACGGTGCAAACAAAGCAATTTTTAAGGGGCGATAAAGTAATTTTAAAGTTTAGGCGGCTAAGTAAGACTTTGTTAAGGGATGAAAATGGTTAAGGATAATTTTTTACCGTCCGAACCAACTTGGGTAGTGATTTGGATAATGTTATGATATCCAAATCCGCGTAGGCTGATATAGTATATATACAAATAATACCCGATGGATATTATCTGAGTTTTTGTTGGTCTAAATAATGAAGCCCATCTATAAATCATTTACATTATACTTCTTAGGATGAATGACTAATGCTTATAAAGGCTAGATGTATATGGTTTTATTTTTTCATGATTATGAGACATGAAATTGATGCACAATACTTACGTACCAGTAATGTCATGACTATGAGCAATAAAGTTGATGCACGAAGAGATAACTAAATGTGTTTTTCTATGTTTATTTCACTAGTACATGTCGCATATTAACTGAGAGAGAGTATATGTGTCCAATCTGTATTTGTTACTGATATTATTCGTATATGTATTTGTATCCGATACTATCCGTGTACGAATCCATATTCGATAAAATTATATGGATCAAATAGAATATGAGTGGTTTCTGATCTGTATCCAATACGTTTCATCCCTAACTTCGTTACATCTTTAAGAGGCCAAAGTGTAAGTAGACTTTTTACTCTAGGGCGCTACTAACCAACGGGTCACCGAATTTTGATAGTTTCAAGTAGTTTTCATGTACGTAGTTTTAAGTGTTTTCGTGTAGTTTCGTTGGATAGTTTTTATGTATTTTTTGAATAGAAAATTGCACGGTTGCTCCTTGAAATTGCAACGATTCTTACGTAATCCCTGAATTAAGTGCTGACGTGGCACTTACGTGGCCGCTAACCGTTGATGTGGCTACCACGTGGCAGCTGAAGGATGACATGGCAACCCACACGGTTAGTTATTTATGAGAAAATTCATTAAAATTAGGAAAAGATGCAAAAAATCATAAACATTTGATAAAATAAAAAATTCATAAAATAGAAAATAATAATAAAAGGAAAAATTCATTAAAAATAAAAACCAGGAAAAAAGAAAATCATAAAAAGTAGAATAAATTCAAAAAAGGGAAAATCATAAAAAATATAAACAAATTATGAACGAAAAAGAAAGGAATTTGACATGCAGACAGATTCAAATGTCATGATTAGATCCACAGCTCTTGATGAAGGCATCGATTTGTGCTGATATTTTGTAAAAATAAATTCAAAATTCAAAAAAATTCAAATTGTCTCATTTTCTAATTTTTATATGATTTTTTGAATTTTTTGTTTTTTAAGAATTTGAACTTTTTCAATTGTTTTTGCTTATTTTCTAATTTTAAGAATTTGTACCCTTTTTTATTTTTATTATTTTGTTTCAAATTTGTCTTTTTTATGATTATTTTGATTTTTTATGATTGTTTTCATTGTTTTTTATTTTTTATGATTTTTTGAATTTCTCCATTTTCCCCATTTTTATGATTATTTTTCTTTTTTTATTTTTTACTTTTAAATTTTTTTCTAATTTTTCGCCAATGGCAAGACTTGTGGGTTGCCATGTTAACCTTCTGTTAACATGTGGCATCCATGTC
Source organism: Raddia distichophylla (assembly GCA_005191435.1). Lineage (NCBI taxonomy): Eukaryota > Viridiplantae > Streptophyta > Magnoliopsida > Poales > Poaceae > Raddia > Raddia distichophylla. Next base: position 141,717 of record SPJY01017277.1, read on the forward strand.
TACGGTTAACGGCCACATAATTTTCTCATCAGCACTTAATTGTTGTCCTAAGGGTTTTGGGACAACCGTGAAAACAGGGACAAGTTTAGGGGGGCGAGAAAGTAAAACTCAAGTTTAGGGGGCTACGTGAGAACCGCTGCAAATTCAGGGGGCAAGAGTGTAATTTTCTCTATTTTGAATATTTAATGTAGTTCCAGGAAGTTCACATAGTTTCAAAAAAGTTTTAGGTGGTTTTTAAAAATTTTATGTAGTTTCATTTGGTTTTCTAGAGTTTCGTGCTGATGTCATTATAAGACATTAATGTTAGTCATGCATCCCTATGTAAATTAGTTCATTGAAAATGATAGGAACATCCATTCATAGCATTTCTGTTTACTTTAATCCTAAAAATCTTATTTTTACACTGGTTTTGGACAATGAGGCCCTAAGGCTGATGAGTATTATGGTGTCCGAACTTCATGGCGCATGTAAACTTGACAGGAAAGCGATTGGAGTAAAAGACTAAAAGAGTGAGAGTTAGCTCGTCAGATTCTATTAGGTAGCTTAGCAATCATTTCATCCGGCCATACAGTAATAAAGAAACATCAGACGTACACTAACTCTGTAGCGTACAGCGATAAACATATCATATGGATACCAGGGATGTGCAAGCAGAACCCCTGAAATGCAAGGAACTAAACTTGTCAACGGAGTGGTAAATCAGGCACCATTCATCAGCGGTTTTTTCATCTCCCACGCGGTCAGCTTCGACACCTTGATGTCCGCCTCCCCGCTGTTGAAGACGTAAAGATGAGCGTTTTGCCCTATCGCGATGGAGGGGTACACTCTTGACAGAATGCAGGTCTTGCCTCCAGCGCCGAAGCTCTCAACAACGGACCGGTCAATCTACGCATGTAAGACGGATCACGGAAACACAAACAATAGCACCGTGTTCACTGTTCTTAATTAGCGGTCAGTAAAGATTTACTACTAATAAATATGCACGGAACACGTACCAAGCTCCTCAAAGAGATCTTCTTGGATGAGATGTGTCAACGTCGACGAAGCTAGCGAAAGTGGGCTTGTACAGACCAAGGATAAGAGATGACCTGCGCGTTTAGGCTCAAATCACAATTTAAAGAAGGCATACTTGGGCCTGTTGGCAGATCAAAGAGAACACACACAGACAAAGAAAGATGATGATGATGAGTGATGATAATGATGGGTGTATAGATGATTTGCAACACGGGAATCATGCTCTCAGGATTTTGAATGGCAGGGG
>SPJY01017277.1:143010-286541 GCA_005191435.1 Raddia distichophylla
CGGTGCACATGAGCACCATGGGCTCATCATGTCCATCCTTGAAGACTCTAAAGAAGACGGCAGTCCTCTCCTCCAAATTGGCAGATGCCAGCACCCACAGGCCGAAGGGCCCCACCCCGCCTCTCACATCCGCACCCTTGATTCTGCACAGCTTTTGCGCACCGTCATGGAACGCTGGATCGAATGGCTCGGCCTTCTCCAAGCTCAACACCTCGAAGCTCACCTCCACATCAGCCTACCAAAGCAACATCTCCATGAACCGTACATATAGTTAGCATTGATCAAGGGCGAAACTATAGTAATAAAGAAACTAATGGATACCATGAGTGGCGTGAGTGTTCCCGAATGACCATAAAGGAGCGTGTAGGTAGAAAGCCACCAACTCACCTGGTAGGTTGCCAGCCCAGTGACCTCAAAATGCTCCCCGGGCTTCACGATCTTGTCACCAACATTGACGGCCTTGCTCCTTAGCTGCTCAACCTCCTCAATTGGCCACAACAATAGCTGCTTTCCATTGGGGTCAAGCCATATCTGCCTTGGAATCGCCTATGATATAACAATACAATTTATCAGTGCCTGTGAGATCAAAACTAAACTACTTTTACTCTGAAATTGTAATCCGCAAGTAAAATTATGGCTTACATGGATCCCAGCCCATCCCTTGGCCCTGTCGTCGATATCGCTATCTGATTCATTTGCCCATCCCAACAGAACTCGTCGTCGCTTCACCGGGTCAAAGAAGGTCTTGGACACGTAGAAGTTACCATAGTCGTACCGAACACGGCGGTAGTCACCCTTGGGGTTGTCAGGCACATACTGATCAGTCTTCTTGTTGTAGGTGCCGATGGTGTAGTAGTCGTACCGATATATATCAAGGCTGTTCTTTAGCACACACTTAACCTTGTCACTGAGTTCAGACAAGTCCAAGCCATTCTTTCCAAATTCAGCAACTGGAAAGAAGTCAGGGCACTCCCACATGCCAGTTAGTGCTGAGTGGAGTGGGTGCTTAGCTCGTACCCAACTCTTGAAGTCCCGGCTTCGGTACAAGTATGCCAGCCCCTGAGTGCCCCGTAGTCCACCAATGAGCATCCGCCAATAGCCGTCCACATACCAGGCAGTGGTTGGATCACGGAACTGCGACCTGTTCATGCTAGGCTCGGGCACGATGATCGGGTTGTAGTCTGGTTTCACCCAATCTCGAAGCAGTGGATCTGATCTGTTCTTAGGGAATGCGATGTTCTGCACCTGGTGGTAGGGCACTCCTGGCTGGTTGATCCCCGTGTAGATGATCGTCGGCATCCCTTTGGGAAGGATGGTGGCAGAACCAGACCAACAACCATGCTTGTCAGAAGGGATGTCGCGCCTAATGGCAGGCTCCAAAGCAACCCAGTTGATGAGATCACGTGACACTGAGTGGCCCCACACGGTGCTACCCCAAATGGCGGCCTTAGGGTTGTACTGATAGAACAGGTGGTACCAGCCTTTGTAGTACATTGGTGCTGTTCGAAAATTCTCAACATATCAAACTCAAAACATATTATTGCACCACGCACAATAACTGGCTTACAATAAAAAAATCAAATTTACTACTTGCTAGACGAAAGATGGGTTTGATAATTAAGTCATACCGTTAGGATCTGCCATGTACGAATTTGTTGTCCCGCAGTTTGAACAAGCCACAAGAAAATAAAAAAACGGAGTTACAAACTTTGAATCAAGCACCACTGACTGAAGGACGGAAGAGAAGAGAACTAGAACTGTAGAGCCAGTAAGAACAATTATACCATACCATTTATCCAGTTCTTACGTGGCTGGAAATGGTAGCCCGTTCTGCTGGAGGGGAGCACCGATGGCGGCGCCTGCTCGGCCTCAGGACCTCGGGGAAGGTGGTGGGACGCACTGGCGAGCTGCACAAGGAGCAGAAGCACCCATGTCACAAGGTACTGTTGCAGCGTGCCCATGGATTTCGCAGTTTCCCGCTGAAGTTCCTTGAAAGTAAGCATCATCAATCATCGAGCAATGTTTCAATGTTATTATCTCCCATATGTAATATATGCAGCATGTTAACAGTACAAAGATTAGCAGTGTTATTATTTTCGAGATGTAATGTATGCACCATATATGTTAAGAGTAAAAAGCGTAATCATGACAGAGATGTAGTATTTAAACAATATCATGCTTGGGCAGAACACTGGGTAAATTTCAGAGATCGTTGATTAAGCTTAGATCAGACTAAATTCTACCACTTGAAAATTAGTCATTTTTATGAGAATTTTAGTGATTCTTCTAAAAATATCAAAACTATTTTTAATATATTTTATAACCTTTTCAAGCCGTTTTTTAGAACCCTCAACTTTTGAAGCAGTAGAATTTAGTCTAATTTAAATTGAATCAAATAGGGTTGAAATGGACTAGTTCTCTTAATATGTTCTAAACTTTAGCAACATAATATGACAATATGCTCAAAAGCATGACATTGATATTGAACAGATTGCTAAAATGAACTAAACATTGGACAGATTGGTGATGAGGTCGACGCAATGAGGTATGCGGGGAGATGAGTGGAGGGGTCAAGGCAACCGGTAGCGTTGTCTAAAGGGGGCGGCAAGGGAAGGGGCTGGGGCAGCCATTGGCAAGGTCGCCTGTGATGGGAGGGGTAAGAATAGTCGGCGATGGGGTCGTCAACAAGGAGAGGGGCTGGGGAAGCCGCCGGCACCGTCTCCTTGGATCACCCATGGCAGCCACTACTTTAGCAAGGGAGTGAGAATGAATAGGTAGGGTAGGGCTATTGGCGACCCAAACCGTTATGTTAATAATAAGTTAACAAATTAAAGTTGAACGGAGTGGTATAAAAATAAAATGATGCAACCTTTCAATGCTATAAACCAAAATAAACTAATTTTGGTGTGCTAATTTCTTTCAGTGGTATAAACTAAAATTGGTATTTTTGGGTGGTACCGAACAAATTTTCCCTTTGTTATCACGCAATGATGCCTAATAGTTTACGCAATGACCTAGCACCAAAATTACAAATAGAGATATGATGGGTTCTCGAGCACTTGAGCTTGGTGAACACCGAGTGCAACGCGTTCACGCTCCATGCCCTGCCAGACAGCGAGGTGGTCAGGCTGACCAGCGGCAACGGGAGCAAGCTAGGACCTCAACAAGTGGTACCAGAGGAGGATCATTCACGCGGATTGGGAACATAGAAACGAAATGGAGTCAACATTAACAATACGATATCAGAATCAACATCAGCATTTGATGGTTCATACTGTACCGAACCAATTTTCCCTTTGTTATCACGCAATGATGCCTAATAGTTTACGCAATGACCTAGCACAAAAATTACAAATAGAGATATGATGGGCTCGACTCTCGGGCACTTGAGCTTGGTGAACACCGAGTGCAACCTTAACCGCGCGTTCACGCTCCATGCCCTGCCAGACAGCGAGGTGGTCAGGCTGACCAACGGCAACGGGAGCAAGCTAGGACCTCAACAAGTGGTATACCAGAGGAGGATCATTCACGCGGATTGGGAACATAGAAACGAAATGGAGTTAACATTGACAATACGATATCAGAATCAACATCAGCATTTGATGGTTCATACTGGGAAACTTTGTGATCATATATACATTCACCGACTCCTATATACTAATACCAAAAAACGAACAAATGGGATGGCACATAATTACTTGTAAGCCGGCCGGGGAGGAGGCCAACCCTCTCGGTGGCCGCCGGATGGCCACCGTCCAGAGGCGGGCGACGAAGAAGAAACCAGCGAGGCCACTCGAGACGTGGATCAGGGGGATCACGCAGATGGCGAAGCTGAGCTTGAAGACGATGACGTTGAACATCACGGCCAGGAAGGAGATCACGAGCATCGTCATCACGGTGCTCGTCGGCGGCCGCGCCTGCGCTAGAGTTGGCGATCTCGTGGTGCTTCCACGGAGTGGTGGACTGGTCGCCATTGGGCCGGAGGGTGTGGAGCTAGACAAGAGCACGGACTGGGACCGAACCGATCTAGGCAGGTTGAAACGAGCGCCAAGTACTTGCTATAGCTAGCACCATTAGTAGGAGGGTCCCTTAATAGGGAAGGGTGAAAAATGTCTTTTCAATTTTCATACAGGTACAGATTTATAGAAATGAGCTAGGAATGGCAATTTCAAGATTCGAAATTCGTTCCAGTCGCAGATATTGGGGTGTCCATCCTACTGGTAATGCTGATTAATGTGCTTAATTATGCTAAAGCATCTAGCGCTAGCGCCCCTATGCAGCCGTTGCATACTTTTTAGGATCGCAGTTGCTCTCATGGTTACTTGAATTCCATTTGCAAGGTTCCTTCTGTTCGTTCTGAATGTCAACTTCTCATATACGATCGTCTGCCATAGTTTGTCCGCGTCACTATATCAGGATGCCAATGCGCAAATCAAAATGATCTACGTGCTCTCAGGCATTGGCCAGCTGAATCTGCAAACAGGCTCACAAGTCCTGATTTACATAACTACATTTGTTCGTTGCCCTTATACCAGCATTTCATCAAAGATAAAGCCCATCTATCTTACCAAAAACTGTCGACCACACTAGGTCAAAACACGCTTACTGCAAATGCATTTAACCGAATTAAGCATGCATGCATGTGTGAACGCTGCACTCCAGAGATCACTCTCAGAATGCATGCCTCATCCTCTCCGCGCTATCGAAAGAGCAAGTGTATTTTTGCTCAAAACGCTTACTGTTATTAGCTCTCACTGCCAACAGAAGGCGACGTGCAACGGCACGGCGCAGTGCATGAACTATATATCAATGCAAGCACTATCGTGGATTGTGATGACAAACATTGCGTTTTTTTTCATTTGTTGCATCTCTTTTTATCTTAGCAAGATTCGTTCCCTCAATTAATTGCCATTGTTGCATTACTGTCCATGAAGCCTAAATTTTTTTGACAATAAGATAGAAGTTCTGCCATTTATATTAAAAGGAGAATAGAGTTTAATTAAATTGCAATAGCTATGTTGCATCCAAACGCATTGCCACACAATATCACCCAGAGGGACGGAGGGCTGAAGAAAATTTAGGTATGACAAATTTCATAGCGTACGTATTAATAGTAGTGCACGAAATCAAAACAATCCATGACATTAAATTAAACAAAAAAAAGTACTACAAAGCAAAATGGATGTGGAAGAAGAAAAAATGTTTACCAAAATACTATATGCGTCAGGAGACCTTGGCAATTGCATTTGGTGAGTTTTCATCTTCTAAAAATGCTTCTTAATATTATCAAGATGAAGTCCTTTTAATATGTCTTGCTCGATGTAGAACACCATTAATTCATTAAGCCAATCAACCGATATCTTGTTACGCAAATATGTCTTGATAATCTTTATAGCTGAAAAGACTTTCAAATAAGGTGTGGACTTGGAGACGGACGTCTAGCCCAGCCCACAGCAACGCGCAGCTCACCGTGCTTCCCCTGTGCAATGCGTGCAGTGATGTCAGCGCTGACGTCAGCGAAAAGATTCTTTTCAGTTTTCTCTTTCGACGGCCATAGATTTTGACTGGTTGCTCCAATGCACGAACCGTTTGCACCGTTGCGTTCCTCGCATTTTTACAAACAAAAAAAGACCAAAGTTGCTGTAAAAAAAGTTACTGAAACTCCGATAAAAAATTTAAGGATAGGATACGGTATGACCTACTATCCGACCGGATCCGAACCGTTTTCATCCCTAGTCCTGGGGCCAGGGGGTCGGTGGCGTCACATAAAAATGATCGCTAATTGGCTAATTGCTGCACAGTCATGTAGCAAACAGCTGGAGCAGCGTCATGCACAGAACTGCTAGGCCACAGCCCGCAGCTACACCATGATGCAAAGAGCTGGGCGGCATGATGCAAAGAGCTGCGGGCTGCAGCCTATAAGAGTTGTACGCCTGCATCTAGGGCTAGGGGGTCTCGACAGGGCAACTAGGTATGACATGGGCCATACCATGCCATAATGGGCCCTCCACCCACCCACCACATGCACGCTAGGGACACTCTAAGGGGCACATGCTCCCAACCAAATTTGTAACGCAAATCCTACAACCGAAGGTCGTCTAAGACCCAGAAAACTAATCATGGGTGGTTGTCGAAGAACTACTTTGTTGCTGCCTTGGCTAAGCTGCTTGCTCGAAACTCTGACCAACTCTTCTCAATAAACTTGGAACAAAAGATTGAAACAAGTTCTTTCTATTTTCACTAACTTTGTGTCACTGATGGGTAGTCCAATGTATTTCATTGGCAATGTCCTCGACTGGCACCCCAACTTATCTGCAACTCTTTGTTGCTGCTCCTCACTAGGACCAACACCTCAATTTTATGATAGTTGATCTTCATACCTGACATACTCTCAAAACAAGTCTATCAAAACATTTGCCGAAACGCTGAAAAGAACCGGACCTTACATCCGTGGTTTTGAATAGCGGTTGATTAAAAATCCGCCGTTCAGAACGGTGGTTCATTAGTGCGTGATTGGGCCGCCGTTTCAAACGGCAGGCAGGGGGATGATATAAGGCATGCGCCGACGCTCCCAACCGAGCCACAGTGCATTTTCACCGTTCTCGGCAGGACACAGAGGGAAGTGAGAGAGTGGAGAAAGGGAGGGAAGGGAGAGGAGGAGAGGGAGTGGCAGAGGCAGAGGCAGAGGGAGGGAGGAAAATTGTTGTTGTGCCACTGGAAGGTAATTTTTATAAATTCAGTTTTTTAGATCTAAAAACCTGAAAGGTTAGTCACAGAAATTTAGTAGTACTGAAAAGTAGTACTGAAAAATGTAGTTTATTTAAGGGTAATGTAGTCTTTTATTGTAGGATTAGGACATTACAGGGTATGTACAATAATATGGTAGGATAGTTTAAAATATACGGTGGTACTAAAAATTTATTTCATTAGTTTGTTAAGTGCAGATTTTGTATAGGGTAATGTAGTTACCTGTAGATAATAATTGTTATGTGCATGATTAGGATAGATTATGTGTAAGGTAATTCATTGTAGTTTTGGATAAAAATTTTTAGCAACTAACGTAGGAAAAATGCAATGGTATAATCCAAATAATTTGGGGATGTTTTTGATAAGCAGGAATAATAGCAGAAAAGTTATATTTTTAAATAATTCATATATGGAGGAGATATTCTTTATGGTAGATTTGTCAAATTTTCAATTAGTAACAATAGGGATATCTAGGCCCACAGAGAGGACTTTTGGTGGTTTGCAAAAGTGGCTAGGGCGAAACTTTGAACTAAACCCGGAAGAACATGTCATGAATGTTAGTTTTGTCGTTAGCCATGCTATAGAAGGATATTATTGGGAGTTGTTACCGATAACGTCCACTCATAATTGGAGGCGTTATGTGGAGATTGTTGTTGAGCGCAGTCTTCCTTCGGCGATTTTTGCTTAGGCTCAGATCAACCACCATACTGGGTCTAGCCATGGAGGAGGGGACAAAAGTAATGAGCCGATAGTTCACCAACACGTACAGATTGTGAAGCATGCAGCAAATTTGAACGTTATGGAGGAATATTAGGTTGCGGAGGATGTGCACTCCGAAGGTGAAGGAAATAATGATTGTGCTGAGCAGCATGCGATGGGGGGCAGATGAAGGTGAATAAATTGAAGCTATTGTCGAACAGTTGGAGGCGAAAAATGCAGAGAATGAGCAAGTCCCCAAGGAAGACATTTCGGACGATGAGAGAGGTTTTGAAGATCGTCTAGTGCCCACTGAATGGACATCGTACCACTTGGATACCAATTGAAAGGATCGATATGCCGCCTAGAGGGGGGTGAATAGGCGAATGAAACAAAATTGCGGAATTTAAAAACAAAGACTTTGAACTAAACCCGGAAGAACATGTCATGAATGTTAATTTTGTGGTTAGTCGTGCTATAGAAGGATATTATTGGAAGTTGTTACCGATAACGTCCACTCATAATTGGAGGCGTTGTGTGGAGATTGTTGTTGAACGCAGTCTTCCTTCGGCGATTTTTGCTCAGGCTCAGATCAATTACCATACTAGGTCTAGCCATGGAGGAGAGGAAGAAAGTAATGAGCCGATAGTTCACCAAGACGTACATATTGCGAAGCATGCGGCAAATTTGAACGTTATGGAGGAATATTAAGTTGTGGAGGATGTGCACTCCGAAGGTGAAGGAAATAATGATTGTGCTGAGCAGCATGCGATGGGGGGCAGATGAAGGTGAATAAATTGAAGCTATTGTCGAACAACTGGAGGCGGAAAATGCAGAGAATGAGCAAATCCCCAAGGAAGACATTTCGGACGATGAGAGAGGTTTTGAAGATCGTCTAGTGCCGATTGAATGGACATCGTACCACTTGGATACCAATTGAAAGGATCGATATGCCGCCTAGAGGGGGGTGAATAGGCGAATGAAACAAAATTGCGGAATTTAAAAACAAAGTACAGTCACAAACTGATCGAATGTTCCAACAGGAATCGGATGTTCCGACCGGGTGCAGAGGCACCAACGTTGAATGTTCCGATCTAGCTCGATCTGAAGTTGAAGTAAACCTGCAATAAAAGTTAATTCCTCGCAAAACCAAGTTTAGATCTACTAAAAAATATTTAGAACAAGTCCAAAACAATAGTAGAACAAACTTAGTGCAGGGAAATTAAACCACTCAAGATCGAGACGAAGAACACGGAGATTTTTGTTTACCCAAATTCGGATCTTTGAAGGAAGATCCTACTCACCGTTAGGGAAGGCACAAAATCCCAGATCACCAAGACCCTAATCCCCTTCCGGCGTTGCACAAAAACACTCACTGGTCTTCCCTAGATGAGTCATTGTCCTTGCGGAGGTGGAATCAAATCTTCACAAACTTCGGAGGCGCACCACACAAAGCTTGATGGCTCACCGGCGACACCTAACCGTCTAGGAGCCCTTCAAGCATCCAAGAGTAATAAATCCGGTGGAGAATTATTTAGGAATCGCTAAGTGCTCAAGAAATAGATGACTCTAACTCGTGGAGCACTTTGAGTGCCTCACTATCTAGATCTAGATCTTAAAAATGAACAAGAGAGAGAAAGGTATGTGCTCTCGAGAGCTGATGAAGAATGGATGAACAGCAGTTTCAAAAGGTCAAACAACAATTGTCCTTTTGATAGGTGATGAAGGAAGGCCTTAAATAGGGGATCTCTCAAAATATGGCCATTGCTACAGTACACATCCCGCGTCTGATGTTCCGACGGGGTGCTCTCTCGATCGCACTGGCAGCGTCTGATGTTCCGACGGGGTGCTCTCTGGATCGCACTGGCAGCAAGTAGTGGGTCCCGCCATTGGATGTTCCGACCTGCGTCGGATGTTACGCAAGATGTTATACCGATGTTCCGCAAGGAAAATATAGTGTGAGGTAGGTATTATAGGGCTAGTGCTTCACTAGATGCACTCACAATTACAGGGTGCAGTCTGTGAGGTAGGTATTTTTACTGAAAAACTCACACAAACTTCAAGAAAACTATTTTGAGCACTTAGGAGCCTTTATATGCTTCTCCGTCGCATCCCCCTTTATAGTACAGCATACCTAGACTTAATAAATAAAGATTTACAATTTTGTAACGATAAACCGAGTCTTGATGCCATCTTCAACCTATAAATTTTTTGGGGTACTCCACTACGTTTAACCTATGTATATCTCATCATTAAAAAGCATTAGCCCTATAATTGTTGATCATGAAACACCAAAACATCCAGAGGGCATAGATGCTCTTTCAGTTTTATTGATAAGCAGCACAACTGTGAGTTGCAAAATGTGCAAGATAGGCATAAGAATATAAGTTCAACGTCCGTTGCGGATGTTTTGTACGCTAAGATAGTGGAGAACCTTAGCTTCGAGCTAGGGTCCATCATTCGGGCAATCGAGGAAAAATTCCATTATAAGATTCGCTATGTGTGCGCATGGAGGGCAAAATAGAAGGCCTTGTAGCTTAGATTCAGCACCTACAAAGCATTCTACGCCAACATGCAGGTTCTTCTAGAGGTCATAAGCGCACTGAATACGGGGAACTATTTTGATATAAAGGAGTATCCCACATCAGGCCCAGACATAGGAAAGATGGTTTTGCAACGGGTGTTCTTTGCTTTGGGCCCTTAAATCTGAGCATTCACATACTGCCTGCCGGTGTGGTGCGTGGACGGTACTTTCCTGACAGGCAAATACAAGGGACAAATATTGATGGCTATAGCAACTGATGGAAACAATCATATATTACCAGTGGCCTTTGCATGTACGGAAGGGGAGAACACCGACAGTTGGTACTGGTTTTTGGAGCGTGTGAAGCATGTTGTTGTGATCGACAAGCCAAACGTTTGCATCATACATGACGGGCATGCAGGAATGGCTCAGAAACCCATGGCAACGCACAATGGATAGACATACAGAGCAAGTGGTGCATGAGACACATGCATGGGGGCAAACTTCTTTAGTCACTTCAAAAATAAAGCACTTAATGAATCTATTTAATATGTTATGCAAACAGAATCAGCAAAGAAAGTTCAACAAGCTCTGGAGAATATTGGACGAGCTAACGACATGACAGATCAAAAAAACAAGCGGGGATCTCTCAGTCATCAAGAGAACGCAACAGAGGCACTAGGACATTTTCGGACTGGATCAAGGACGATGCTAAAGAGAAGTGGGCTCTGCTATAAGATACCGATGGGGCTCGGTATGGAAGTATACAATTGGGTGATGCAAGGCTCGAGAAGTTTACCTCTTGTAGCTATTGTTGAGGGCAACAACTATTGCAATGCGCAACCCACGTTTGATATACTCCCGTGCCATGACAAGGTACATGAAGGATAAGATATCGAAGGATTTGCAGGGATCGGGATTGGCAGGGTTCGAAGACTAAGAGAACGAAGCAGGATTGTGAGCTCCGTGAACACAGATGTATATGTTCTTGCTGAAAGCCAAAGCTTCTGCACAAGCCATGCTCCTATGTACTTGTCGCTACATCATTGACGAACCAATTTATTTTGCCTTATGTTTCTGAATATTACAGGAAGGAGTCAATCGCTGGCTGCTGGCATGCAGAGATATATGGCTATGCCATTTTTGGCACATGTACTGGTCTGCCCGGCCCGTAGAGTAGTCATGTTCCTGATAGGTACTTGTTGAGGTGTTTTTTAGGGAGGCGACAACATCGCCGAATCCGGAATGATATGGATCAGTCTGAAGCGGGGTGGCAACCAAAGAGATGTAGCCGTTGGAACGAGGAAGGCCACACGTACATGAATTGTCAGAACTGTTTCGGATTAGGGTACTTCAATTTTGATGCTGGCCCTTCCGGTTCAAGGGCGGACAGACATCGCACAGACGATTACTAATGATCGGCACGTTAAATGTGACGGCAAATGTATTTAACGTGTTGTAATATCATATTCTATTATGTAATTTCTGAACTTAATTTGTATTGTGTGGACGAGATTGTACGTGTTTCAATATGTAACAATGTGAAACAACATGTATTGTATTTTTTTAATACGTGTTTTTTTCTTATATTATTGCGCTTATTGTTGTTACATATTTACTAAATTCTTGAATGTTCCACTTTGTAGGTACGGTAGACGCTGGTGGGGATGGGCAGCGGTGGCAGGTGCTAGAGCTACTCAACCCCTTCGTGGACGGGAGGCACCGGTTGCGCAGGAGTGCCATCGACGGCATTCAGCTTTGTGTGTTCCGCACCAGGACTTCGCATGAGCAACTGACCTTGGACACCCGCTGGACAGAGAGGTGACTAATTGTACCTAATAGTTTTCACCTACTCTATCATAATTTTACTAATGTGATGCTAAATCTTTACAGGCCACGTCGTGGTGTGCTTCTACCACTATACCAGATGATCGACGCCAGCACTCGTGACCACCTCCGTGCCCCAAAAAGGCGTGAGGATCAGAGGCGCTTCTGTTACGACAAGTCGTTGTTGGCTGCCCTCGTCGACAGGTGTAGGCCAGAGACACACATGTTTCACCTATCTGTCGGTAAGATGACTCCTACCCTACCCTACAGGACGTCGCCTACCTTCTGGGCTTTCTATATGCATGTGCGGCAGTGGTGGCTGTCGACCCTCTTTGACTTACTGGCCTGCTTTGCCAGAGTCACCCCCTCGGGGCACGGCCTAGGGACTTCTCCACCGCCAAGACGTAAAGGCAACCCAAGTGATCGCTGCTGAAGTTCACGGTAACCCATCGTGCTACATTACTAACGTTCTAATTTTGGTTTCGTATCACCTATATCAAATGTATTGTACTCATGCAGGCTGAGAGCATCCGCCTAGACGCAGATGACACCACCAGGCATTTGGAGGCCTATCTGCTATGGCTGTTTGGGTGGGTGCTATTCACTAGCGGGAATGGGCACGCGGTTGACAAGTCGCTTGTCTTCTACGCGCGAGCCATTGCAGACTCGACGGATGATGACGTCCCGCAATTCAGCTGGGGTTCTGCGGTCCTCGCCGCCACATATAGGGCACTCTGCGACGCTTGCTTGAAGACATAAGATGCGGAGCCGGTGTTCACTAGCCCGCTTCTCCTACACCTGTGGTCGTACGAGAGGTTCCTCATTAGGCGGCCTCTCATGGATCACAGTATCTACGCCAATACCCTATACCGCCAGGCTCCTAAGGACCGGGCCCACTATGGGCTCTCTGCAGTTCCATAGAAAGGTATGTTTTTTTACGAAATTGTTATTCAACCTCATGTTACAATCAAGCACCAACCATATTTTTGCACATTTCCATGCACGCAGGGGACGTGGGCTCACGTTCAGCCACACCGGGACTACCCAAACTTTACCAGGCAGTTCGACGGGCTGCTCCGCTCCAATGTCATCTGGATGCCTTACACGCCGGACCGGATCGAGGTTCGCGCACCACTGGGCCTTTTCTCCCTCTGCGAGCGTGACTCCGAGTATTGGCTGACCACCAGGCCAGTTCTCTTCGACATCTTCGTTGAGGAGTGCTCACCTCAGAGGGTGATATCGACAGTTTGGTCTTCGTCAAAACTTCCCTATGCCCTAGGCTTGGGCTGTGCCTGTCACCGACCACCTGTAAGTTTGTTCTTTCCTTTCTTTAACATTTGTCGTTATGTACGAATTTCCACTGCTCAGTACATTCTTTTGTAACCAGACATGCCAGGCAGGGCCACAACTGCTCCTATCTTTGGGGGCTGTGATGGAACTGTGGGTTGAGCTTTAGGACCACGCGCTAGAGTAGCGGGTGCGGTAGGATCGACCAAACGTGGAGGACTCGTACCTCGCATACATGCGGTGGTACTTGATGGCGACACACACACGGGTTGGCCACACGTCTGCGGAGGATGTCGTGCACGTTGCGAGTGTGACCGACACCTACCGCTTCACCGAGTTCAGGCGTCATATCAGGAATTACAACTAATATCATCACTGCTTGTTCGATGATTTAACAAAATTGCATAATGCCTGTTTTGTATGATTTAACAAAAATGCATTTCGACATTTACAGATAAACTTGATGTTGAAGTACCAGGCGAACGCGGATTCCGCACTTCACTGTTTACAGAACGGCGTGCAGATGACGCTATAGGAGCTGACGACGACGTTCCGCGGGATGAGGTTAAAGTTGGCTTGTGTTGTGCGTCTCACGTCCTATCGCTAGGCACAAGATGTTCGCAAGGCCCCAGGCAGATAGCTACTACACACGTCGCAGCCCCCACCTTCAGCACCACCGAGTGCATCAGGTTAGATCTGAAAACCCAGTACGTTTAGTTATGAATAAATTTTTAATTAAATTACATTGTCGACTGGTGGTAAACTGGGGGTTACCGTTGGTAATGAATTTGTACGAGGGGACGCTATCAGGAACTAAACTAGATGGTAGCACAATACACGGGTTTATACAGGTTCAGGCCCTCAACGGAGGTAATACCCAACTTCCTGTGCTCTGGGATTATACGGTGATCAACCTGCGGGACGCAAGCTGACCGAGATGATTACAACGTATGCTATCAGATGAACTCACTTGCCTATGGCCTCCACCCCCTCCCTTTATATAGTATAGGGGGGATAGAGTTACACGGTAACACGTGATACACAGTACCTAATCTTGTTATGCCGTTACATGTCATGCATGTGCTGATCTCCTAATTACATGGAGATAGAGTTTATCCCGGGAACGACGAACGTCCTTCGAGCTCAAGGCTCGCGTAGCCCGAGTGGTCTCTAACCCTGACCGGCCGACTTGGATCGCCCCCATCTGCTCCCTTATAGGCCTTCTAGAGGATACCCGGGGCCCATGTAGTCCACATACATCGCATGTGCTCGTGCCCTGAGGACCACACCTGGACATCACCCGTTGGTCGACGCTGCGGGGCTGTCTTTACGGCGGCCGCCACTGTAGATGTCATGGCAGGCACACTTGGACGTGCCGGGCACGTCTTCCCAGCGGCCACCCCTTCAGGGTCACGCACCTCACCCTGACCAGGCAGGGTCGTCCTCTCAGGCACAGCTAGGTACACTACATAAAAAATTATCAGTAATCTCATATTAACATCTAATACGATCATTGATAATGACTTCTACCGTAGAGTGGGGTAGCCCCGACGCTACTCTCCCCACTGACCTGGCCGCCACAGACGAGGTTGACAGATATTTTGCCGAACCGGACGAGCTCCTCCCTTCACAGTTGAGCGGCGCCCCGCAACTGCAGACACAGGCGTCATAGGGGTAGTATGTCACATCAGCCCCTCTGCCTCATGTCAACCAGACCGTCGGCGCCCCTGATCGCTTCACGTTCCCTAGTATCCAGCTAGGACATGGACGCGGACGACGATGTGGCCTAAATGCATATGGGGCAGTTAGGGACATTCGGCCCAAGAGGGGTCGCGTAGTACTTTTTCCTATTTAGCTTGTCCTCATTTTTCTGTCATGCATTTTGGACCGATGTATGACATAGCTATTTTGTCATTTCTGTTTGTTTTAATCTTTTTGCGCTATTGTCGTTTTATTTGCGACGTAACACGATACTATGAGATTTTCTGACTCTCAGCACGACTTAAACACTCACTGCGAAAGTTTTGTACTCTCTGCGCGACGTGATCCCTAACTGTGAAAGTGCTATAGCCTTAGTGCGACGTGACTTCTCACTGCGAAAGTTTTCTACCCTTTGTGCAAATTGACCCCTCAGTGCGAAAGTGCCCTATTCTCTGTGCGATGTAACCCCTCACTATGAAAGTTTCCTACGCTCTGCGCGACTTGACCCCTTACTACAAAAGTTTCCTACCCTCTACGCGAATTGACCCCTCACTGCGAAAGTGTCCTATTCTCTGTGCGACGTGACCCCTCACTACGAAAGTTTTCTACCCTCTGCGCGACTTGTCCCCTCACTACGAAAGTGCCCTAGTCTCTGTGCGACGTGATCCCTCGCTGCGAAAGTTTCCTACCCACTGCGCGACTTGACCCCTCACTGCCAAAATGTCCCTGTAACAGCCCGGCTGTTGTTTCCGATCAAGCATGCATACTATTGTTGAGTTCATTTGGTTTTTCTATGGTTCTTTAAAAACTTTTCATTGATATGCATTTATCCATCGGGCTATACAGTGGGAACCTAGGACTTTAAATTAAAACCATTAGAATACCAGCCACCCGAGCTACCAGAATGGTGAGATAGCTATTGACCGGGCTTTGGTGGGCAACTATATATAGCCCGCTGGGCACGATCCTTAGTTGACCGAGCTAGAAAGCACCCCACCGAGCTAGCCGAGTGATCCATCATCCAAGCCGAGCTTCCCCGACCAGGCCCGAGTGCCGGCGAGCAGTCGGGCGACCACTCCCGACTGAACCTTACCGGGCAACACCTAGCCCGGGGGACTCTAGCCAAGTGAGGAGAAGCCCGAGTAGAGCTAGGAGAGCTACCTCTCATTTTAGAAGCTGCTGTAGTAGCCCGGACCCATTTAGTTCCTTTATTCTTTCTGTCCCGGACAAAGACCCGGCGACTTTGCTCTCATTGGATGGAATGGGCGGTGCATCTGACAGTTTTCCACGCGGCGCAGAGAAGCCGTCGAACCACACCAGGTGGCGTGCGCCAGCGCAGGATGAAGCCAAGTGGCAGAGCCGCTCGGACAGCAGCAGCGTCCCTCTTTTTCTCACCAAGTTTTACACCCGAAACCTCTCATTTACATGTGGGACCTGGCCCCAGCTGTCACCCACACATAGTAGCTCTATTTAAGGCCCCAACCAGCCCTCCTCCACCTCTCTCTACACCCTCATTTCAGCCCCTTCTTCTTGCTGCTCGAGCTGAGAAGAACAGCAGCAGTTCTTTCCCTTCTCCACCCTCAATCCACCCAAATACTTGGAGAGAGCTTGTGCATGTCAAGATCCAAGCTCTCCATCACCTGAGCTCCCCACACCTTCGAGGGCATTCGCATGCACGAAGGATTTGGTGAGTTTCCTATCATTTTCGCCCTTCCATTGCTCTGAACTTGCAGCAGCAAGGTTTCATTCAGATTGTTCTTTTTGCTGCCATCTCTTGCATTCCCAAGCCTAGGGGAGTACATTGGAAGTTTCTTCACCATCTAGAGGAGTGGAGCAGCAGTAGGAGACGCACCAAGAAGGGAGGAGAAGGCAGCAGTAAGCAACGGAGGAGAAGACCACGACCGAGCTTCATCCTCTTCGATCTCTCCATCCTTTCAACGTCCAATCCTAAGCAAGGCACCCCTTACTTGGTAATAACCTTAGAGAATCTCTTCTTCATTCCTTGCATCATCTAGGCCCCGTTCATGAGTTCATCTTTGAGCTAAACCGAGCATAGGTACAGCAGTCTCAAACCCGTTCAGTTTCAGTCCGTATCCAGAAACAGCCACTCAGTAAATAATTTCTATAAAATCAACCGTAGCCCGGATCGAGAAGTGTTCTACATGAAAGTTGTTCACCAGGAAATTCGCTACAACTTTCCTGTTGACCTCGGGCTTAGCCGAGCTTGTCTCCTACCTCAAAAGTAGCCCGCTGAGTGACTTACCCGAGCTAAACCTATTAGAGCCCGACCAAGACCTCGCCTTAGCGAGCTAAGATAAGCCACATCCGACCTATGGTAACCCTTATTTGACAAGAGGACAACCTCCCCTAGCAAGTAGGCTCAGTTCCGAGCTACCTTGAGCATTCCCGAGCTACCTATTCCTAGCCCGGGCTACCCATGACACCCTGACTTCAATCTCACTCATCCAAGCTCGGATTTGAGCGATTCTTTTTGCAAAACCTGCATTAGTTCATGAACTTTCTGAGATGTTATGTTGTTCCATGCTTCTCTGTGTTTTGGTATTTTATTTGGATTTTATTTGATGTGCTTGTTACCGAAACGATAGGAGACGACGTTCCGGAGGAGCCCGGACTTGAGCAAGCCGCTCTCCCTCTCGACGACCAGCATCAAGGCACTTATTACTCCCCTCATTTGACTCAATCATATTGAACTCTATTTACTTGCATTGCTTTACTTATGTTCTATACTAAATGCATGCTAGTTTTATTATGTTATTTCATGGGTAGAAATAGTTATGTCCTATTAGTGGTCAGTTTAAAATGTAGGTTTGACATCTCCATTCTTTGATAGCCTAAGTGGGTACTAGTAATTATGGTCGCGTCATGTTTGCTTAGCAATGCTTAGAGTCCACGTGGTACCATGAATTTCCTACTGCAGAACATCCCCTTTGTCTCTGTCTTCATTCCTCGATCTCACCCTTTGCCTACTCACTTTCGGCCACCATGGTGCTCATCGGAGATAGCGTTCTCACGAGAGAGAGGATGGCGGAGTTGGAGAGGGACGGCTTTGTGAAGCCTGGGTCTTGGAGGCTTCCTGGCGCAGCCCGGGAGCCAGAGCCCGAGCCTACCGAGCTGGTCTGCTTCGAGAGCTCGGCCATCTGCGGGTTCCATGCGCCGGAGTCGTAGTTTGTGGCTGACCTCTTCCCCGTTACGGAGCTGCGACCGGAGTCTTCTATCTTACCACTCGCCGGACTCGGGGCAGCCGAACATACCCGGAATATGAGGTCAAGACGAAAGTCGATGGTTGGGCCCGGCGGTGGTTCTATCTGAACCACGGAGGTTCGGTCTTGGAGTATTCTCCGGCCGCGCCGGATACGCCGATCTTCGTGCGCAGTGAGCCCCTGCCGGAGGATCAAGCGATGGCGTACGAGATTGCGGAGCTCGCCCAGAGGGGCTTGACGGGCTATGACATTGACAACAGTTTCGTCCGGCACCGGATCAGCCCGCTGGGGCGCCGCGAGCGGTGCGTCAGCGAGATGGGCGGCTGGGAGGATCCAGACCAGGACTTCCACCAAGGTGAGCGCCTGTCATGATGCCTTGTTTGATTTTAGATCGGCGCGCGTAGTGACCGTTCGCGACGCTTTGCAGGACTCTCGGCCCGCGATGTTGCGAGGATCGCGGGCATGCTGCTGCCCATGGAGAAGAATCCTCATCCCGAAAGATTCGTGAGGGACAGATTGTCCGCGGTACGTGCCCGCAGGGTGTTTGATTAAATTCCAGGCCGCGTGCGCCCTTCGGGTCCTGACGGCCTGGCCGTGCTGATTCTTTGTACGCAGCGATTGCTACGGGCTCCACAGGGGAGCCTTTGGACGTACAGCCGCTGGCCACGCGTTCGCCGTCAGGAGGATTACCGTCGGCGCCTGGTGGAGCGTCAGCCTCGCCGGCGATGTCAGGCGAGGGAAACCCAGCACCGCCTTCGACAACGGCGGGCACAGCATAGGCAGGCGTGGAGATGAGGGCAAGAAAGCGCATGGCGCTGGTGCAGGTGAGGATTTTCCCCTTTAACGCGGGCTAGGTGTTGGGTGCTCAGCCGACCTTAGGCTCTGTTTTCCGCGCGGGTCCAGGGCGCTGCGCTTACGAAAAAAGAGGAGGTACCGGCCTGCCCAGGGCAGTGACGACGAGGATGTCGCACCTGCGGTGGGCCTGTTGTCTGGGGTGATGTCGCGGTGGGGCCGGCCGGCGAAGAAGGTTGTCGTAGCCCGGCCTGAGAAGAAAGCGGCCGCGCCGACCACGAGCTGCGTCGGCAGGCTTGAGACGGAGATTTTCCTGCGCCCTACCCCGGGGGTGTACGTGGGCACCGAGTTTGAACCAGCGCGTAAGTTTCTCGCGCTGCTCGTTATCGTTCTGCCTCTGTATTTGATCACTCCGTGTGTTTCTGCTTGCAGTGCGCAACGCTGAGGTGGTCGTTGATGTGTGGCCCACTTTCGTTGAAGCCAGGGCGTCCGAGGGCGATCCGGTAGAGCCCGTGGACGCGTTGATGCAGGCGGCGCAGTCCGAGGCACGGGGCAAGGAGGTGCGATTGATCCGCGAGTCGTCATCGACTTGCCTGCCTATGGGGGTGTTGGACGCGTGTGCCGAGGTGGCGGAGACAGTGAAGGTAGATGCCGGCGGGGCCTCGCTGCGGGTTACACCCTTGCGCGTCGAAGGACGCTCGGCGCATGAGTGGTGGCCGATCGATGGCCGGGGGATCGCCGACCTTTTCAAGACCTCGATCGGGAACCCGCCTCCAGCGCCCGACCGGCGCATGCTGCTGGCCAGTTGGGACTGGCCGGTGCGCGTGCTCATGCCGACGGGCTGGCTAGGTGTCTCCCTGCCCAGCGCGGGCCCGTTGGCATCTGCTGGTTGGATCTCCGCCACTCCGGAGTGGGTGGAGCAGCAAGTGAACGTCCGAGCGTAGCGCTCCACCGTGGAAGGCGTGTCGAACCTACGGGTCCACCCGGTCCCTGGTCTGACTAGTGGATCTGCTGGCGCGTTTGGGCGCCGTATCTGTGGTCGAACTGAATCTCGCCCATCAGCGTGCTGAGGCAGTGGAGTCCAAGCTCGCGGCGGCAGAAAGCGGGGCGGTGCCTCCTCGCCCAAGTCCGCTCATGGCAATTGGCACAGCCCCCACATTTTTGACTCCGGAGGAGGGTAAAAGCGCGGCGGAGGCGGAACTCCGGCAAGCGAAGGCCGGCCAAGCCCTAGCGGAGAACGCACTGGTATAGTTCAAGGCCCGGCTTGAGGTGGCGCAGGCCGCTACTCAGAGGGCTGCGCAGCGGGCTGAACCCTCGGTGGAGAAGCGGGAGCTCGGTCAGGAAGTCGCCAGCCTTCACGACGAGCTTCAGTGATCACGGGCCGTCGCGGATCAAGCCATCAGGGACAAAGCCGGACTCGAGAAGTCCCTGGCCGCAGCGGAGGCAATGCTCAAGGCCCGAGTTGGTATGGGTGAAGTCCGGGCTCTCCCGGAGGAGGCGGACAAGATCAGGGCCTAGCTCGCGGTCGCCCAGCGGGAGACGGAGGAGCTGAAAGCCGCGCTGGTGGAGACTCGGGCGGAGCTTCGCGATGCCAAGTTGTCCGTGGAGCAAGAGATAGCGGCGAAGGCCGAGCTTGTGGCCAAGGTGGAGGAGGCAGAACTACGGGCGGCCGCGGCCGTGGCGACCGTTCCGTTCCCCCGAGCTTCACCGGGGCTGTCCGCGTCAAGGGCAACGAGCTTCGGGTCAATGCAGGAGAGTGACTCGGAGTCCTCAGCTCACCTGCCCTTGGCATTCTACGAGGTGCATCCTCACGGGCTTAACCGGGCCACGCACGACGCCATTGAGGAGAAGATGAGGACCGGGTTTGCCCGGTACAGGGAGGTAAGTACCCGCGGCCGTGTGTTGTGTTTTGGCGTTAGCCTTTTTCGTGACTTGATTCGTTGTTCTTGCCTCTGTCCTACAGCTTGTTCGCCGGCGCGGCCTCGCTGTTTGAAACGGCGTACGAGCAAGCCAACAACGACATGAAGGAGTTCAGCCGCCTCTCGACGAAGCTCACGGACGCCCGGGCTCAAAAAGAGCGTGCGAGCGTGTATGCTGCCGAGAGCGAGGTCCGCTGGAAGGAGAAGGAGCAAGAGGCCGTGGCGAAGCTCGCCCGAGACTTGGCCGAGGAGCGCCGTTGCGCGGAGGCGGCCTTGTCCGGGCGGGAAACAACCGTACGCGGGCTTGAGGAAGTCCGCGACAAGCTCGTCGTCGAGGATGTTGCTGTGCCCCGGGAGGCCGGGGCAAAGTCTAAGGCTGAGGCGGAGTCCGTGAAGAAGCAGGCGCAGGACCTTGTCGCCGCCCGGGCTAAGCTGCACCAGGAGCAAGATGAAATGGACTTGCGAGCCCTAGAGTTGCTTCAAGCGAGGGAACGGATCCGCGACCTGGAGACCGAGCTGGAAGAGCTCTAGACAACTCCCAGGCTGTGACTCAGCCTGAGTAATTCTGTTCTCGAATTTCACACTATATCTCTTTTGTTTCGTCGCATAGTGTACTGTGGCCGAAGGACTTAGCCATTTTTCCTTTTGTTTTCCTAATTGCGTCAAATCACACGTACTGTGAGCTCCGCAGCGCAGCACAGTGTCCCGCTGACGGCAGGGTCACGCTTGCCAGGCACGGATGCGTAGGTAAAACCACCCCACGACGGTTTATGTGCCAAGCCCAAGCCACGCGTCAGGCCAATTTGACGTTTTCGGGCACCGTTAGCATAGTTGGGCTGAATTCGCGCATTGGGCCTTAGCGGGCAGTGGCTTTTTGCCTCGCTGACAACGGGGCCAGGACACACGTCATGTGGCGATTGGTGCGGTTGGTATTCTGCGGGGGAGTGCGTGCGCGCGTCTCTTCAGCTCGCGCCGTGGGTTTTAATTACCCATCCCTTCGCACGCAGTGACGCTTAGGGTAGCCCGCGGTGTGATGGGACGTTGCGCTGCAGCGGGCCTATAAAGTGACGTACGGCATGCTGCGTAGCTTTCACTCTTAGTCCGCGCCTGCCTTAGACCAGAAAACAGAGATCGCAAGACCGGAACCTTGGAGAGAGGGAGAGACAAAGAGAGAGAAAATGCGGAAGGATGTCTTTTTCTTCTTCCTCTGATTGGGATGCGTGGCTGAAGGCGGCGCTGGTGGACATGCCGTCGCCTCCTCCTTCGCTGCCTCCGATCCAGCCCGCGCTGGAGGAGGAGGGGGAGGTCCATGGGCCAGCTGCAGTCCTCGTTGTCCCGGGACAGGAGCCCGCGCTGGCAGAGCATGCTCAGATTCACGCCGATGAGGCGGCGGCCGCAGCACTGGCCGTCGCGCTCGCGGCGGAGGAGGAGGAGGAGAATGCGGTGGCGGCGCAGATCGCCACCGACGCATCGTATGCCGCCGTGCAAGCCGCGGAGGAAGCGGCCCTGCTGGCGGTCGTGGCCGGTGGCGTCGCCGCGGGAGAGGTCATGGAGGGTGCCGCCGAGGCGGTGGCAGAGGACGCCGTGGTGGCTCCACGCCACCCATAGGCGCGAGCATCCACCGGCGGAGGGCGCGGCACCCACGCGCGCCCGGGCCGTGGGTGCCCGAGCCGGCCCTGAAGTCTTCGTCGTCGTTGTCGCCGTCGGCGGAGTCCGCCACGCCGCGGGCTCGTCGCCAACGCCGCTCTTAGGAGTGGTGGATTAGGATTAGGACTTATAGGAGTAGGTCTTGGGTGCCGCCGTAGCAGTAGTGGCGTGGTACCCCCTCTTGTGGTAGCCTGGGATGCCGGGCTGCTCTTTGCTTGTACAATCTCATCCTTGTATGATTTCTCCTGGAAATGCAGTTTCTTTTTTAATGAATCCTCCTTATCGAGCTTGCTCATTTTCCTTCCTTGTGTAAATCTGTCATGCAACAGTAGGAGAACTATATGAAAAGTAACGAAGTTCTGAGGTGAACTTAGGAATTTTAGACAAATGAGTTAATTGAAATTGTGTGCGCACAGCCATCCAGCCCCTGGGCTGCGGCCAAGTCCATGTGCGATCTTGGAGTTGGGCGCGGTCTAAAGACTAGAGTGATTTGGAAAAATTTTACGCAAATTCCCAGCCCCCGAGCTTTTGGCAAGGCCGCGCGAGCGATGCGGGCTTGGCAAAGCTAAGAACTTAGGAAAAATGTGTGAAAAAATTGCCAGTCCCCGAGCGTTGGGTTGGGCCCAAATCCGCTTTTCCAAGCAAACCTGACGTGGGCCTATTGTACCTTAGGCCGCCGGAGTTCCACACTGCGCGGAGCCTTACTAGGGTGCGAGGTGTCGGCTTATCCCGTCGTAGGAGTGCCTCAGAGTGCTTTATCCTTAGCCGTTGGATTTTGGCCACGGGCTTGCTTAAGATGGCCGTGATCGAGCCCGGCGTAGCTCGTTTTTGGGGAAAGATGCGCTTTTTTGTTTTTGTTTTTTTTTTTGAATGGAAGTAAAGGAGAGGTACAATCTAATTAAGTGTAGAAGCGTTGTAGATGGGAGATGTTCCATAAGCTAGGGAGCTCATTCCCGTCCTTGTCAGCCAGGCGTACCGAGCCCGTGCGGGCTGCGGACCCTACTTTATATGGTCCCTCCCACTTGGGGCCGAGCTTGTTGGTGCCCGCGAGGTTCTGAATGCGACTTAGAACCAGGTCATCTACTTGCAGTGTCCTTGTATGTACGTTTCATGGCGAGTAGCGACGCAGGGTCTGCTGGTAGGCCGCAGCCCGGAGTAGGGAATGCTCGCGGCGTGCCTCTAGTAGATCCAGGTCGATCTGTCCTTCCTCGTTGTTGGCCACGTAGCTGGCAAAGTCAACGCGATCGGATCCTAGTCTCATTTCTGTTGGAAGGACGGCCTCCGAGCCATAGACGAGTAGGAAGGGAGTTTCTCCCGTAGTCCGGCTGGACGTTGTCTGGACTGCCCAGAGGACTGACGGCAGCTCATCGACCCAGCCTTGTCGTTTTGCCTTGAGGGCGTCGTAGACTCGCTTCTTGATGCCTTGCATTAGCTGTCCGTTAGCTCGCTTAGCCGCTCCGTTGCTCTGTGGGTGGGCCACAGATGTTAGGGCGAGCTTCATGCCAAGCTCTTTGCAGCAATAATTGAACTCCCGGCTCGTGAATTGGGTGCCATTGTCAGCGATAATTCTGCTGAGCACACCAAATCTTGCGACGATATCCCGAAAGAAACATATTGCGGCAGCTGCAGTGATGTTGGAGGCCGGCACGGCCTCGATCCACTTGGTGAAGGTGTCGATGGCTACAAACAGATACGTTTTGCCACCGAGCCTTTTGGGGAACGGGCCTAAGAGGTCCATACTCCAGACCACGAACGGCCACGCCAATGGGATCGTTTGCAACTCATACGCGGGCTTGTGTGTCATTCGCGCATGGTATCGGCAAGCTTCGCAGCGCTAGACTAAGGCCTCTGCGTCGCTCATCGCAGTGGGCCAGTAGTAGCCGATGACGAATGCTATGCCGACGAGGGTTCTGTGTGAGGCGTGGGCGCCGCAGATGCCCTCGTGTATGTCGGACAGAAGGTACTTACCTTCTTCTTGGGTAACGCACTTACAAAGCATGCCATTAGCACCCCTTCAGTACAGCGAACCCCGTGCAGACGGTAAGCTCGGGCTCGCCTTTTTAGCTGGGAACGCTCATTCAGGTGGTGCTTTGCTCGAGGTATGAGACAGTACTAGATGTCTCGACATGGGGATAGTAGGCGTCCCCGTGGCCTCCTCTCCGGAGGGGATGGAGGGCTTTAAAAGGTGCTGCACTAGCACTCCCGGCGGGGCCGGTTCTTGTGAGGATCCGAGCTTGGCGAGCTTGTCAGCTTCACCGTTCTCTTCCCTGGGAATGTAGCTAATTTCAAAACTCGTGAAACGCTTCCCCATTTTCCTCACTGCCGCCAGGTACCACGCTATCGAGTCGTCAGTTGCCTGAAACTCCTCCTTGACCTGGCGGGCGACGAGCTGCGAATCCTCTTTCGTAACAAGCCGTTTGATGTCGAGCGCAGCGCTTGCTCTTAGGCCCGCTACTAGGGCTTCATACTCCGCGGCGTTGTTTGTCGCCGCGAAGTGTATTTGTATGACGTGCTGGAGTCGCTCTCCGTTGGGGGAGATGAGAACGAGACCGCATCCTGATCGTCCGGACTGGTGTGACCCGTCGAAGAACAAAGTCCACCGACCTACTTCCTTCTATTGACCTAGAGAGCTTATATCTTGCTCATCTGGTCTGGTCAACTCTACAACAAAATCAGCCAGGGCCTGGGCCTTGATCGCGGTACGGGATACGAATTAGATGTCGAATTCACCCAGCTTAACTCCCCACTTCGTGACCCGGCCTATGGCCTCCGGGTTTCGAAGAATGTCCTTGATCATGCAAGTGGTCGGGACCATAATCTGGTGGGCTTGAAAATAGTGACGCAACTTGCGCGAGGCCGTCAGCAAGGCATAGCACAGTTTCTGAAGGTCGGGGTTGCGCTCCTTAGACCCGCTGAGCACCTTGCTCACGTAATAGATGGGATGTTGCTTCCCCTCTCGTTCCACTGCCAGCACCGCGCTTGCGGCGTTCGGTGTTACTAAGAGGTACAGCAGGAGGACTTTCCCGAGCTTGGGAGTGGTGAGGACGGGTGGCGAGGCGAGATACTGCTTCAGCAGCAGAAATGCGGCCTTATCCTCCTCTGTCCATTTGAAACTATCGTACTTGCGGAGAAGCTTACAGAAAGGCGCGCTTCGCTCTCCGAGGCGGGATATGAAACGGCTCAAGGCCGCCACTTTGCCTGTGAGGGACTGTTGGCGATTCTTACGCTCAAAGAAATTAATCCGCAAGCGGATGGATATCGCTTGTAGTTTTCACCAGGAGTATTCCTAGAGTTATCGAATCCACAGGGAACGAGGGTTTAAAGAGATAACCTATATATCTTAATTATTTAAAATACCAGCCAGTCTAGGTAACGGGGGTTAGGATAAATGATAAGACCGGGACACACACACACACACACGATAAATATTCACACAAATAAAGAGAAAGCTACACTAGCTAGATAGACAGTTGGGAGGACAACGAGACAAGTTTTAATAAGTTCACAAAATTGTGTGATTCAGTTTAATTGAGCGAGCTTAGGGTAATCAACTAGTGGTCCACTTGATATTCGTCGTCGGAGCTCGGACATTCACTACCACCCGCTATCCTGAGTTGGAATCCCGAATGGTTATGATCGTTCCGATTTGGCTCTACTGGTCCAAAGCCGGACGCTGTGGGTTACGCACGAGATACTGAGTATCTACGGATGGATAGGGCTGTCACCACCTACCACCTACCACATATACGTGGGCCCGGGTGTAAACCGAGTTAGTCCTAGTCTCAGACACCACGTCTGCGACTATTCCTAATCAATCTTCCTCAGTACTAAAAGAAGTTGATCTAGGTTCAATGCCTGGCTCTAACAATATATGAGTGAGAACCTAAACTGATTCCAGACGAATATAAGCTACCGGTAAAGCAAATCTACACAACTCATTTATGCAGATATACTCAGCTCAATTAAAGTTCAACACTATAGCAATGAATGAAGTAATCTCACTAATTGAAACAATTAGGAAAGGGTACAAGAGCTATTACCCGAATTCCCGAAGACACTTCCGGAACTCCGAGCGTCAGCTCGACTAGACTCTAACTTCCAACTTCTACTAACTAAGAGCTACTCTACAAAGTGGAATGAAGAGGTGAAAGTGTTGTGTTGTGTCTCTAAATGAAGGAGATCACCTCCTTTTATAGGCTACCGTGACCAATGAGGTGCTGACACGGCTAGGGACAGGTGTCACAAGGTCCTTGCTGTAGGGGGAATCCGAAGGGCCGAAGAGGTGGGTCGGCCGGCCTGCTGTTTATTGATCCTGGCCCTCCAATTTGGCTAGGATACTCCTTGTGCGGTATAGATCTTCTCCCAGAGTCGGTTTGGCTGTTGGAGACCGGTAGCATCGTGTTCCTTTGGAATCATATGCTTAACTTGAGGATTACTCCACTTTCTGGATGAAACCGACTGAAATCAACGGCTTGGATATACTCTAGAATCTCTTGTAGAAGTCCCGGTGCAACCCTGGCCTGACTGGGTGAAGGAGCTGGGTCGGCCTGCCTAGGGTGGGTTGGCCGACCCACTCTTTTACCCGGCTCGGTCCCATTTTCGCTTAGTTGGTCCCTGAATGCAAAATACTACCAAAACTCGTGGAACTTTATTAGAATAATTAAAATGTTAGTATAAACCTTGATTTTCCCTCAAAAACCGAAATTCCGGAACATGTTGACGTATGAAATTGGTCTTTATTTGACGTCAACAGGGACTGGGTGTTCTTCACGCAGGTCGGCGATCTCATCTTTTCGATGGCCTCGATCTTTTCGGGGTTCGCACCGATGCTTGCGCCGCCGATCACGTAGCCAAGGAGCATACCGGACTTGACGCCAACGACACATTTCTCGAGGTTCAACTTGACCCGGTGCTGTCTCAGGCTGTCAAAGGTTTCCCGTAGGTCGGACACGTGGTCCCGGGCGTCCTGGCTCTTGACTACGATGTCGTTTACATAAACTTCGACGTTGCCCCCTATTTAATCAGGGAGAGTTTTTTGCATGAGTCGCTGGAACGTGGTGCCAGCATTTCTGCGACCGAAAGGCGTTACAAAGGCGGCCTTCTCTTCGTCCTCCTTAGACAACGCGATCTGATGGTAACCGGAGTAAGCGTCCAGGAAACTCATCGAGGCTGAGTCTGTCGTGGCATCGACTAGCTGATCTATGCGTGGAAGGGGAAAGTTTTCCTTGGGGCAGGCGGAGTTCAGGTCGTGATGGTCGACACACATGCGCCACTTGCCGCCCTTCTTCTGGACCACGACTGGTTTCGCAAGCCAATCAGAGTGTTGAACTTCACGGACAAAGCCCGCTCAGAGCAGCTTACTGACCTGGTCTTGGGTGATCTTAGTCTGCAAGAGTTGCATGTTGGTTCCTACCGCGTCAAGGAAGCTCGTGTTCAGGCCTTGATGAGGGACTTCGAGTATCTACACATGAAGGAGGCGGAGTTGGTTAGTGACTTCGCCATGAAGCTAGCCACCATCATCAACAAGATTCGAGCGCTCGAAGAAAAGATGGAGGCACACGGTTATCAAGAAGCTTCTTCATGCGGTAACAGACAGGCAAGAGGCGATGAACCTCCTTATTGATGCTGATGATCAGCCAGCACTACTATGAAGATGGAATAGACGAGTTGAGTCCTGGATGTTGAGTAGTGGCGTTGCCATCCTGAAGTCGAGTCTGAGAGTGGGTACTAAAAGGAGGTTTCAACGAATGGTATCCTGGATGTTGAGTAGTTGCATCGCCGTCTAGAAGTCGAATCTGAAGGTAGAGCATGGGGTGTAGAGTAGTTGTGTCGCCATCCTATGCATGCTTGGTAAGTGTTACGAGACTGTTAGATATAATCTTGACATTAGTATCTAGAAGATAATAGGAGTAGATAGATGTTGCATGAAGAAGCTGACATCATCTAGAACATTCCAGTTCTGCTACTTGGATCCATGGATGTACTAGATAATAGATACTAGAAGGACCTAGCTGTTACTAGGACTCAAATATTAGCTAGCTGTAGAATGTTCTACATATATACGGGCTTGGTTAGCAAGCCTATAAATAGGACTTACAAGTGCCCTTGTAAACACAATGTATAAGATATCATGCAATGCAATGCAGAAATGCAGTGTGGTTGTTACATTCTGTTTCTTTCTTTAGATCCAAGGCTGAAGCCAACAAACTGGTGTGTTTTTTCATGCAAATAATATATATCTAGTTGGGAAAAAGGTTTAAATAATAAGATAGTTGATTTTGAACATTGAAAGGTCGATATGTTCCTATTCATTTCAGATGTGTTGTTTTTATTTCTATCTAGCTTTTCTTTTGGAATAAGTCCATATTACACCCCCTCAATTATCCAAAAAGTTCATTATACACGCCGATCTACAAAACCAGTCATTTAGCATCCTCATTTATCAAAACCAATTCATTTTACACCGTTGGTGGTCTAGCAGAGTGGTTTTGATGATGTGGCATCCGGTTTTCTCCAAGTTACCTATATTTATGAACTAATTGGTGAGTTTTGAGCTTCAAAAGATATTTAAAAAATCATGTAGGTACTTTAGTGCATAACGGTTAGTGAAACAATAACTTTAGAAAATATTTTTTCAAAATAAGTTTGAACATTTAAAATTTTGAAAATAAATTTCAAGCATTTTATAATTTTGGAAATAATATTTTTCTAAGTGCAAAAGTATTTGGAAAATAAATTTCAAACATTTTAAGAATTTTGAAAAAAATTTCAAACTTTTATGCATTTCTAAAATAATTTTGACAGTATGTTGAAGTCTGTAGCTTCACTTTTTATTTAATCGTGTGCTTTTTTATGAGAGCCAATGCATTTCTTCCTACCTTTTCCACTAGTTCCTATTTATTTCATATGCTAAATGGTAATGGACCAACTCCACCTCCACTTACTGACATTGGCACCAGAATGTGCCAGTTTGCATCATTCTTCAGTGGATTGTCCTTAGCTGTACGAAGTATCTCAAGCATAGGAAATCAAATAAATCTCATGCCTGCAGCATATGGCAGAAATTACAATCGTCTTCAAAGCGTTGTAAAATTTTCTAGCCATATAGGGGTCTTCCTATGACAGTTCTCAGGGTTCCTTCATAACATTGGCAGTGAAATCATTGGCAGTGAAATCAACAGTGATAGTTGAGAATGTTGGTTGTCATCTGAGAATGCTGATTGTCCCAATGAACAATCACACTGTAAATTCAGCACATGACGAAAACTAATGTCAATCAAACTTCTCTGAAGGTTTTCTCTTTGATGTGCCCTGGGATAATTGTAAATTGTCCTTGTTAAAGCATTATTAGCCCGTTGTGAGAGATTATATTAGGCGCTACCATGGCATAGTTGTTGTTTGAGAAGTTTGAATTGTCGTTCTTGACAATCTGCTGTGTTGTGCTGCTCATTTAACAGTTGTACAGTTCATAGGGTGAAAATAGATGAGTTGCTAAATAATTAAATAGCCTACATTCTTTTTCCATGTTATTTTAATTTTCGATTGATGTCTGTATTTTCCTTATCTTAAACTATTCATAGGCAACCAAGGGCACGACCTGAGTTAGTTTTAACAATAAAAATGGTTAGCGATACGTAAAAACTTTGTGATTTTTGTTTCACTATGTAAAAAAATTTTAAAAAATCATTAAAAATGATAAGTATTCTCTAATTAGTGTCAGATCTCACATGTATTTTATTCCAATCTATATGATCAATATTCATTTATATAAATGTTTTTTTAAAGAAAAATCTAGATGTATAAATGTTCTATAGCAATACAAAAAATATATATGAAAATAGACATGCATTAGAGAATATTTCTGATTTTTATTGATTTTTTTGAATTTTTTTACATAGCGAAACAAAAATAACAAAACTTTTCTCAAGATCTAACGTTGACCGTTGGATGGAGACCCAACGGCCAGCGCTGGGCGTTGGACGGGAGGCGCGTCCGACGCCCGTCGTACCGCCCCGCATCCGAGGGAAAGGAGGTGGGGCGCGTCGTGTTGGATGGTGGTGTGCAGAGGTGGCCAATGGGCCGGCCCGGTTTTATATGGGTTGGTTTGTTTTAATTAAAAATATCTAAATAAATTAAGAAATAACCACTATATTTCATAAATATACACTATAAATTGCGTAAATACGCTATATATAATTAGAAATATATATAAATGAATATATTTAATTAAATAAATATGCTACAGTGATGAACCGAACCGGGCCAAAACCGAACCAGGCCGGCCCGTCACTATACAAACCGAACCGGGCCGGCCCGACAGGCTTCGGCCTCGGCCCAAGTTCGGTTCAGTTCAACGAAGCTGGCCTGCCTGGTTCGGCGTTGTTGGCCTGGCCCGTTTGGCCACCTGTAGTGGTGCGCGGCGGTTGGCATAGAGGGCAGCGGGTGCTGAGTGGTGACCAGCTTGATCCAATTTTGATCGTGGGCCGTTGGATGCGATAGAACGGAGGGTTGAAATGAACTGTGTTGTTTTAAATCGTGCTTTTAAAGGAGTAGAGATAGAGATAGTGATGTTCCTTACACATTTTTATTATGCTATCGTTTCTCTTTCACGAAAGTTTCTCTAATGGTATGCCGTTAGCAATATGTGGTACTTTCAACTTATGATTGTATTCTAGGCAGAGCACGACATCCTTATGCATCCATTTTACGTGTTAGGTGTAGCTGGTGTATTCGGCGGTTCCCTATTCAGCGTTATGCATGGTTACTTGGTAACCTCTAGTTTAATCAGGGAAACCACTGAAAATTAATCCGCTAATGAGGCTTACAAATTTGGGCAAGAGACGAGACTTATAATGTTGTGGCTGCTCATGGTTATTTTTGCCGATTAATCTTTCAATACGCTAGTTTCAACAACTCTCGTTCTTTACACTTCATCTTGGTTGCTTGGCCTGTAGTAGGGATCTGGTTCACCACTTTAGGTATTATGGCATTTAACCTAAATGGTTTCAATTTCAACCAATCTGTAGTCGATAGTCAAGACCGTGTTATTAATACTTGGACTAATATCATCAACTGTGCTAACCTTGGTATGGAGGTAATGCATGAACGCAATGCTCACAACTTCCCTCTAGACCTAGTTGCACTCGAGCTTCCATTTCTTAGGCCTTGTACATTTCAGCTTAGCGTAGCGTTTCACTGTACCAAAATTTATCTTTTTTATATAACCTATTTGGTGTAATAATTTGTAATGATTTTTCTCAGTTTTTAGTACTCCTCTTAAAGATCCTAAAACTTTTTTAATTATTCATTTACAATATTTAAACCTTTCTTTAAAGACTTTTAAATTTTACTATAATAAAACGCTACGCTACGCTAAACTGAAATGTACAAGGCCTTAATGGATAAGGTTTTCTACTAACATATAGGAATTTTTTAAGGAAAGTCAGAAACACCCAATATCTTGCTGGAACAAAATATTGGGTGTTTCTATTTTTTTTAATCTTTCTATTCTGAATTGGGTTAACGACGAGATTTTTGACACAACGGATGGTGGCAACTCGGCCCGGCATGGCAACTCCGATGGGAACAACGACTCCAACGGGCTGCGGTGACTCTGGAGGAAAGGAGCTCGGACTCCAACGGCAAGGAGCTGCAACTCTACTGGTAGGGAGCTCGGACTCCAACGGCAGCGCGTTGAGTCCAAGAGCATGCGCGTTTCGGCGTATTGTTACGTTGCGTTGCGTTTCGGCCGGCCGCGAGCGCGCGCGCCGCGCGTTCAAACGCGCTGAACGCAACGCGATGCAACGCAACAATACGCGCTAGCGAACAAGGCCCAAGTGCCATGTGGTGGCGACTCGGCCTAGCACGATGATTCTGGCAGGCAGCAACGGGAAGCTCGGACTATGGCGGTGGTGTGGTTTCTCTTGGCGGCGCGTGGCGATGACTTGGCTCGGTGCGGCGACACCGGTGCAGCAAATCCGGCGAGCTGCAATGACTTCTGCAGTGGGTGGTGGCAACTGGCTGAGAGAGAGGAAGGACGCGTGCTCACGGGAGCCTCGGGCCACTCGCTAGCGACCGACGCTTGATGAAGCGTACCTCAGCGGCTCAGCGCTAGTTCAAGCCGCCCCCTCTATCCTCCAACTTAGCTAAAAATCTGATGTGAAGAGCCTAGTCTACTGAAATGTTCTATTGGAGATGCTCTCACTGCTCACGCGTGTTGTGTGAGGAAGAACATAAAATGGATCAGATGTATGTCCCCAAGCATTTTCCCTTTTTAGTCTTTAACATATGAATGGGTTATATCCATCTGATAGTATGGACAAGTTTCTCGCTTTAATTGTTTCTTTTCCGCTCTATCAATATAAGATAGATTAATTTTATTTTTAGTTTGTATTTTTAAGTGGGAGTTCCTGATCCCAAAAATCAAACTTGTTATACTCAATTTTATGAATTGTTTAATTGAGTTAACAAACGAATAGAAACACCTCTGCACCCCACTGGCACCCTATCCAAATGTTATCGCAGACGAACCACACAAAAGGAAGTGTAACATCCCAATTTGGGGACAATTTCAAAATTTGTTTGAATTTGTGCTGCCAAGTGGGCTCTCTCTCTCTCTCCCTCTCTCCCTCTCTTTCTTTGCCATGTGGCCCTGTCCTGCTCTGCTCCGCCGTGCGCTGCGTCTGCTTCTGCACCAGCCGCTCGCGCCATCATCACCGCGTCGCTCCGCGTCCGTCACGTTGCGCCGCTAGTCCCGTCGCCGCACCCCTCTCTTCCCCACAGCGCTATGTGAGCCACTGAACCAGCACCTCGCCCCGCGCCTATAAAGCCAAAAGCCTCCCCAGTCGGCACTGTTTCCCCGTTTTTCCCAAATTTTCCATGCGCCGGCGCCAAGGAAGTCTCGGCGATTTCGTGAGCCACAGATCGATTCCTCTCGCACCGAGCATTCCCATCTCACCCCTAACCATTCCCCTCGCTCAATTTCAGAGGATTTTTCGAGAGGTGTCGTGCCGGCATCTACTCTGTTTCGGTCACCGCCGGGACCTTCGCCGCTGGCCGCCTCTGAGCCTGATCATCTTCGGCGCTACCTGTGATGAGCACGCCCGTGACCCTCTCTTGCTCTCCGTCCCTTCTCGTAGCCTGTAGATATGTAGTGAGGCGCGACTCCTTCGGTGAACTCACGGTCTAGCCGCCGTGTCCGGTTGTCCCCGGCATCGACACGTGCGTCGTAGGTTTGCTAGGAGCCGTAGATGATGGAGCTTGAATGCTCTTGGCCAGTAGATGATCGGAGCGTCGTCTGCCGTCGCCGCCGGCCACGTCGACGGGTCTGAGGAAGACGATGGTGGAGGGCCGTCCGATGTGCGCCAAGATTCGTGCAAAAACGAGGCCGTTTTAGTCGCTGACGTGCGCGCGGGTCCCACCAGCTAGAAAAGCCTAGTGCGTCCTGGATTAAATCGGTGGAACTTCGTCTTTGTCATGTGGGCCCTGGCCCCACTGGGCAGTTTAAGTGGAGGCGCCACTAGTCAGGGTGCCGTCTCCTCACGACAGCATCCCCAGCAAATACTCCTTTGGCGTAGCCCACCGCTGGCTGGCGCAGGCGCGCGCATGCATGGGACGTGGGCCGAATCCGTCGCTGGGCCGGTTCGTTCGCTGCCTCAGCCCCAAAGCGGCGATTTAACCAATTACTTAAATGCAGAAATAGTTATAGATTTATTTAAAATAGCTAGAGGTTCCCAAAAATTCTAGAAAAATTTAGATAAATAGTTAGGACTATTCTGGACTTTATAAAATTATGGAATCCACCACTGTAATGAGTAATGGCACTGTTTAATAAAATGAGTAGATTTCCTATATATAGAAAATGATTAAACAAGAATTAGGGTGACTTTATTTATATTAAATAATGAGTCTGACCTTATAAAATCATGAGAAATTAGAATAAGATATGCAAGGGCATTAATAATTAGAGAAAATCATAAAAACACTATTCTTGCCCAAATTTGTTTAATAGATAATTATTTTGCCAAATACCAACAATTATTCAGTTAATTCCTTATTAATTAAAATAGATGCTGACTTTAGAAAGGTACTAATATATCTTACAACTTAGAGTTGCACCATATATTTAGGAAAACTTAGAAAATGCCATCACCGATAAACTTAACTCCGTATGTAAGTCGTTTTACGGCGTGCCGTCATCGTATGTCGCTTTAAAACCCTAATCACCCAGTTACTACTATATCGTACTAAATCGTATGTTGGGGTATAACTACGCTATTATGTAATGGTATTATTATTTATTAATACATTGGGGCATGCATTGCACATCATATGAAAATTAGCATCATTACTTGATTTTTATACATCGTGGTGCCGATGATAGGGCCGACATCACGTGCATGCATCATGTTTCCGTTTTGCATCATTGAGTAATTATTGTATTATGTGTGCGCTTAGATGTAGGCGATCCCAAGGGAAGGTTTGGTGACGCGGAGGAAGACCTTCCACCTGAGCAAGGCGACTTAACACTTACTCTTATAGATGTTTACCCATATTAGGGAAGGATTGCGACTTTCCCTAGTGCGGATTAACATCGATATATTCATGTCTATTATCCAAATTTACCCAAACTAATTTGTTTAATATTAAAATGCATGCTTATTAACCTGCCCAATTGTTAATCATATTAATCTCTACTACTTTAAAACATCTTATTGTGGTGGTGGCGCCGGTGGTGGTAGTGTCAACATGAGATCTGAACCATCCATGGGGTGTTGTCTCTTCTGCTCTGTCTGATCCAAACTGCCGCACCTCTCTCTCCCCCCTCTCTCCTGTCGGGCCCCTCTCACCCTCAGTCAAGGGGTAAAGCATCCGCTCACTGCAACAAGGCATCACGGATGACGATGGACAACATGGAGATGGCTAGACTCGGTCCGTCTCCATGCTGCGCAGCCACAACCGATGTGACATTGACGACGACGCACGGGGACTTGGGCTTGGCGGCGGCGACCTTCGTTCGCAATGGCGATGTCTGGCGCAAAGACGACGCTACTCCACTAGCCGGACTCGACATGGGGAAGGAGGCGGCGCCCTATGCCCCAACCGACACAGGGTGGCGGCGTCCATCGCCGGAGCGAGCCACCATAGGCTTGTGGCGGCCTTCGTCCCGACCGTCCATGGGATGGTGACGACGGTGCCCCCAAACTTCAGCTCGGCACGCTCGGCCATGGACTGGAGGCGCCGGCAATGGTCTGCCCTTGAAAAGGGTGGCGGGTGGCTCACCCTGGGATGGCGGCGGCGGGATCCGGCGCGGCTAGCCATGGCACGACGGCGCGCGCCAGACCCGGCCTCCAGCGGCGGCGCCCCCGGTCCCATCCACCACGGGACGGTGGCGACAGCCTCTAAGAGGGGCGGCGGCCATGGGGACTGGGGGTGAGAACCCTAGCACCCCACAGGCGGTTGCAAATAATTGGGCTGAAAGGCCCATCCGGCTGTGGAAGAAAGAAAAATGCAAATTTGCAATTTCGTTCTTGGAAAATATGGAAATTACAAATAAACTTAGCCGATAGGAAGAAAGGACTAATTTTCCATAATATATTTGCATACGAGCCTCGGGGTTCCTAAAAACTGCAAATTTATTCAATTCAGCATATTAATGTGTAAATTAATGTTTTACAGTATATATTGTACCCCTAAAAATATTGATAATCGCAGGCGGTTGCAAATAATTGGGCCGAAGGCCCATCCGGCTGGGGAAGAAGAATGCTACTTTTGCAATTTAGTCCTTGCAAAATGTGAAAATTGCAAATAAACCCAGGCGATAGGAAGAAAGGACTAATTTTCAATGAAATATTCGGACATGGATAAAATGCCTAGCACAATAAAGGACTACCATGTAACCAGAGCCACATTGCTGCATCCGGCATGGAACAAATGCCTAGGGACAGAATGGGACTAGTAGGTGAGTGGAGTCACGCTGCTTCATCCTAGCATGGATCAAATATCTAGGGACAATAGGAGCTGGCAAGTTAGATGACTTACACTGCTTCTGGACATGGATCCAATGTCCAAGGACAAAATGCGGCTAGCAGATGAGCGGAGTCAAGTTGCTGCATCCGGGCTTGGATCAAATGTCCAGGAAAAAATTAGGCCCCTCATAAACCAAGGTGTAGAGCAAAATGTCCAGCCCCCAATCATGGGAACACCAGAGATGTTGAAGGAAGAAAGCGGCATCCTCCCGAGCATCAAAAGTGCTCGAGGTGTTACTGTCTTGACGGACAAACCTGCAAATTAAAAAAATAGCACAAGAACAAATAGTCATAGATAAAACATGCGTAAGCAAACACAATTTTTGGAAAAATCAGTAGCTTGCTCTTATCTTGCCATGCTGCGACCAAACTCGTGCGCTTATGTCGTGAGCGTGTGATTTGTCACATGAAAGAAAAACACACTCCCTTGTCCTATTGAAGATTTGGTCATATCGCACATGCAATCCGGAGAAAATACTTGAATCGGCTCGAGGAAGTCCAGTATGCGATGGATTTCAACTTGTTTAGGCTGAGTTTCCCTGGCGGTGTATTCAGTGGCTTCATGGCTTTAGCATGAGCTATATATGACAAACTTGTGCGTGGGCAATGGACTAATGCAAAGACACAAGGTGTGCCAGGATTTCCCAAAATCTATCCATGATAGTGGACAAGTTAGGATGGGTCTCTTCTGTACGACGCATGGTCAACTTTATCAGGGATTTGCCCATGGACAATTTACAAGACTTAGGCCCAGTTCTTTTCAGCTTAACGACTTATCTACGTTTTAAAAAGACATGTTTTGAGTTTTTTGAGTTCGTTTTCGCTGTTTTGAAAGTGGGTCCTAACGCTTTAAAAAGCAAGTCTAATGAAATGAATCCGAATCTTGAGACTATCTAAAGAAACTCGCGAAGTTCAGTCATTTCAGCCGTTCAGCTGTTCATCCGTTCAACGTGGGATGAATTTAATGAAAAAAAAAACGATGATATGTCAAGGCAACGTAAAGAACCTGCAACTCTCAAGCAATGTGTGCTCGGGAATGGATGAATCTAGCAGCTAAGTGGACTAATGTTGTTGCATCCGGGCAAGATATGCTTGGGGACATATGAAACTAAAAGCTCAGCGGGCTCACGTTGTTGCATCCAAGCAACATATATATGCTCGGGGGATAAGTGAAACCAGTAGCTGAGCGGACTCATGTTGCTGCATCCAGACAAAATATGCCCGAGAGGACAAATGAGGCTAGCAGGTATGCAAACTAATGCTACTGTATATGGGCAAAGATATGTGTGGGGATAGATGAGACTAGCAACTGAGCAGACTCATGCTGCTACATCCAGGCATAGATATGCTTGGAGACAGATGAAACAATCATAGGTAACATCATCCTTCCCATAAATGCGGTCATCATGTTTCAAAATTCCATGGAACTAATCAAAGAAAGGCTCACCAGTTCCTCGCGGTCGCAGGCCACCAGCTTAGCCACAATAGAGATTCAGCTCCACCAACTCCCCTTATCTCCCTCTCCCATGCACTCTCTCCTCCATCCTCATCTTTCCCTCTCATTCTATTTCCCTATCCCTCTATTTCCAATCTCTACTTTCCCAACGAGCTCATCTGCAGCCTAGGTGGCCGGACTCGGTGAGCACGATGGGATGCTCAACGGATTTGAGGAAGAAAACAGTCAAGAGGAGGTGCGTCGTCATTTTTGCTTTCAAACATTATATACATACATATGGAACATTCAAGTTTATTTATCAAAACATCGTTTTTGTTTTCGTGGAACATGTAGCTCTATATTAAAATAGATGATGCACTATGGAGCATGATGTTTTCATTAGGTTTTGACATGTTACATTAGTTCTTTTGTAATGTTTCAACGTTCTTTTTTGACATGTTGCGAAGGTTTTTTAGCTTATTCAAACAATGGTCGACTATGTTTCAATATGTTTTATCAGTCTTTTATCATGTTCCAATAGTTTTATTGATATGTTTCAATGGTTTTATTGAAATGTTCCAACAATTATTTTGTTATTTGATGACTTAACGTAGCATGATCCATCCATAGAACATGATTGCTGTAGCAGGGGACACCTACCTCGCATGAACCAGGAGAAGGCGAACCAGTTCCGGAACATGGTACAAGCCACCCCTCTTCAGGGCGAGGCAAAGGCGGACCAGAGATGGTTAATACCCGGAGGGGCCCCCGCCTCTTCAGCGTGAGGCAAAGGCAAACCAAAGGTGGTGCCTACCCGAAGGGAGCCTTGCTCCTCTGAGGTGAGGCTAAGGCGAACCAAAGGAGGAGAGACTGGCACGGAAGGGTTGGCTCATGGGAGCCTTGAATGGGGCCAAGCACGCTAAGTCCAAGCCATGAGGGAACGAAGATTTCGTAGGCGCCAAGAAGATTAGGGGACAGCAAGTACGGCCTGTAGCAGGCGTTGGGAATCGTATCGCGTGGCAGAAGGATATGCAAGCTGACCGTAACAACTGAGTCCCATTGTAATCTCCTTTGTAACCCTACTTTAGTTGAGACAGTAAGGGCACTTAGGTCTTTCCCCCAGGTCTGAGGGTGTTTTCCCCTTGGCGCCCTCGCCCAAATGAGTAGATCAGGGGCCAAGAAATCTTTTTCCATAAAAGACTTCCCTTCCCTTGCTTTGCCCCGAAGCGGAGGGGTTGTATCGTAAGATATAAAAATGCCCCCACTATGAATAGGGTCCCCAAAATGATAAAGGACAAGCTACAATCCATAGTTTAGCTACTTTGTCTAAGCTCTATTTTTCCGAGTTGCTTCGTGAGCTTCACATAGTTGCTCCGCATTCCACAAAGCAACCCCTTTAAAATCTGTTGTCTAGCTTGGGCCAATGACAATCATGTACCAACAGACACAACCAAATATTACAATGATATAATGTGTATGTTTCGGCAACATATCGTATATGTTCAAAACAAGATAGTATTGTTTGGACCAGGTATTCTATTTTTTCATGAAACGAGAGAGGTGGCCCGCGCGTTTGCGCGGCTAGATTTGTTTAAGCATATTGAATTTATCTCTAGCTCATAATCTATCTCTAATATATATATCATATCGGATTTAGAATTTATCTCTAATATATTATATCAGCTTTAGTATTTAATCTAAATTTTTAATATTTTCTTTTAATCTAAGCCACATCGATCTTTTATTTTTTTATTGATTTATGTGAGAATTTCTTAGATTAATATAAGTTGTTATAATTTAGTCTCACCATTGATCGAACGGCTAAAATAATCATATTATATCATCTTTAGTATTTAATCTGAATTTTTAATATTTTTTTAATATAAGCCGTTATAATCTGGTCCCACAAAAATCAGCGGCATAGATATTTTTTTCTTTATTTATGTGAGAATTTCTTTGATTGATCTAGGCCATTATAATTTGGTCCCACCGTTAATCAAACGGTTGGAATAATCTAGGTGATGTGGACTAACGTGGTGATATTTTCTTTTAGTCTAAGCCGCATCGATCTTTTATTTTTTTCTTGATTTATGTGAGAATTTCTTTGATTAATCTAAGTCGTTATAATTTGGTCTCATCGTTGATCGAATGGCTAAAATAATCATATTATATCATCTTTAATATTTAATCCGAATTTCTAACTTTTAAAATCTAAGTTGTTATAATCTGGTCCCACAAAAATCAGCGGCATGGATCTTTTATTTTTTTCTTGATTTATGTGAGAATTTTTTGATTGATTTAGGCCGTTATAATTTGGTCCCACCATTGATCGAACGGCTGGAATAATCTGGGTAATGTGGACTAACGTGGTGGCTCTGTTTTTCTCTACTTTATTAATAATAGAAAGATAGATAGATAGATAGATAGATAGATAGATAGACGAATGAGACGTTCAATTTGCGGTGGCTTCGGATGAAAATTGAACCTAACCTTATAATCTGGTGGCGGAGCTCCAGCGAGGGCAGCTGCAGCTCTCCGTCTCCGGGAAGCGTAACGAAGCAAAAGGAGGAAGCAGAGCAAGCAATGGAACGGAAGGGGAGATGCTCGGCCGAGGATCAAAAAGCAAAAGCAGCAATTAAAACAAAACAAACGGAAAGCTCTTTATTATCTGTAACAGTGTGATCATTCATGCAGTGCAACTGTGCAAGACGTGGCTCATATCAATCGTAGAATCGGAATTTGTAGCGTACAGCGATTAGTTCTGAATTCCGGATGCCGGGCATAAATCCCAAAGCGCCAGGAGCTAAATTTCTGGGCAGTGTGGTAAAAATTAGGGACGATTCATCAGCGGGTTCTTCATCTCCCACGCGGTCAGCGGCGACACTCTGACATCCGCCTCCCCGTTGTTGAAGACGTAAAGGTGCACGCTTCGCCCAATCGCGATGGAGGGGTACACTCTGGAGAGGATGCAGGTCTTGCCCCCGGCGCCGAAGCTCTCGACCACGGACCGGTCAATCTACGTGCACACGTGAGACGACGGAAATTAAACAGCAGCAAAGAAAGAAGAAAGAAAGCAGCAATGCTGATCAGTGAAGCTGTGGCACGAGATCGGGGTTTGAGTTTCGCAAGGTATATGCATGTACCAAGGTCCTAAGAGAGATCTTCCCGGATGTGATATCGGTGTCGACGAAGCCGGCAAAAGTGGGCTTGTATAGGTCTGGGTTCAGAGATGATCTGCAGATAAAATTAGGCATGGATTACAAATTCACAATGCATTTGCTGGGAAACAAGGGATTATAAATGGCCATACTTGGTAGGGTCAGTGCACATGAGCACCACGGGCTTGCTGTATCTATCCTTGAAGACTCTGAAGAAGACGGCAGTCCTCTCCTCTAGGTTGGCAGATGCCAGCACCCACAGGCCGAAGGGCCCTATCCCGCCCCTAACATCTGCGCCCTTCATCCCGCACAGCTTCTGGGCATCGTCACCGAAGGCCGGATCGAATGGCTCAGCATTCTCCAGCCTCGACACCTCGAAGCTCACCTCCACGTCGACCTGCCAAAGCAAAAAATTCTCAATGAACAATTGATCACACGTTATCAATGAGAGCAAAAATACATAGGAGCTTGAGTGCAATGCGGTATTCTGATTTAATTGATGTCGGTAAGGTACTAGCCTGATAAGTTGCCAGCCCTGTGACCTCGAAATGCTCCCCAGGCTTCACAACCGTGGCACCCACAATGACAGGCTTCCTCCTCAGCTGCTCAACCTCCTCAATTGGCCACTGCAGTAGCTGCTTCCCGTTGGGGTCAAGCCATATCTTCCTTGGAATTGCCTGTCACGAACACACCTCAAGCTCATCAGCAGCCAAACTATACTACTAGTACTTCTACAAATTCTAATGGTTCAGAATGCTGCACATTACATGGATCCCAGCCCAGCCCTTGGCCTTGTCGTCTGGCACGCTATCCGACTCATTGGCCCAACCTAGCAGGACCCGCCGCCGCTTCACCGGGTCAAAGAACGTCTTGGACGCGTAGAAGTTTCCGTAGTCATATCGGAGGCGATGGTGGTCGCCATTGGGGTCATCAGGAACATATTTGTCCGTCTTCCTGTTGTATGTGCCAATGGTGTAGTAGTCGTACCTAGTGATCTCGAGGCTACTCTTTAGCACGTGCTTCGCATTGTTGCTGATCTCAGATGTATCGAGGCCATTCTGCCCCGATTTGGAAACTGGGAAGAAGTCGGGGCACTCCCACATGCCAGTTAGTGCAGAGTGGAGTGGGTGCTCGGCTCGGACCCAGCTCTCGAAGTCTCGGCTCCGGTACACATATGCTAACCCTTGGTTATCCTTCAGGCTGCCAACGAGCATGCGCCAGTAACCGTCGGCGTACCAGGCAGTGGTTGGGTCACGGAATTGTGTCACGTTCACGCCTGTTTCAGGCACAATGATCGGGTTGTAGTCCGGCTTGACCCACTCTCTTAGGAGTGGGTCCGATTTGTTCTTGGGGAAAGCGATGTTCTGCACCTGGTAGTTGATGTTTGGCCGATTGATCCCCGTGTAGAAGATCGCTGGTGTGCCGTCAGCGAGGATCGTGGCTGAACCGGACCAACAACCATATTGGTCAGACGGGATGTCAGGCTTGATGGCAGGCTCCAAAGCGATCCAGTTGATGAGATCACGTGATACTGAGTGAGCCCACTCGATGTTACCCCACACAGCGCC
The DNA here is from genome assembly GCA_005191435.1 of Raddia distichophylla. Classification (NCBI taxonomy): domain Eukaryota; kingdom Viridiplantae; phylum Streptophyta; class Magnoliopsida; order Poales; family Poaceae; genus Raddia; species Raddia distichophylla. The sequence goes on from SPJY01017277.1 coordinate 185,560, forward strand.
CTTTGGGTTGTACTGGTAGAATAGGTGGTACCAGCCCTTGTAGTACATTGGCCCTGTTCCAAAATTCTCAACATATATCAACTCGAAACAGAGCATCCTCTTTATTTCTGTTTTGCTTTATACGGGATGACCTTTTTCGTTTGATTTGCATGTATATCAAACAAAAATACTTCTAGCAAGGCGGAGTATATGTTTAGAGATAATAATTGCAGGTAGTATATATTCATTTTCAGTGTCATCTCTATGTACAAGATATGTAACGTAAGGCTAAGCATACTGTTTCCTTTGGTGCATTTATAGCGTAATACGATATTAAAACCTATGATACTTTCTTGGGTCATGTAGATAGACCACTACAAACTAATCAATTCAGAGATATGCCGCTAAAACCTCTGATATTGTAAACAAAACATCTTGCATTGTAAAAAATTAATGATCATCATATCCCTCCTTCCTTCTTCCTCCTCCCTCATTCAATTCCCCCTTGTTCGCTCTTCCCTGATCCATTGAAATCATGCTGCTATGTTCGCTGCTGCCTAGTGCCTCTTGATGTGTCCAAGCTTGGGCTCTATACAATCTATTGCCACTGCTAGCCGCATAGCCATGCCTACCAACATTCTATGTTCTGGCTTCAGCCTCATTGCTTAGTGATTTTTATTTCGACAAAACTTCATCCAAAATTCTTAAAATTCGGATTTTTCACCCCAAGGGGATACTCAAAATAACCGCACAAATTTTTTAAATTTGATGAAATTTTGTTAAATTTGAAGATAATGCATAAAAGGAAGTGTGTAGCTGTATTCAGCACACCACCAACACAGTGTAGTGGTATGTGCAGCTCTTCTGGAGGAAGAGGTCACAAGTTAAATCCTCCGTGGAGCATTTTCTCTACTTTTTTTGTTTTGTGTTTGAACTTTTTGAATGGAATTCAAAACGAATTTCGAGAATTTCGTTCATATCGCGGAGGACCGAAATTTTTTTTAGGTTTGATATAAAAATCTCTCAGCCACCCCAAGGTTGTTTCTCCTCATGATGCCACCTACACACCTAAGTGGTGAGGGCCTGCGAGATTTCGAATGAGCCAGTGTCGGCAATAATGCCTGCAACCGGAGGCACCAAGTGGTGGGGCCATGGCGGTGTAGTGGCCATGGAGGGAAGAAAGGGGGGTGAGCAGGGAGGGGGAGAGGACAAGATGATTAAATTTTCATAAGTGCATACAATTTTTAAAGAAAGTTAGCATTGATATCTTTATTTAATACCATTCTCCCAAAGTGTCTGAGCGGAGGGGACCTGCAGGGCGACTAGGGTTCCGCCGCTGCCGCCGCCGCCGCCGCCGCCGCCGGCGGACGCCGCTCCAGCTCCACCTCGCTGCAGCCTCTTCTCCCCCGCTCCCTGCTCCACCACCATGCCCTCCCGCTCCCGTAACCCTTCCCCGCCGCCCCATGCCCTTTTTTCGGCAGATCGCTCCGCCCTTGCCTCAAATCCACCAAGAGATCTCAACCTACTGCCTTCAATGCGGTTGGTGACGGCTCTGCGCTGACGACGGACGAGCGGCGCGGCAATCCGGAGGATGCGACCGCGAATCGTCCTCGCCATTCAAGTCGGAAGATCGTCAACTTTTCAAATCCCCTTGTGACGGCGTGCTCCCTAACCAAGACGCCAGAAGGCAGGGCAGCAGGAGTACATTCCATGCCCAACGGACGGCGCTCCTACGTTGAGGCTCTCCTTGCTCCAGCTCCGAGACGCATTTACTCAAGTGCGCACCCAACTACCATTGAAGTCCACCGGCCTCGCATTTACTCTAGAACTCCCAGCTCGCAGAAGAGATGCTTCAAAAGCCTAGCCTCGGACCACTTGATTGCGGAGTGTAGAGACCCCGTCAGGTGTAGGGCTTGCGGGCGCAGTGGCCACCTTGCTCGCCATTGTCGTCGCCCCCTTCCCCATCGACCAGTTCGCTCTGCTACCTCGCCCTTCAACCCCCCCATGGAGGCTCACCGTGGTAGCTCCCACCCGAGGGGAAGGACCTCCAGAATCATGGAAGCGCTTCAAGAGAGACCGCGCCGCACCTCCAGCTACACCCACTCCACCGAGGTCATGGTGATCGACCTCTCCATCCTCCCGTCAAGGTGCATTGTGGCCAATCTGCGTACCAGACGGCGCATTGATCCCGACTCCGTCGTTAATGATGTTCGTGCGGCAATGGTGGACGCATCGGGGGAGTAGTGGCACGACGTCTCCGTCACTCGCCACTGTCCTGAAGACTACCTCGTTCGATTCTCCTCCAGAGCTGGCCGTGATGCCGCGTTGGCGCGTGGCAGAGCAGCCTTTGGCGAGGCCGCCCTGGAGCTCCGGCCTTGGCAGCCGTACCTTGCAGAAGACCCGAAGCCTTTTCCTTTCCGGGTGCGGCTGTGCCTGGAAAATGTTCCTCTCTTCGCTTGGACCGAGAAGGTGGTCGAGGGGATGCTCGGGAGCTCCTGTGCCGTCCAGTGCATTGAGGAATGCTCCGTTCGCCGTGAGGTTACCTCTACTCTCAATGTTTGGGCCTGGACGGACCGTCCGGAAGGAGTGCCGAAGGTTCATTATCTGTCGACGATAGCCAATCCGACCTCCAGGGAGGTGGAGCCAGCCAAGGAAGCATCCACATTCAAAGTGTTGGTGCATCTTGACACCGTTGAAGAGCACACCAGCCCTGTCGGGAACATCATCCGCCACAAGCCCCGCTGGCGCCTAGGACTCATCGATGGCGAAGGTGATAGCTCCTCTACCTATAACCTTGTTCATCCTCTTCAACGTCGCAGGCACGATTCAGACAGCGAAGATGACTCTAGAGCGCCTCGTCGCCGCGGTCGCTCCCTTTCTCGCAACCTCAACGTCGCTTTCCGCCGCTCGGTGTCTGCGTTCGGAAGCCTCGCCAAGGCTGCTCGGAGGGGGGGCAGCCGTGACGGAGGAGACTCCAGCCGGCGCCGGCGGGACCTCACCCCGCCCATCGTGACGGCGCGGATTTGGAGAACCATGGCCCGTCCGCCTCTCCTTTGGCGGCCGCGCCGCGGCGCTGCTTCTTTCGTCGCCGAGCCAGGGGTCCAAGCTCCTGACGCTACTGCGGTTGTGGATGGCGACCTGACGTCGGCCGCCTCACCGTTACCGCCGGCCGCCTCCCCTCCTCAGGCTTCGGTCGACCTCCCCCCGGTTGCTTCCATCATGGAGCCAGGGGTCGACGATCCAGACGCTCCTGTGGCTGTGAGCAAGAACCCGACGCCGGCTGCCTCTCCTCTGCCTGCTTCGGCCAACCACCCTCCGGCTTTACTCGAGGTGCAGTCCGTGCAGCCTGCTATATCTCCTGTACTTGGTGTTGACCAGGCCGAAGCTTCCTTCTTCAGCGAGCTAACCGTGGCACACCGCCCCCCGATACTGCAGGTTTACCAACGTCGGCGCTTCAGACCTCGCTTCCCGGTGACGCGTCGCAGTGCAAGGCTCGCGGCCAAAGCAAACTCCAGGCTTCCAGCAGAAACTGATAGTCCAGCGTCTACAGCCCTGGATGAGGTCTAAGGTGAAGCCTTCGGAGGAGTCTGAGGCCTTGAAGGAGCTCCTCGCCTCGCCCTTGGACCCGTGAGCAGTGAAGGCTCTCTCTAGCTTGGCCCGCCTGCACTTGGCGACTGGCCAGGCCAACCCTCCGGAGGCCCTTCCCTCCGCCCATGCTTAGGAAGACCAAAGTCGACGATCACCTGCTGCTGCGGTGTGCAGCAGTGATTTTTGGCGTTCGCAACGTGGCACGACGGACGCGTCGGCGGCGACGCCGGCAAACGACGCTTTTGCAGGCACCATCCTCCTCTCGACAGTGGCACTGTGTCGCCACCAGGCAGCCTTTCTGCTCGAGACATAGTCAGAGGCTGTCTACTTTTGCTATACACTTGTATTACCTTGTGTGGGCATTGTTGCTTCGGGGTCCCTTAGAACCTTCCTGTTGTAATCGGGCTTGGGACTGTTTGGCTCATGAGTTCGCAGAGACAAGCAGATTTGTGTATTTGCTTTTAAAAATGCAGTCCCTTCGTCGCCTCTCGTGTGTCCATGATTGAAAAGCTGCATCTCCTCAATTGGAACGTCCGTGGTCTTGGCACGTCAGCACGCAGAACTGTTCTTCGTAATCTTATCTACTCCACCAGAGCAAAGATTGTCTGCATCCAGGAAACCAAGTTGTCCAACCTAGATGCAACGATTCTTACTGAGTGCGCCGGTCAACAATTCTCTAAAAGCCACGCCTATAAGCCTGCGGATGGCTCGCTGGGTAGCGTCATGCTCTTGGTGCACGAAGATTTCTTCGCCTTAAGCTCCATTCTAACAACTGAGCATTGCCACTCAGCTCTCATTCACCCCGTCAATGAAGGGCAACCTTGGAAACTTACTGTGGTCTATGGCCCCCAGACAATACCTGACAAATTCCGCTTTCTGAATGAGCTGATCAATCACCAGCCTATCGATCCTGATCAAGGATGGCTTGTTGTAGGGGATTTTAACCTCATCTATCAAGCAGTAGACAAAAGCAATGCTAATTTGAACTTTACCATCATGAACGCCTTCCGCAATTTGATCAACTGGCTTGAGCTTAAAGAGCTCCCACTCTCTGGAAGATGATTTACTTGGAGTAATGAACGCCGGCAACCTACCCTCACCAGAATTGATCGGGCCTTCGGCTATACAAACTGGGAAGCCTCCTTCCCTTGGATGACTCTCCAGGCGTTGCCAACCCTTATGTCTGATCACACCCCTTTGCTTCTTACCGATGTAACGGAGCAAAGGAGAGCTCGTTGCTTCAAGTTTGAAAATTACTGGTGCCATCTACAGGGCTTCGAGGAAGTAGTTAAGGATGCGTGGCTTCGTACCGTCCTTTCGACAAACCCGTATAGACGGCTTCACATCAAATTGGCCAGGACTGCCAAAGCCTTGTCCCGTTGGGCAAAGAACCATGTGGGGAACATCAAGATCCAATATGCAATTGTGGCGGAGCTCATCCTTCTCTCGGATTGTGCTATGGAGTCCCGCAACCTCTCTTCCGAAGAAGTGACTCTGACAACTTCTTAAAACCCGATGCCACGATCTTGCTGCTCTCGCCAGGTCTCAAGCTAGGCAAAGAGCACGGACACGTTGGATCCGTGCGGGGGATGCAAACACCAGGTTCTTCCACATAAAGGCCAACAATAGAAGACGTAAGAACCACATTCACTCTCTTCACACGGACGAAGGGGTGATCACTACCCATGCTGAGAAAGCTGAAGAATGCAACCGCTTCTTTGAAAATCACCTAGGCTCCTTCCATACCCGCACGACCTCTTTATCGTGGGATCACCTTGGCTATACTCCATCAGATCTTTCGGATTTGGAGATCCCTTTCGAGGAAATGGAAATCAAGAGCGCGATCTTCTCCTTGCCTTCGAGCAAAGCCCTAGGTCCAGATGGCTTCTCTGGCATTTTCTACAAGAGGTGTTGGGAGATCATCAAGAGTGATATCCTCGAGGCAGTAAAGCACTTCTACAATCAGGGTGTTGACTCCTTCAATCTGCTCAACTCCGCAAATATCATCTTGTTGCCAAAGAAGGAGTGCCAGAATCTCTTTGACTACAGACCAATCAGCCTCATCCATAGCATGAGCAAAATCATCTCAAAAGTCCTTGCTAATCGCCTCGCCCCAAAGTTGAATAGCTTAGTCTCTTCCAATCAAAACGCTTTCATCAAAACGAGATCGATCCATGACAACTTCCTTTATATTCAGAACGTCATTAAAGATCTCAAGACAAGGAAGATTCCAGCCATTTTCCTTAAGCTGGACTTCGTTAAAGCTTTCGATTCTGTTCATTGGGGGTACCTGCTAGAGGTTCTTCAGGTGCTAGGCTTCGGGAGGCGGTGGCGCCATTGGATCTCCACTCTGCTGGGAACCTCGACCTCCTCGGTTATGCTCAATGGTATTCCAGGCGAGCCTATCTATCATGCGAAGGGGGTTAGGCAGGGGGACCCCATTTCTCCCATGCTTTTCATCCTGGCAATTGACCCCATCCAGCGTATCTTTAGTATGGCCATGCAAAAAGGGGTCCTTGCGCCAATCAATTGCCGAGCTCTGAATCTCAGGATTTCTCTTTATGCTGATGATGCGGCGATGTTTACCAACCCCTTCGTGAGAGAGTTACGTTTAGTGGCCAAAATTCTGTCAGTCTTTGGGCACTCTTCGGGCTTGAGCATCAATTTCAGCAAATGCGAGCTCTTCCCGATTAATTGCTCAGAAGTGGACCCTAATACCTTCCTACAGGCTTTCTCAGGTAAGCTGGCTGATTTCCCCTGCAAGTATCTCAGGCTTCCTCTGCATTTACGGAAGCTTGGCCATCCTCATTTCCTCTAACTAGTGGATAAAATCCGTTCTCGGTTACCTGGTTGGAAAGGAAAGCTCCTCACAAAAGCTGGTCGTCTCACGCTAATCAACGCAGTGCTATCGGCAATGCCAACCTATTTCATGACGGCCATAATGATCCCCAAGTGGGTGATAAAGAAAATTGACAGAGTCAGACGTTCCTTCCTTTGGTGTGGACAAGAGCGCTTCGGTCCAGGGCATGCCTTGGTCAATTGGCATACGGTATGCCGCCCCAAGGAGTTTGGGGGTCTTGGCATTGTTGATCTTGAAAGATTCAGCCGCGCCCTTCGTCTCCGTTGGCTGTGGCAGGAATGGAACAATCCTACAAAGGCCTGGGTTGGCACTACAATCCCTTGTGATTCGGCCGACATCAGTTTGTTTCGGGCAGCTTCGAAGGTGGTGGTTAGAGATGGCAACAAGGCAAGTTTCTGGAACGATAATTGGCTTCAGGGGATGGCTCCTCGCTTTTTGGCTCTGCATTTATTCGCCATTGCCAAGCGCAAAAATCGGAATGTTGCAAGTCATCTTAACTATGACTCCTGGATCTCCTCTGTTGGTCACCTGCAAACCCCGAGCCAGCTGCATGACTTTATTAGGCTTTGGTCTTTGATCCAGCAGGTGGATCTTGCACCCTCGGGCACAAAGGATGAAATCTTCTGGTCTGCCACCCCTCACCAGTCCTACACGACCCGCTCTGCGTACAGGCTGCAATTCGTCGAAAGCACTCGATGGGAATTCCATAACCTCATTTGGAAAGCGCACACGGAGAATAAATGTCGTTTCTTTGCCTGGACGCTTGTTCATGGGAAGATCAACACGGCTGAGGTTCTCGCAAAGAAGGGTTGGCCTCATAATCCCATCTGTTGCCTTTGTCAGACAAGCCTGGAGACAACCGACCATCTTACCTCGTCTTGTCGCGTCTCTACAAGCATTTGGACCCAGGTGTTAGTAAGCCACTTCGCGCTCATTCGGCCTCCGATGGGAAACCTATCTTCTTGGTGGCTTCAAAATCACCATGGTCTCCGCGCTTCGGATCGTAAGGCCTTTGGAGGTTTGGTGATAACAACCGTCTGGAATATCTGGAAGGAGCGGAACCGGCGTATTTTCGAAGGAAAGTTTCTGTCGATTCCTATGGTGGTATCTCTCGTGAGGGATGACATTCGTAGTTGGGGCCTTTCGGCCAGCCTTGTAAATATGGAGTAGACTCCTGGAACTGTCCCTTGTAAATATTTCCCCCTCTTAATGAAATGGCAGAGCGCCTGCCCCTTTTCGATCAAAAAAAAAGATATCTTTATTTAACGGCATATTTCTGAATCAAATAGTTTGTAGCGGCACAAATTAATGTAGATAATCCCTTTAATTGTTAGAAAGTGAGCTATATCTTATTAATTATAAGCAGGGTTACAATCATGGAAACAAAATTTATGGCACGGCACATAATAGCAAGATTAAGAAATGAACTTTGCAAGACTGGAGCAATATAATTTTGGCGGCTACAGAGAAACGCCATGCATCATATAAATATGCATTGCCGCATGTGACATTTGAGCATCTATCATGTGAATGTTATATGTCCTTTGCTATAGCATCTTCTAAAAAATATTATCTTTTGAACCTCCCATAATAAAAAAAACAGACATCCACGCGTAGCTGTTCCTTCTTGCAAAACCATAGATCTAAATCTAAAAGGGAGATATAATTATAAGAAATGGGTTGGATTAGTCGTACCATTTGGATCTGGCGCCATTTGAGGGGTTATGTCGTTCCAGTGATTGGTACCAGCCACAAGAACAAAAGGAGGAGTTAGAACTTAGAACAAGCAACACTAATTGAACAAGAAGGAGCAATTATCATATAAGTTAAATACTGGGAAACCATGTTGTTATTATTATTATATACAATCACCACCGGACATGGTGAATTAGAACTCCCCAACTAACATAGGATACAAATCAACAAGAAACAAAAAGACTGATCTAATTAATTACACTGTTCTCCCTGATGTTTTTTGAAAGAGGGTTCTCCTTGATGTTTATCCTGTCCCTATGAAGAACCTAAGCTAATATTAGCATGGCTTTGTAATAGGCATATGTTTCCATCGCCACTTAACCATATCTATCAACGGCCTGTCTTGTAAGCTTTAGCTATGCATATAAGCTATAGGTTGCATGAAGGCAGAGAAGAAAACATTCGAATAACCTCAGGAGAAGGGAGAAGTAGCTTACCGTTGATCCAGTTCATAGGGGGGCGGAAGTGGTAGCTCACTCTGAGCCCTGTGTTGAGAATGTAGGCCGGCACTGACACTGATGCCGGCGCCTGCTCGCCCTCGAGGCTCCGGTGGATTACATGGGCTGCGCTGGCGAGCTGCAGAAGGAGCAGTAGCGCCCATGGCCAGAAGACCCGTTGCACCGTCCCCATCGTTTTCGTTGATGCGAGATAACAAGGGTCTATGACTCTATATATATTTTCGGGCTAGCGCCTAGCGGCTTAGCATGTATAATGAATAAGTAAGGGTCAGAGCATCTTTAGAAGAGCCCTAAAACACACTCCATTAGTAAAATATAGGGAGCCTCAATAGGTTAGGCGTCCCTATAATTTACTTAGTCAAACTAGCTGAATGTTGGGTTTGGTGAATAAGATGAATTCATAATTTTGGCTTGAAACATCATCATGCGAATAACAAACATCTCGTTTGCTTTCGAAACATCTCAATTCCTTTTCTCAAACATTATTTTTGTTTCCCTAATGCTTAACTACTAAAGCATTCTATTTGCTCTCGTGAAATATCTCGTTTGTAGTTGTGAAACATCTCATCTACATTTAACCAAGGATATTTCAGTGCTTACTTTTCAATGTTTTTTCGTTCTCGTTAAAATGTTTCAGCTTTCTAGTTCAAATGTTTTAGCTTTCTAATTCAAATGTTTCAGAAACTACTCTCCAATGTTTCAATGATTTAATTTAAATATTTCAATGCTTGATTGAAAAGCTTCAACAGCTAGTTTTGAATGTTTTAATACTTTAATTTAAATGTTTCAGTAATTTACCTTCGAAGTTTCAATGCTTCGCTTGCTTAAATTCAAATGTTTTAGTTGCTTAAATTCCATGTTTCAACATATTCTAAGTCATGTTCAAATGCTTTAATCTAAATATTTTTAGTAGTTATTTTTTAATATTTCGGTGCTTTAATTAATGTTCCAACATTTTAATTCAAATGTTCCAGCGCTTAATTCAAATGTTTCGTCAGCGTTCAATGTTTCAATGAAACATGCATTAGATTCTATCTTGTGAAACATTAGGTTTAACATACTGAAATAGTCGTATGGGGTTTTGTAACATTTCTAATTTTTCCTGCATTAAAATATGTGTTTTGTCCTCATGGTACACTGGATTCTGCCTAATGCAGTGGTGCTACATTTTATTGTATTGTCCGAAACAAGCATCCATCTTGTCTAGCGTTTTTTTATATAGAAATATTTGTTTTGCCCTTCTTAAACATTATGTTCTATCTAGTGAAACACCCTTAATAACTGTCAAAATATTTGTCTTTGTAACATTTTTTCCATTCTTATGTCGCAATGTGTAGTCTAGGAGCATGTATAATAGTTCATGTGAGCAGTCTATAAGCCATCTTTAAGACGTGTGTCATCAGATTTGTGGTGAGGTGAAGCTGTGAAGGCAAGAGAAAAGAGAGAGAATGGTGTCATCTCTTCATGAAGAGTCAACTCTTGTGTCGTAGCCCTAAAACCATCAATGATGCTGTTAAACGCTAATGTGGATTCCTAGGTGGCCATTAAATGTAAATGTTGAGATATACACCACATCGTTTGTAAACACCTACTCACTCCGTCCCAAAAAAAAATGTCATTCTAGCATTCAAATAAAAAAAATACTATTCTAGACTAATGGCGCATGTACCCCTGGTTTATTGGATTAATGGTGGCCGGCTGGGAAAAATCAAAGTAATAAATGTGCATGCCAGCAGCCAAATTGAACATGCACAGGCACTAATCATCCATTAGCGACCAAAAATTACAGGATACAACTAGAGGTTACCGCCAAAAAATTAGAGAAACCAAATCACAGCACCAAAAGAAATTACAGCGCCAAATGATAGCACCAAAAATTACAGAGGCAAATTACAGGAGGCTGCTGTCAAAATAAATCAAAGTGCGGCCAAACTTTTGAATGCATAGGTCATTAGCCTATAAAATCTTGTGAACAACCTCTATCTCTCACCCTTCCTGTCATTGAGAACCACATTAGGGAAATTAACCATGCCCATCATAGTAGATCTAAACGAGCGAGCAGAAGAGAAATATGCAGAAGATGTAGTATTACCTGATCTCAGTGAAGCTATTGGTGAAGAAGAAGAAGAAGAAGAAGAAGAAGAAGAAGAAGAAGAAGAAGACATAACTGAGGCCTCTCATGCTCCTAATGAACCACACAATCAAGGTGAGCACGTACACATTCTATGCCTCTCTGTGAAGAAGAAGAAGATGGACTACTCATGATCTCATAGTATATAAAACCATCACCTTTTGTAGTTGAAATGCATCTTGGAGGTAACCATCACCCTAATGATCTCAACATTGGTGCTAACGATGAACCACACAATCCAGGTGAGCACATGGTCATTAATGAAAATAAAAAATTCATTCTTACTAATTCAATCTTACCAGTTCAATCTTGCTGATTTAACAGGCATGGATGAGGAATTGCAAGACTACGACGTCTATGCCGACCATGTAAACATTGACTTCGAAGAGGATGAGTTGGTTGACTCAGAAGATGAAGCACCACATGCAAATGAAAGAAATCGCTCAAAAGATCTGACTGAACATGAAAGGCAAGATATTTATGTAGCATTGCTAGAGAGAACCAACCGTGGAAGATTAAAAAAAATAGTACCACCATAGTAGCTCAAATGTTCCAAGTTAATAAACGTTCAGTGCCGCGAATATGGCAAAAAGTGAAGAAGTGTCGTCTACAAGGAATTCATGTGGATGTGAGTTCTAGGAAGCCTAAGAATTCTGGCCGCAAAAAAAATGGAGTTGACTTGGCTCAAGTAGCAAGTATACCATTGCAGGAACTTGGAGTCAAGAAAAGCACATTGCACAAGTGTTTGAAACAGGGGCTGCTACGTCGACACTCGAGCTCACTGAAGCCTTCACTAAGAGAAGGAAACAAAAAAGAGAGGCTGCAATGTTGTGTTTCTATGTTAGATCATAATTCTTTGTCAAACTAACCCAGATTCATTGAAAATGACAACATTGTCCATCTAGATGAGAAGTGGTTCAATACAACAAAAAAGGACAAGAATTTTTACATGCTTCCGGATGAGGAGGACTCACATACAACTGTGCAAAACAAGAACTCTATTGATAAAGTCATGTTCTTATCGGCTGTTGCAAAGCCTAGGTTCGATGATGAAGGTAATTGTACTTTTGATGGCAAGATAGGCGTGTCGCCTTTAATCAGGAAGGTGCCACATTTCATGGATTAATTTGAAATGTTTTATTGATATTTGTGCCTACACTGTTTTTAATTTCAAAATTTTGTTATTCATAGGAACTGGCTCAAAGGAGAAGTCATAATAGAGAAAGGGGCACACTAGTAACCAAGACAATCAAGGAGGATAGAGATACTATAAGATCATATATGATTGCTAAAGTGCTTCCAACTATTGTATCACGTTGGCCACAAGAAGACCGTGGGAGAACTATATGGATTCAGCAAGACAATGCACCATCGCATGTGCCCACTACTGATGAACAGTTTGCATTTGTTGTATCACAAACAGGGCTTAACATACGCCTCATAAGCCAGCCTCCGAATTCCCCTTATATGAATGTCTTAGACCTAGGTTTCTTTACTTCTCTACAATACTTGGCATCTAACAGGACCTCTAGAAACATAGATGAGCTTATAGAGAATGTGTGCAAAGAATATCAAGATTACAACCCAATTAAACTAAGCGGGGTGTTTTTGACACTATAAAGCTAGCTGCTTGCTAGAGGTAATGATAGATGGTGGAGGAAACAGGGACAAAACCCCTCAAATGAATGAGGAGAGGTTGCAAGCACTAGGTATTATGCCTAAACAGCTAAATTGTGATCGTCAGCTATATGAGAGTGTCTTGGAAGCCTTAGGCAATTAAATGAGTCAACTCCACAGCTGAATTGTGACAGTCAGCTATATGTATTCGATCTAATGAAAGTTTATATACAATTGCTCTCATATTGCAATTAGTCCAGTGCAAGCAGAATCATATCATTAGCATAGCAACAACATAAGCATAGCATAACCATATACTAAGTCTTTACCCAAAATAGTCTCTGTATCAAACATAACCATAACAACCACAAGCATAAGCATAGCAACAGCATAAGCATAACTATATACCAAGTCTTTAACCAAAATAGTACTTGAAGCAAAGCATAACCATATACCAAGTCTTTAACCACAATAGTACTTGAAGCAAAGCATAACCATATACCAAGTCTTTAACCACAATAGTACTTGAAGCAAAGCATAACCATATACCAAGTCTTTAACAGAAGAAGAAGGACTACTCATGATCTCATAGTATATGAAAACCATCACCTTTCGTAGTTGAAATGCATCTTGAAGGTAACCATCACCCTAATGATCTCAACAGTGGTGCTAACGATGAACCACACAATCCAGGTGAGCATATGATCATTAATGAACATAAAAATTTATTCTTACTAATTCAATCTTACCAGTTCAATCTTGTTGATTTAACAGGCGTGGATGAGGAATTGCAAGACTACGACGTCTATGCTGACCATGTAAACATTGACTTCGAAGAGGATGAGTTGGTTGACTCAGAAGATGAAGCACCACATGCAAATGAAAGAAATCGCTCAAAAGATCTGATTGAACGTGAAAGACAAGATCTTTATGCAGCATTGCTAGAGAGAACCAACCGTGGAAGATTAAAAAAAATAGTACCACCATAGTAGCTCAGATGTTCCAAGTTAATAAACATTCAGTGCAGCGAATATGGCAAAAAATGAAGAAGTGTCGTCTACAAGGAATTCATGTGGATGTGAGTTCTAGGAAGCCTAAGAATTCTGGCCGCAAAAAAAATGGAGTTGACTTGGCTCAAGTAGCAAGTATACCATTGCAGGAACTTGGAGTCAAGAAAAGCACATTGCACAAGTGTTTGAAACAGGGGCTGCTATACGTCGACACTTGAGCTCACTGAAGCCTTCACTAAGAGAAGGAAACAAAAAAGAGAAGCTGCAATGGTGTGTTTCCATGTTAGATCATAATTCTTTGTCAAACCAACCCAGATTCATTGAAATGGACAACATTATCCATCTAGATGAGAAGTGGTTTAATACAACAAAAAAGGACAAGAATTTTTACATGCTTCCGGATGAGGAGGACTCACATAGAACTATGCAAAACAAGAACTCTATTGATAAAGTCATGTTCTTGTCGGCTGTTGCAAAGCCTAGGTTCGATGATGAAGGTAATTGTACTTTTGATAGCAAGATAGACGTGTGGCATTTTATTAGGAAGGTACCACATTTCATAGATTAATTTGAAATGTTTTATTGATATTTATGCCTACACTGTTTTTAATTTCAAAATTTTGTTATTCATAGGAGCTGGCTCAAAGGAGAAGTCATAATAGAGAAAGGGGTACACTAGTAACCAAGACAATCAAGGTGGATAGAGATACTATAAGGTCATATATGATTGCTAAAGTGCTTTCAACTATTGTATCACGTTGGCCACAAGAAGACCGTGGGAGAACTATATGAATTTAGCAAGACAATGCACCATCGCATGTGCCCACTACTGATGAACAGTTTGCATTTGCTGTATCACAAACAGGGCTTAACATACGCCTCATAAGCCAGCCTCCAAATTCCCCTGATATGAATGCCTTAGACCTAGGTTTCTTTGCTTCTCTACAATACTTGGCATCTAACAGGACCTCTAGAAACATAGATGAGCTTATAGAGGATGTGTGCAAAGAATATCAAGATTACAACCCAATTAAACTAAGCGGGCTGTTTTTAACACTACAAAGCTGCTTGCTAGAGGTAATGATAGCTAGTGGAGGAAACAGGTACAAGATCCCTCACATGAATAAGGAGAGGTTGCAAGCACTAGGTATTATGCCTAAACAGCTAAATTGTGATCGTCAGCTATATGAGAGTGTCCTGGAAGCCTTAGGCAATTAAATGAGTCAACTCCACAGCTGAATTGTGATAGTCAGCTATATGTATTCGATCTAATGAAAGTTTATATACAATAGCTCTCAGATTGCAATTAGTCCAGTGCAAGCAGAATCATATCATAAGCATAGCAACAACATAACCATAACATAACCATATACTAAGTCTTTAACCAAAATAGTCTCTGTATCAACCATAACCATAACAACCACAAGCATAAGTATAGCAACAGCATAAGCATAACCATATACCAAGTCTTTAACAGAAATAGTACTTGAAGCAAAGCATAGCCATATACCAAGTCTTTAACCACAATAGTACTTGAAGAAAAGCATAAACATATACCAAGTCTTTAACCACAAAAGTACTCCCTATCACATCATAAGCATAGTACGAACTCATTAACCAAAATATTCTTTGTAGCAAAGCCAACTCATTTACTTGTGATAGAAGAAGGTAGGCAGCATAACCTATAGCATGCTTAGCACAAATTCACGGTCCACCTGCTCCCTAGCCACAAGATCATCCACGGTCGTCATTACTTGTAACTCCGTCGTCGGCACATCTTCCCCAGAGGCCGCCACACCTTCGTTGCCACCTCTTACTTCTTCGCACTGATAGCCTCCACCACAGCTGCCGGTAGATCTATACCACCCCCGCCAACTCATGCACGCCCGCCGCCACCTAATCATCGCTGACCGCCACCTCTTACGGGCTGCCGCCGTCCTCCGAGTCGGGGACGTGCAGACGTCCTACAAGTCGCTGTCTTTCTGCGGCGAATCGGGACACGGTTTATATTCACGGTTTATTATTAAATGTATTTTAATTATTACTTGTATTTTTACATATTTGAACTAATTTTTTGAATAAGACGAATGGTCAAAGGAGTGTCCAAAAGTCAACGGCAACTTTTTGTGACCAGAGGCAGTACTATGTTGTATGCGTTACCAAAAAACTTATTTTGCCCAAATTTTAGAGTTTTGAAAATCTATAGTCCACCTTGAAATGTTTTCAAAATATTTTCCAGGTTGTTGCTTCTCCAAATTATTTGGGTTTACGATAAACCGTGAATAAAAGCATAGTTTTTTCTTTCTAAAAAGTGATTAAGAAATTACAGCTTTTCAAAATATAAACATTCTGATTTTTTTTGTAAATTGTATTTTGGTAATTATTTATTTGATATACAAAGAACTCTGAAAGTGTGAAGAAAATTCAATACGCCATGAATAAAAAATTTACAAGTTATTATTGTTAGAAAATATTTTTTCACTTTGAGCTTGCCATATATAAGTTTTTTTAAAAAAATTGAGTTTTAGTGAAATATCAAAAAATCCATAAAATTGAAATTTTAAATAATACTTTTTTTGAAAAATTTAGTTTGAAATTGATTTTTAGACATATTTCTAAAATTGAATGTGCACTTGCTTGACAGGTAAGCATTTGGCGATGATGTGGCATGCATCTCATCATTCAATACAACCTACGCATCCATGTCAACATTTAACGGTAGGACTAGAAGTTTTGGGGTAACAATGTAAACAACAACTTCTATGGCCTGGAAAAGTAATTTTCGACATCCGTGAGGTAAGTGAGATCTTGTCAAAACTTTTGAGAGGATTTTGTTAATTTTCTTATAAATATATTCATTATAATCCATGATGATGATTATAAATGGCAAAGAAAATACACTCTAGGGCATGTTGATAGGTCAATCTTGCTCCGCTAGCCACACAACTTGCCTCCTAGCTAGCCAAAGTCACAACATCTACACTTTTTGAGAAAATACCCTCTATGCACATGTTTGAATTGCAACGTCATTTGTTCCATAGCAAATTCGGCTTAACTTGTATGTCACTGCAATTAATTTTTATTGTCTTCTATACTATTCCGCTAGTTGACACCGTCAAAACCTAATATAACGCTCATCTAACACTCGTTGACCACAAGAGTTGACCAAAAGTTTGAATGTATCTAAATTTGTATTTGGTAAAAACATTGAAGATTTAAAATATAAAAGTTTAGTTATAATTTCAAATTTTGAAAGTTGTTCAAATACAAAATTCAGTCAAACATTAAATTTCAAAATTGGGCCAAGATTTCAGACAGGTTTCAAATATTCAAATTTAGTAAATTTCAAATGTAGATTTGACATGTTTCACAAAAAATTAAATTCGGGCAAATTTCAAAATATAAAATTTTTAGCCAGATTTTGAATATTTTATTTCAGTTAAATTTAAAATTTGAAATTATTGGATTTCAAATTTTCATATTCGTTCGAACTTTGAATTCCTTGATTTTGTTAGGATTTTAAACTTCAAATTTTGTCCAAATTTCTGATTTGAGGGGATTATAAAATTAGGGGCAAAAGGGTTATTTATGCATAAAAAACGGTTTGAGTAATTGATTTTGATCAATAATAGCATAGAGGACAATAAAAATTATTGCAGTGGCATATAAGAAAGGGACGACTTTGCTATGACATGTAGGAGTCTATCTGTTTTTGTAATGACATGGAAAAATTAATCTTTTTTCAGTTGGCCTTTGCCATCAAGGTATTAAGGGTGTGTTTGGTTATCTAAATTATATGGTTCCAGTATGGGATGGCACAAAATTTGTGTCCATCCATATGTTTGGTTGGCTGAATTGTACCAAATCATTCTGAACGGTGTGATAAAGAAAAATGGAATATTGTCTCAATATGTTGTATGACTTTGTTCACTCGATTTGGTCGAACGACACCGTTCAACTTTCTCTCACAAGCTCTTACTTCTTCTTAATTCATATTTTTTATTTTATAATATACCAAATTACAAATTGATTTTAGTTTTGAATTCGGTTTAGATTTGAAACCCGTTTTAAATTTTAAATCTGTTTTTAATTTTTTTATTTTGAATTTGAAAATACATTTTAATTTTAAAAAATTGATTTGAATTTTCAATACACCTTGAATGTTGAATTAAAATCCGATTTGAGGATTTAGACTAAAATTTGAATTTATTAATCGAATTTGTGTTGATTTTAAATTTTAAATTGTTTTTTATAACTTGCTTGAATCCTGAATTAAAAATATGACTTGGATTTTGAATCTAAAACTTAAATTGTATTTAAATTTGGTTTGAATTTTCAATTCAAAATTTGAATTTGATTAAAAATTCAAATGTTAAATGTATTTTGAATTTAAAATCCAATTTGAATATTGATTCCAATTTGAAAGTGAAATTTTAAATTTGGTTGGAATGTTGAATTTAAAATTAAATTTAGTTTAAATCATCTAAAATAAAATAATGTGTAAGGTTAAATTTTCTTAAGATATAAAGTGTTATTTGAATACTTGAACCATTCTACATCATGTCATACGAGAAGTAAACAAAATCTTATATGGTCTTGTTCAACCAACCAAACATTTCACCTAAATCATACCGTACGGAACCATCCCATTCAACTTGTACCATCCCATACAAGTTCAACTTGGTACAAACAACCAAACACACCCTAAAAGATCCATTCCAACTTCGAAATTTTCCTATCTACCAGAAAAATTGGCACATTGGTGGCTTGCTGCCTGCTGCCCTACTTGACTTAGCTGAGGTTTGGAAATGGGCTCATTGCTGCCTGCTGGACTTCTGGATAGAGTTGAGGTTAGGATTGGGCTGAAGGAGCTTATGAAAGCCCAGCAGTATTCAGTAGACTAATCCCATGTTCCCAACGGATATGAGGACGTCTAGCTTTACGCAAAATGCTCCGTTTCCGAACAAGTTCTTATGAAGACTTAAATTACTTTTAAAAATTTAAAATTTTCTTTGATATATTTATAGTGGTGTGCTTTAAATCAAATTTAGCTAAAAGGAAATGTTTGAGGAGTTAATACCATTGTTTAGTCTAATGAGACGATTTACCATATGTTTTCTTTGGTTGTCGGTTTTGACGTACAATTGTTCCGAGCCTCAACCCTCCAAGTTGTGATTATTTGTTCAAGGGTATGTTCTAGGGACTGGAACGAATCAATATGGTTGGATGTGCTACATCACCCTGGTATATTTGATTTCGTCGAAGTGACATTGTTTTGACAAATACAAAGTTTTTCATTTATATTGGTAATTTTTAGAGGAGCATACCAGTGGTTCCAATGGACTGCACTTCAAAAGGAGAATGAAATAGAATCCACGTTCTCGATGTGTTGGCCATTGAAGGTCATGGACATGTCTTTATTCACGGACCATGGCAGAAATTTTAATAATCTATGTGTCAACCGATAGGCTTTTTTTTTTTTGTCAGACTTTGTTTTTCAATTCCAATGATTGTGATGCATGTAATTTTGTAAGGGCTGTATATACCATTTGTAACATCCCAATTTTGGGGACCATTCAAAAATTTGTGTGAATTTCAAAATTTCATTTGAATTTGCAACTGAGCAGACACGTGGACCCCACAGCCGGTCACTTCCGCGCTGATCGCGCCATCATCGCCTGCGCCGCGCCGCGCCGCCCCATGCCACGCCGTGCGCCGCACACGTCCCTTCACCGCGCCGTCCGTTCCCCGCCTCGTCCAGCGTGCCTTCAGGCGAGCGCATCACTAGGCGCCTATAAGACTGAACGCTGCCCCGCTGGCCCGTCCATTCCCCGTTTCCCCCAAATCCACCATCGTCGGTGATAAGGAAATCCCGGCGAACCCATGAGTATTTTTCCAATTCCCCTCGCCTGGAACTCATTGGGACCCCTCCTAAACCTTCCCCTCTACCAATTTCAGCCAAGGAGCCCGGAGCAGCCGTGCCAACGTTGCCCCTGCTTCAGTCGCCGCCGCCAGCCACCTCCGTCCATCCTCGCGCCCGTCTCTGACCTCCGTAAGCACCCACAACCACCCCTTATGCCCCCCTTCTAGTATCTTAGCTTGTAGATCCTTAGCGTGCGCGTGCGTCGCCGGCAAACTTTCGGTTCCGCCGCCGCATCCGGCCGCCCCCGGCCTCGACGTGGGCGTCCTTAGGGTCACAGGAGACCGTAGATGCATGGGCGCGCACGCACATGGCCAAAACTGGCCCGTAGCGCCGCCGCGTCGAAACCCGCCGCCGTTGGCCTCACCACCAAGCCGGAGGTAGACGATGAGCCGTGCCCGTCCGATCCGCTTGAGGATTTGTGCAAGCAGAGAGGCAACGAGTCGATGACACGCGTGCCCCGCCGGTCAGAACACCCCCTACGCGCGCTGACTCAAGGGCTGCGTCACTGCCCTATGGGCCCCGGCCCCACTTGTCAGATTAAGTGGAGACGCGCAGCGTCATGGACGCCTCCTTCACGCGTTGGCGCCAATTTGGCCGCTGGGTCGCTCCGCTTGCCGGCTCGGCCCGAAGGATTTAGTCCTTTTCCCAACGTTTTAATCATTTATTTAATTACAGAATTAGCTTTTGATTTATTTCAAATAGGTAAAGACTCCCCAAAATTCTAGAAAAATTTAAATAAATACTAGAGGCCATTTCTGATTTTATAAAAATATAAAAAGTAGCCACTGTAAAGGGGAATTTGCACTGTTAGTTGTAATTGTAGTTTTTCCTACATAAAAAGGGTTAACTTATTCTAGGGTATTTGTTGGTTGTACTAATTAATGATTTTGACCCCAAATGTCTTTTAGAAAATATATTGTTAAAAAAATGCCTTAATAAATCTGGAATATTTTAAATTAGTATTTCCACTTAAATATAATCATAGGGGCATTTTATTACTAAACACCAACAAATAACTAGCACTTTCTTCATTAAATTATCAATGAGATGATTTTAGAAAATAAGTTAATAAGGGATTATAACTTAGGATTATCTCTTTATTTAGAAGCACCTAGTATATGTCAACTCCGAGAAACTTTATGCCGTACGTAGGATGCATGTCGAACAACCGTCATCTTATGTTGCTTAAAACCCTAATCACCCAATTACGACCTTATCATACGAAATCGTATTTTAGGGTATAGTAGACTATTATATACTGATAATATTATTTTTTAATGTACTCTGTCATGCATAGCATGTCATACGAAAATTAGATCCGCTAATCGATCTTAGGCATTAATGCTGAGGGTAAAGCCTAGGTTGTGGATGCATCATGTTTTCTGTTGCATTAGTAAGTAATTATTGATTTGTTGGTATGATTAGATGTAGGCGATCCCGAAGGAAGGTTTGGGGACACCGAGGAGGAACACCTACCTGAGCAAGGTGACTTAACACTTACTCTTTAGATGTAGTCCGTATTAGGGCGAGATTACGACTTTTCCTAGCGCGGATTAACATCCCTAAATATCATGTTCATTACCCAGTTTTCTGTTAACTATTTTGTCTATTAAGTAAATGCATGCTTAGTAAACTACCTAATAATTAATCATGTAATGTATACATGCCTGCCTTTGAACTGTTTAGCCTTAATGTCTGCCTTGATTGTCATTACTCTTGATAGCTTATGATTAGTCTGGTAACCACTTTAACCCTACTTAATGGGTAAAACTTGCTTAGACTGGCTTAGTTTTAAACAAATCTTCCGACTAATCGCCACGGAACGGTAAACCGATATTCACCGGTCATTCATTCTATTCATTCAAATATGACATGACATATGACAGTTAGGACTGTTAGTTGCAGTTTGGGCTGATTGTGTTTGAGGGTAAGGATATGCGGGATGTCGGTTTGAATTGGTCTGTTGGTTAGGATAGTCTAAGTGTGGTATGGTCGAGGACCGTGGAAGTAGAGATATACAGGTGGGTTGCCCCTAGAGGAGATTCTGATGGATGATTGAGGCACAGGGTGCCTGGTGCTGGGTTTTGCCAGGGCATACCCAGGAGGAGCGTGGAGTAACACGCAAAGTGGGGAGATCGCTGCCATCTGAGGGATAGTTCCAACACAACGCGTGGCCATTGCGCGGAGTACGAGTCTTGGATCGCTAGCTGTGAGCGCTCTGCGGAGGCCCTCTGGGACCATTCTCGATAGGGACCGGCATGCGTCATCACCGAGGGTGATAAAGGCCACACATCCCCAGGATGACGGTCGACTAGTGAGGACTGGCAACCCCCTAGCTAGGCCGAGGCGGGCATGCCATGGCATGTGTGGTCCACAACACGATTGCCAAATCCTGGAAGGATAGCGGGATTAGGAAATGTTGGGGGCAACCGGAGGAAATGTCAGGGTGAACGGATAAGTTGGTCTGGTGATCAGTTAAGCTGGTTTGGGCATTTGGTCGAGGGTTAGTCTAACGTGGGTCGGTTGGTATGGTAGGTTGATCAGTTGGGTTGGGTGCATTAATAAGATGGTGAACCCCTAATTTATGTAAACAAGACAAATTCTAGTTGATGCTAGATAGGATGATTCCAAAATCTTATAAATTTGACTTTACGCAAATAAAATAACTCTTTCCTCCAACAAAAGCCTTCTAAGCACCATAAGCATTGAGGGAAGTGTTAACTGGCCAGCGTTTGGATGACGTTGACCTCGCCTTCTTACTTTCTTTAGACGAGGGAATCAAGGAAGACCCCTACGAGTGTCATGAAGACGATGGGCAGGGCTTCGGTGGACCTGAAGAGTCTTAGGGTCGCTCCAGTCGTTGGTGGGCACTTAGCCAATAGGGATTCTTTTGGGCATATATTTTGGATGATAGCTACAACACTCTGAACGTTGTTTTGTAATATTAAGGCGTGTATTGTCTGCCTTACTAAACTCGTCTAAGGGCGTAACTTGTCATGTAATATTCAGGATTCCATTTTATTGATGTACGCTTGTATTGGCTATGTGATCTTCCGCGCTAGCGTACTGATCCAGGAGCTAGTGAATGGGATTATCGACCCTCAAAGTAAGTTAAAATTGAGGGGCGACACCATTGAGATAGAAGTTGGAACAATTTCATTATCTAAAAAATGCTCGGGTAGCTTGTTATTACTCATGCACAACCAGGTTCTTGTGTTTGATCCGAAATCATATGGAGGATCACGCAGATGGGGATCACCAGGACACCAACAAATGTTAATGACAGTATCTTTAACAAGAGCAAAGACACCCATGCAACGGTTTTTTAGAGAGCTAATCGGTTGTAACGCTAGAAATTGTTAATGAACCCTTGTTCAAAAAAGAAATTGTTAATGAACCGGATAAAGTGTCGAGTGACGATTGAGACATGCCGATCTTTCAAGCTGGTGGATACGATATTCGACTAGAAGAACAGTAATATATAGGTTCTATCTTGTTTCAATCGTTTCCAATCAATTTTAGACTAGAAATTTTCTCAAGTATTGTACCTATTTTTTAAGGGTTATTTTGTTGGCGTTTTTTTTTGGGTGAACCTGTAGTCGATTTGTTAGTCGTGAGATCTTTCTGTGAGATTCGTGTGTATAGGTAATCTGATGCGGTAGCATTTTAAATCGAACGTAGCACAAAGTCGGAGATGTTGTATTTTGTTGCAAGATGTCCTAGTTTGTTGCACCAAATGTTAAACCGAAAGGCGCAGTATTTTAGTTAAAGCGTTGAAACATCAAAAATAGACTGTCACAACATTCGAATTAAAATACTAAAACATTTAAAAGTAGTTGCTCCAATATTTGAATTAGAGTACTGAAACATTTGAACGAAAACATTGAAACATTAAAAAATAATTGTTGCAGAGGACTGAAACATCGAAATGTAAACACTGAAACATTTAAGGTCGGCTATAGACGAGATGTTTCACATGGACAAACGAGATATTTTACATGAGCAAATAATATGTTTTGGTAGTGAAACATTAGTAAAAAAGGAAAATGTTTTGAAAAAGGAAAAAAATTCATAAGAGCAAACGAGATATTTCAATACTCACATTATGATGTTTCAACATAAATTTGGGGATTCATCGAATTATCCAAATTCAACACCTTCTTCAAATCTAGGCATCGTCTTCTCCAATTCAAGCCATTTTGTGCCCACTACTTCTTGGGCCGTCTTTTTTCAAGTATCGTGTGCATGCCTCTAACTCTCTGTGCGATATGAGCCTTCTGCTAACCCTTTTTGTTCTACTTGACTAGACACCGTAAAAGGCGATTTACCTTGCTTCCAACCCACACTATGTGACATGACCTTTCACTCCAAAAGTGCTATACGCATTATCTCTCTACCATGCCTCATTGTGCGACATGGCCTATCAAGATGAAAGCATGATGTGCATTACCTCTCTGCCATGCAACGTTGTGCAACCATGTTTCAACTCTTCTCCACGTCCAGAGAATCCAATGCACTCACCCCTATATAAGGGACGCATTACAATATCATCTTGGAGGTCATCGTTAGCGAGCATAGTTCGACTCGTCCATTTGTGTGCCACCTAGATGGCGGCTGTAGTATGGACCAGATATTCAAGCACATACACCCTCTCCAAACTTGCTCGTCATATACATGGCTTAATACAATATAAACCCTATGTATGTCACTTTTTAAACCAAACATCCTAAGGTGCCACACAACATATCCCGTTTATTATGTCGCCACTCTACCCCCTCATTACCACATCATCTACCAATTTACTATTGTTGCACTATGTAATATTATTTACATTATCTCTCTTTCACATTATTCTATGATTCAAATATTTTGTCCAATTTTCTTATATCTCAAATTATAATACCAATCGAACCCTTCTTAGCTCGATGTGCTAACTCACTACAAAAGCCGTAGGCACATTAACTTACCAATCTGCCACCCCTCTCTGTGCGATGTGACCTATCACTGTGAAAGTTGCGGATGCATAGCGGTATACGTCGGATGAGTGTTGGTATCCATTGGGTGACCGTTTTCGGCCGTTGGGCAATCAGGCTATTTAAACCCCGATCAATCAACTCAAACCATCAGAACGAAGTGGTAGAAGGGGAAGGAAGCCTGAAAAAAAAGGGAGAGAACAAGAAGGGAAGATAATAATAAAAAAAACCTTTGAGAGTGTCATGGACCCCTCGCTTCTAAGGGATTGTCCGAAGAAAGCCGTCACAGAAGGCATTTATTTAGGAACCCATGTGTCTATGCATTTACCTCTTTTGCAATTTGTGTAGTGGCAGACAGGGATCAAACACCTAATGCAACAATGGCATCGTATGAAGCAGCAGGTGTGACACACGTTGTGGAAATCTTCTACAATTTTCTATCCAATGTAGATAATTTTGTCACATACGCTAAACATGCTAACTCATAACAATAAAACTACCGCACCTCATCGCTTCAAACATTATTATCATTTAACTGTTTTGTAATTTTTGTAGTGGCTTACAGGGACCAAACTACCTAATGCAACAATATCATCCTACGAAGAACCGGGTGTGACACACGAATCCTATTTTCCCACAATTTTTCAGCAAACGTTTGTAATTTTGCTACACACGTCAAATGTGCTAACTGTCCTTAATAAACGTTGCACTGGCTGCTTTAAATTTGAAATTTGTGACGCATTTTGGTCTAACGAAGAACATACTGTCCATCTATGCTCTAACTAGTTTATTGGATATCTCTATGATTGACATCACCATTTTAACTGTCGTTTTTTAGGTGCTATTTCCCACCGGTTTCACTTGGTGGGAAAGCACTCGATCGGCGCTATTTCCTGCTAGTTCATTCGGTGGGTTTTAATGACTGCCTACTGAGTCGGCGGTTTTTTACTCGGCACCTTTATCTTTTGGATTTTGGCTAGGCCCTTTCAGTTGGACTGACGGGAGGAGGTTATTTATTTAATTTTAATAAACAAAAAGGCATTTAAAAAATTTAAAAATATTAAATATTAAAAAATTTAAAAAATCGAAGGTGAACAGATGAAAGGCCGGCTGTATGTAGGTAGACTCTTCCATCTCAAGTTCCCAACGGATATGAAATTATTAACTTGGCTTAATGATTACTCAAGTATCAGAAGTCGAACCAGGTTCTCGTGCTTAATCCAAAATCGTTTGGAGATGTAGAGATGATCGAGCGTCAAAATGGACGCTTGTGCAACGCCTTTTATACCTTTGTGGGGAGATCATAGTTGCAACACTTGACATCGCTAAAAAAAATTAGAAGGATGAGTGACAAATGACAATTGATGCCTGAGTTATAATTATATAAACATCTAATAACGTCCTATACCCTAGACACAGCGCGGATCGCGAAAAATCTCGACGGCCAAAGCCGTCAAGACAGCTAATTTTCGACGGCCGGCCGTCGAGATTTGGCAGTCGAGATAGAGTGGTCGAGACAGATGACCTATCTCGACGGCTGGTCCGTCGATATTCACTGTCTCGACGGCTAAAGACCAGCCGTCGTGATCTAATCGAAAACCAGGCACGACCTATGGCTCCGCTATTATCGACGGCCGAGAGCCGTCGAGAAAGATCCTTGGCAGGCCGAGAAGCGCGCTGGTCCAGCCCAATTGGATATTCACGACGGCTTCCAGCCGTCGAGAGTGATTAGTCTGCCTCCAGCTAGACCCGGGTGTGGCCAGCGCTGGCAGGTGGGCCCATGGTTAACTCTCTCGACAGCCATTTTGTAGCCGTCGAGAATACTTGTTTTCCAGCAAAAAAATTGTTTAAAATTAATGAGAAACACTGTAATTTTGCAGCTGATGCTGCACCCACAGCAGCAGCTGCTGCAACCTGCAAACCCAAAACACCCGCACATTCAAATACCCCACAATTTCACATATACAAATATATATATCCAGCGAAACCAAAATAGCACATTAACACAATTTCTCCAACATTATCCACATCACAAGTACATTCATCACAAGCACAATATACATCACAAGCACAATATTCATCACAAGCACAATTACTGTTGCGGGGCGGGGTGCCGAAGAGCTGCTCCGCGAGGTTGGAGGCCATGTTCCCGGAGGCGTCCTCTCCCTGCTGCGCGTCGTCTTGAGGATGTGGCACGAAGGATGGAGGCGTAGACATGGCAGAACTCGAACTCTGTGAGATTTTTCACGTAGTTAGTTGACATATATATACTATGCGACAATGTATCGATTTGGCATAGATGACTTACCGCTGGATCACGGAACCAGGGACACTCGACGTTCGGGTAGTTGGACGTGGGGACGTTGGTCGGCTGGGTCCCGTAAGTGCTCGGTGGTGGTGCCGTATGTCCAGCGTAGCCGCCCTGGCCAGCATAGGTGCCTGGAGGGGCTTGGTGGCTACCGTAAACGGCCGGGCCACCTGTAGGGGCCCACTGTTCCCACCTGGCTCGAGGAGCTACCTGCGAGGCCCGCGTGACCGCTTGGACCGGCCTGCATATAAATTTTAGTTCGTTAGTATAATTGACAAGATATTCATCTATTAAAATGAAATGAAGTTGTGCGAATGCGTTACCCCTACGACAAACGCCTCAAGCTGTCGCAGCCTCCTATCGTAGTCCTCCTACGCTGTCCTCAAGCTCTCCTGCATGGCCCTTAACATCTCTCTATCAGGGACCTACTCCTCCTCATTCCTCTTCTGTTGCTGCTCCCTCTCTCTCTGCAGGCGCTCCTCGAACTGGCGACGGGTCTCACCCCCGCTATGGCTAGCCCGAACCTCGGGCATGTACTCTGAAGACCTGCAAAATGTATAAAATAGCGGTTAGTTTTGATGCAATCACAATGTACAAGTGTTCAAAAGTGATCTCACCGTAGATGATCGCCGCCGAGAGCCAGCCGCCCATGAGCCTTACCCCCCATGTGCTTATGGATCATGTAGGGGTCGAGGGGAGCCAGCCGTCCATGAGCCTTACCCCCATGTGCTTATGTGTAAAATACTGCTAATGGCATATCTAATTACATTTTCGACGGTGTTGGACGTCGAGACCAAGCTACAGAAATTTTTAAAAAATGGTGCGAAGGCGTTTCACGTACCTGCGTACGGTTGGACGAAGGCGGCAGGAGATCAAGGGCATGGCGGACCGGCTAGGGCGGCTAGACGGCGGCGCGGCTTGGGCACAGGAAGCCCTGGCTGGGAGCGGCGTCGGCGACGGGAGCCGAGTGGGGCGACGGCGGTTGCAACATGGTGGCTGCGGGGGCGAAGTTGGCGGCAGCGGCGGCGGGGCGGCGCAGTGGCGACGGCAGCGGCGGCAGCGGCAGTAAGTCGTATCACCGTTCGCCGCACTACATCAAACATGTCTCGACGGCTGTCAGCCGTCGAGACAGAGTCGCCTCGCACTCAAGGAGCGCCATGTGGCGCGCTCGCGTTCGTTGTGCGCGAGATGGTCCTATCTCGACGGCAATAGGCCGTCGATAGAGAGGCACAGGACCTTTGGGTCACGGTGTTGTCTCTATCTCGATAGGGTCTCCTAGCCATCAGCAGCTGGCCATTGTCTCGACGGGAATGATTCAAAGTTTACTCAGCCAGAGCAGCATCGCATGTCTTGACGGCCACATTATTTCGGCCATCGTGAATAATCTATGTCTACGGCCTGCATTGACTACCGTCGAGACAGGGCGTTTTTTCGACTGTTTTTGCGATGGCCGTCAAGAAAAATGTTATTCTCGACGGCTAGCAGTACTAACCCCCTCCGATGGTCAACTGAGCTTATTTAATTTTTTAAAAAACATAGAAATTTTTTAAAAAATTTCCTGCTGCATAGTCTTGCTAACCACATGAATATACACCTCAAAAAATTTTATGCGATGAAATTATATACGGAATAACAGTTATATATGTAGGTGACCATATCGTCTAGTGATTTATCGAACGTTGTATAGAGTTGTATGAAATATATCTAACATATGCACAATTTTTTTTTGATAAATCACCATTGGATCTAAAGACCTTTATATAAATATCATTGCACTATAATGTTAGTAATTACATCTTTTTTAAAATTTGCTATGAAATTTAATAATATTAAACACACACACATATATATATGTTGTACAACACATAACATGCAACCATGAAACATGTATATATTTTGAAAAAAACTTTATTTACTTTTGAAGTTTTTTTATGGACAACTAAAAATTTTTGACCTATTTTTACAAATTTCAAACATTTTTGGAAAATTTACAAAGAAAGTAAACTTGTCTGCAAATTATTAAAGAAAAGTTCAAATAATGGAAACATCAAATGGGCCAGCCCAGCAAGCTTGGGGTCGTCTTGAGGAGTCCATCTATCTCGACGGCCATAATTGGGCCGTCGAGACAATATCTAGTATCGAGATGCTACACGGGCCGGCACATAACTATTCTCGACAGCTTAGGTCTAGCCGTCGATAGAGATGTTTTTCCACCACCACGAAAACCAGGAAAAGGTGCGAGTGGGAGATTGGGCGACCTTATCTCGACGGCTGCTCGGCGGCCGTCGAGAAAAACACTATCTCATGACAGCTCTTATGCGGCCGTTGATATTAGAGGACTAATATCGACGGCTTATATTTGGCCGTCGAGACTAAATTTGGCCGTCGAGATTTTGCGCGATTCCTATAGTGAGAACCTTACACTCGATTGCTCATTATTTGTGGCCATCGTGACACGTCCTATATATATACCCTAGGCTGCCCATATAGTCGAGCAAAAAGACTTACACTCGAAAAGACTAATGGAATGAGGGAGATTAGCCACCTTTTGAGGTGGCAAGAACCCCATCAATTGGACGATGTGGGGTTAAATCCCCACGCCACCGACGATGCTTAGGCGTAGTGCAGGCACAATCCACGACCAATTAGTGCAGCCATCAGTAATAGGCTCTATCACTAGTACAGAAAATGCTATCACTAATACTTCGGAATTTCCATCGCTAACGGTTTTTAACCTGATTAAGTGGCAGTGATAACCCTGATGATCTAGAACAACTAGTGGTAGCACTTGTGATTAGCGGTTCTAGTTGAGAACCGTACCACAGATGACTGTTTAAAATATGGTTTTAAAAAGATAAAAAATGATTAATAAATTATTTTGACCAGTCTATTGCACCTTTGTACCCTCTACAACCGCATATACACAAAATATAAACCATGCATATCTTAGAATTCGAACTCAAAATCCATCTCTTGACTCTAACCCAACACTCGTAGCCACCTCACCATTCACTTCCTGATTTACGTAGGATATGCATACCATTTAATTAACTTTGTCTTTTGAATCTTTCGGTAACTTTTTTTGACTATGTAAATAGCATTAAATAGTAACACATTTAACTAAAAAGTTGTAGATCTTCCTGAGAGAGATAATTTTCATGCAAAGATTGTTTCCATCCGAATTTGTTTGAATAATTTATGAATCATTTAAACTTTTAACTAATATTTAACCATCTAAATTGCTTCAAATGGAAAAGATATTAATTACAATGTCGTAGTTCTTCTAAAGAGCTACAATTTATTTATTTTTTTCCCATCTGAGCTCTATCAATAAGTTATGAAAATCCAAAGACTTCAGAAATTTGTAAAAAAAAATCACATTGCTGGCGGATCTAGATAATATACTATCATCGATGATTTTTAACAGAACCGTCAGTGATAATAAACTTTCGCTGGTGGTTCTATTAGAAAAACGCATGTGATATGATAGAACTGACATGCCGGTGAAAATAATTGACCCATCGGTACGTAGAAGTATCATCGGTGGTTCGATGGTTAGAACTGCTCATGCATATTGTACTATCACTGGCAGTTCACAAATCTTCGGTGTCACTGGTGGTTTTTCCGGGTTGCAAAGTGGGTCGGCGACACCACCGTCGATGGACGAAATCGTCAGTGACGAGAAGGCAAAGGATTAGCAGTTTTGTAGCGGTGTATCTTTAAATAGTTCTCAATCTATTTTGGACGTACTTTTCCTCGTATTGTATTAGCTGTGCTACCATATATATAGCGCATAGCGCTACTTCACCCCGCGGTGGCCACGTCACCCCGAAAATCTCCACCGTCCGTCTGTGCCTGCGCGTCCCCGCTATAACTGTCCGATTCAGGCCCTCCAAGGGGACGAGTTTGCAACAAACCCCTCGGGGTACGTCAATTCATGCTTCAGTCCCCGTATATTCGCAGACCGCTCTCTACCCAGTGCTTCTGCCCCTGGGTAAAATTTCGTTCGCCTCTAATGTTTCGCGTAGTTAGCAGTGCTACCCTTTTGGGCTTTCTAAGTACACCTGAGGTTCGCGAAAATTATGGTCCATGCCCCTCCCTCATATACCTTCCCCACAACCCTCTCCTCCCTCATTTCTCATCTTTCCCGTCCGCATGCTCATCCAGGTTCCAGCCTCCTCTTTCCATCACCCAGTCATGTTGTCGCCTCCTCCTGTGCTCACCGGGCCGCCGCCGCCGACCCCCTCCCGTTCCAGCTCCCGGCGCGCTGCCGCTTACCTCGTCCCAGCGCCCCAGCCTCTCCCGGCTCCTCCCCACACCAACCGTTGTGCTGTCGTCTGCTCACCGGGTCGATCCAGCGAGACAAGCCTTGGGGCGGCCGCTGGTACGCCACCGAGGGTGGATCCGTCGACGTCCACCTTCAACAAGGCCGGATCCGGCCAAGCCAGCCCTTGGGGTGGCCTCTAACCCTATCCGCGGCACCACCCGTGCCGGCGCCCTCTCCACTGCCGACGATGACGCCTTCTCCGCCGTCAGCGCCGCCTCCCCTCCCCTGTTGGTACCAGGGAATAACTTGGCGCTCCCCTCCCCTGCTGGTACCAGGGAATAACTTTAATCTTCATAGGTTTGCAATGTAACTTATATATCACAACGGATTCTTATTCAGTAATTTTGGTATATTCATTAAATTGAGAATTGTCCATTCTTGTTAAGTTTCCAGTTAGCTTTGTCTTGCTCTTATAGCATATGTAGATCAATATCTTCTAGCTTGGTTTGCTTGGCCACCAGGTTGTACGTGCCATCTTGCTCTTCCCAATCAAAGTTTTACTAAACAGGAATTCCTAGGAACGGGATCCCATCCCGGACGGGATCCCTCCCCCATGCGACACGTGTCCACTCACCCCCTCGTCCGCGCGCTCTCCCCTTCGCCCGCGCCCAGCTCCCTTCGCGGCGCGCGAGCTGTGCAGAGAAGGAGGAGGAGGAGCTGACCTCGCGCGTCGCCGCCGTGCTCGCCGCCGCCGGGTTAGGGTTTGGGTTAGGGAACATTTGGGTTTCTCCTGTTGTAGAGGGAGGTTGGGGGAGGCGGCGGACAGGCGGTGGGAGGGGCTTGTCGGGGGCGGCGGCGGAGGCGGTGGTGGCGCCGCCGGAGCCGGGGGAGGGGGCGAAGGCGGGTGGGCCGGCGGTGGAGGGGGAACCACGCTGTCCCGAGGCGCGCGGAGGCGGACGCGGCTGAGGAGCGAGGGCGAT
Organism: Raddia distichophylla; assembly: GCA_005191435.1. NCBI lineage: Eukaryota > Viridiplantae > Streptophyta > Magnoliopsida > Poales > Poaceae > Raddia > Raddia distichophylla. The sequence goes on from SPJY01017277.1 coordinate 217,409, forward strand.
GCGGGGCGGGTGAGCGAGATGCAGGGCGGGTGAGCGAGTGGGGAGGCGCGGGGGACACGTGGCGGCTGGGGCGCTATCCCGTCCGGGGCGGGGGCGGGACGGGATCCCGTCCCCTAGTAGCCCCCTTACTAAAAGACATTTTTACGGATTTGGGATTTAAAAATTTTGCCACCGTCACATGCTTTTTTTCTCGCAATGGAAAATAACTTTAGCCTGTGTATAATAAGGTTCGAGGGCTGAAATGTTAACGGTTATGCTTAACTACCTTGAACAAGATGAGTAGGATCATTTATGTATATGCTGATTAAAGTAAGGTGAATAATGGGATCTTTGTCCTTCCAGGGCACACCTTTGATTGTTATATGGTCGATATATGCATTGGCATGCATGACCTTGCCGGTTTTGGTCAGCCCGTCTCTCGGCCTCCTCTCCCCTTTGACAGTTGCATCTCTATGATCTTCTGATATGATTCTCTCATACACATGTCGAAGTAGTTTAATTATCTGCATCGTAATTGATATGTGCTTAATTTGGTATACAATTTAAACTTGGGCAGATCCGTAGATAGAGGTATCATTTTTTGATAAAGGGGGCACACCCCTATTTCCATTGCAAGAGAACAATAGAAACAATGTCTGTAGAGAGTAAACTTAAGAACTTAGCGATAGAAGTTCACAGGGGGAATCTTTCCCAAAGTGTCAAAATGCAGACGCAGCTGCAAACAAAATGCAAACAAAATGAGATAGAGGTATCATGTATGATGCTCCTATTATTGCATAATTCAGTCTCTATTTGATACATCTTTCCTATTGCCTTACCGTTTCAGGAATACACAGTTGAATTGGCATCCTTCTTTTCGTCGGTAAAGTATTGGATGATATTTGTGTAGTGTTCAGTCTGGAATAGTGTTTTGGGGATTATCGTTGTTGTGTTTTGTAATTTGTACTACGTAGATGATTAGTGTTTAGACATATGCCAACTTGTTCCAGCCATGTTTACCTTCATGGTAGCTAGCTAGAGACTTATGGACTGACCTCTCTTTCTCTTTACCATGTCTTTACTATGACTCAGATTGTATGTGATAGAGTATGTTCTTATTTTGAAATTTACTAAATTGTATGTTAAGTTAGCCATTTTTAATTGGTGCTTTCTCCTTTAGTCCGATCTATTTAGATTAGAATATCAGCATCGGTGGCCATCCTTTGCCTACAGGCCCATAAAGCAAAACATATTATTGTTACTAAGATAGCCTTTATGTGCATATAACAATTTTTGGCTTTATTATTGTCATTGCTTCATGTCATATATCACCCAAAATAGTTTAGGTTCATTGGGCACTCAAAATTATCTTTCAGGAAGTTGTTATGCAAAGTGCTTCAGTACCCCCAAAGACCTTGACGAAATATTATCATATTCTCCTTTTAATAGTACTATGTTCCCTTGATGAAAATCACAATGCCTAATTAATGTCTCTGTGTTTGCACATCTGGAATACAGATTATAATTATTTCATCAGTTACATCTGGTTGTTTCAATTTTTTGCCACAACTAATTGTTTAGCTTTAGACTTGTGAGATTTGCTTCCAGAACTTAAATTTACATGGAAATGGAGTTTATGATCAAAGCATATCTGAAAATGAGCAACTCATATTTTGGATCTAATTAATAATTCTGGTACAAGCTTCTGAGGTTTTATTACCATTTTCCATTCTTCTCCAGAACAACTTTATTAATGGATTATTTGTTGTACTGCCATGTTGTCGCTGTTGTTCTCTGCATTGCAAAACCACACGGGGCTTCGACCACGTGCGAAGCGTGTGAATTCTGTCGGTTCTTACAAGGCTGCCCAGGACATTTCAAGACGTAGATGCTGAAATTTTGTTTGATCATCTGAAAAGACAAACCTTAATCAACGACGAGTTGAAATATCGAGAACTAATTACAATTTAGTTACCCCTGAGAAGGAGAATTGACAATTTGCCCCGAAGTTGATTAGTCTTGGCTAATTTGCCCAAAATTGGGTAATCTTTTATGTTTTGCCTTGAATGTAGGGCTGCTAATGGGTTTAAACCCAACCCATATTCAGCCCACTCCATTTTAATAATAAAATCTTTTTCTACCCACCCCACCACCACCCCATTTTTAGTTGAACCCACCCCACCCCACCCCACCCCATTTCTTATATAAACCCAAACCAATCTAACCCATACCTCTCATATGGGTTTAACCCCATTTCTCAACCCATTTGAACCCATTTCTCAACCTAATTCTATAATAAGATTAGATTTTATAAAGTAAAGATACCTTAGTTTTTTCTTCAACCTTGCGTTCACACTATAAAAAATTATTGAAATTGTTTGAATATTTTCATCTTGACTCTATACATCTGGACGAAACTTTGTGTGGATTCGCATGGCAAACAGAATTGATGGGGCTCACATGTAAATTTTGGTGCTTTTCTATAAAGTTGATTTGTCCGAAGGTCTGTCGGGTTTCGGGCCGGGCTTGAAAAAGCCAGTTTCGCCGGACTAGGCCGAGCCCGGTCCGGTCTGACATCTTTTCCCAGTCTCGGACTCGTGCCCAGCCCAACCCAATGCTATTCCGTGTTTTCTTCGGACCCGGTCCCGGCCCGACGAGCGGGCTCTAGATCGAAGCCTAAGCGACCAAGTCGACCTGGTGTACTTCTTAGGTTGGCCCGGCTTGGACTGCCCATGGCTATTTCTATTATAAAACATCTCATTTTTTTAAAAAAAAAACTCGCCTTCACACAAAAAAAATCATTGAAATTGTCTGATTTTTTTTGCTATAACTCTACATATCCAAAAGTAACTTTGTGTAAATTGGCAGGTCAAACTGAATAGGTGGGGCCCGCATATTAAAATTTATGATATATTATAGAGCCTATATGAATTCATTCAATACAATTTCATGGGTTGAACCCATTTGAACCCAAACCTTTTCAAACCTACCTCACCCCAACCCAACCCATTTCAACTTAAAACCCACCCAACCCAACCCATTAGCAACATCAACACCATTTCCACCCATCCAAAACAACACATTCTAAAACCCAACCCATTCCACCAATTTCACTCCAACCCATTAGCACCCCTACCTAAGTGGATCTAATTGTAAAAAAAAACTTACAAACCAATCCATGGTCACCACCGTCGTCTCGCCTCGCCCCACCATGCCACCGCTCCTCCTCCACCGCTCGCCGCCAGCGCCCCCTCTCCTCCCCTCCACGGCGCGCCGCCGCCTCTCCTTCACACCTCCAGGTGCCAAGCCCGCCACGCCGTTTTGTCGATCCCCCGCCATCCTTGCGCGCAAAGGATGTGGATGAGGACGAGGCGAGTGCCCTCGAAGGCGACGATGGCGAGCTGGAGCGTGATGCTGAAGACGTCGAAACGGGCCTCGCCGTAGGAGATGGAGAGCAATGTAGCATGGAGAAAGACCCAAAGGTCTCCTTGAAGAGCACGCCGATGGATTAGACATCGACGGGCATGAGCGCTTTGAGCATCTAGATGAAGGAGACAGAGAGGTAGATGTAGGTGGAGTTGGAGAACCAGAGGGAGGGCGAGTAGAGCACGCTGATGGGGAACACAGAGGAGGTGTAGAGCTGCAGCATCCGGAGGCGTGAAGGAGAGGCAGCGACGCGCAGCGGAGGGGAGGAGAGGGGGCACCGGCGGTGAGCGGTGGCTGTTATTTTTGTCAGCCAACGTCAGCCCTCAACCGCGGTTACAAACCATCGAGATAATATTTTCATCGGCTTGTAAAACCGACGAAATTAATGTAATTTCGTCGGCAACCGACGAAACGACGATTATTTTCGTCTAGCACATTTCGTCGGGTCAATTTCGTCGGCAACCAACGAAATTATGTCAATTTCGTCGGTTTGGTCTATATTTTCGTCGGTTGTGGACCGACGAAATTAAGTCGTTTTCCTGTAGTGGAGGGGAGCCATATTATAATGGAAGGGCATGCAGATCCCATTGTTGCCAATCATCTCTATGATTGCGGGGAGGCAGCCTTCAGAAAGACCTACCCACACCTCTGCACTAATAAGATCACTTTCTGGAGCGCATCGATCGATCTGGATGTCTCCTAGCTTGAAAGCCATCACCCATTGTTCACTCAGAAGAAGAAGAAACCACTATCATTTGCTCCACTTCGCAACGCCGATCTCCAAGTGCGAGTGCCACAGCTCTCAGCTGTCGTGGTCGCTGGAGCCGGTGGATGAAGCTGGCTACCACCCACTGTTCCGCTAGCTACTTCGTCTTGGCATCTTTGCGTGCTTCTGTGCCTGACTGTGCTCGAATGCTCGATCAATCGATGCTCGGAGAAAAGGCGAAAGCGAGCTGGACAGAGACCGAGCGAGCTAGCTTGCTTCTCCCCAGCTACTAGCTACCGCAGTCAAAATGGACGCTTGTGTAACGCCTTTTATGCCTTTATGGTCGGGGAGATCATAGTTGCAACACTAGATATCGCTAAAAAAAATTAGAAGGATGAGTGAAAAATGACAATTGAGGCCTGAGTTATAATTATACTAGCAAATATGTCCGTGCATTGCAACGGGAGAAATAAAATCCTCACAATTTAGTTGATGTAATAAAGTTTACAAATACCTTTGCTGCGATGGTATATGCTAATCAACAAAAGTCTAAAAAAGGCAAGTTGATTTTCTTGACAAAATAAACAGCCTTGGCTGGGCTTTGTATATGTGAATGTAGATGAAGCCAGCCTTGGTTGGGCTTTGTATATGTGAATGTAGATGAAGCCTCTACGCAAGATTTTTCATAACGATAAAAAAATGGTTGCGAGCGCAACCTGCACATGAGAAAAATAAATATTGTTAGAACACAATACAAAGCACGTGCAAAGCATGCCAAGATAATATATAGACACAATACAAAAAATATTCATTGACAAAGTACATTTTAAAAAATAATACTATACAATATTTTTTTTCTATACAAATGAAACGCAAGATCTGGAAACAAAAAAAGCATTGGTTGAGGCTCATTCAATGAAAACACAAGATTTGGAATCTCTCGTGGACAAGTGCTAGAACCAAGAGCATCCATTTTACCGGACAATACATTTTGGCAACACCAGCATGAATGAAAGCTTGTTTTACAATATGTTTGTCTTGAGACAACACCACCAAGAATACATATTTGATTATTGGAAAGCACATCATTATTGTATGTTTCTGATGTTCCAAATTTTTAGTTTCTGACCTTATTATGTGTTAAAATTTAATAATCAAGGTTCTTGGCAGCTAACTTCTTTCCATACTAAAATTGTATGGCACGGTTTAATTTTAAAACTACTGCGAATGATATTTATATTTTGTATTTTGTATTACTTCGTTACTTGGAATTGACCCATGAATGAATACAAAATTTGCATGTAAGAAATAATTAACAACATTGTAACCATATAAGCATTATAAAATTTTATAATAAATTTTATAATTAAAATTTTATATATTATGAATTTTTGGAATTGTTACAACATTGGGTCATCCCTTATGTCTTTTCTTTTTCCAGATGTGTGGCAATGGAGTTCGTTGCTTTGCTCGGTTTATAGCAGAGCTGGAAAATATACAGGGAACACACAGGTAGCTATTGACTGTAACACCCCAATTTGGGGATTCCAACGAAATTCGCAAAAATTCAAAATGCGTTTGAATTCGACTTTGACCGACATGTGGACCCCACTGATAGTCACCGTAGCGTTCCCCTTTTTCCTGTTCTCTCTCTCTCTCCTCTCTCTGCCAGCCGCGCCGCTCGGCCGTCCTTGCGCACTGTAGCCACTCTGCATCACCGTGCTGGCCGCGCCGCATGCTGACCCCATCATGGCTGTGCCGCGCGTGCGTACCCTCGCCGCACCGCGCCATGCCTTGGCATCGCTGCCTGCAGCTCTACCCAGCGCAGCGTCCGTCCCATCGCCGCTCCGCCCCCTCTCCAGTGTGTCCCCATGTGCCACAGCGAGCCCCCATGACCCCCGGCGCTTATAAAAAACCCTCACCGAGCCGCCAAGCCGAGTTTCCCCTGTTTTCCCCAAAATCAGATCTCGTTGGCATGGAAGCTTTCCCGGCGAACAAGTGAGCCCTTGATCAATTCCTTCCACCCCGAGCCTCTAGGCAACGTCCTAATTAATCCGCCCCGTTCAATTTCAGCCGAGGAGACTTGTGTTGCTGTGCCGGCGCCTCCTCTGCTTTGGCCAATGGTGACCTCTCTGCCGCTAGCTGCCCCCGAACCTCCTCGTCCACGCCAAGGCTTATGGTGAGCACCGCCGCAGTCTCCTCACACTCCTCGCTTGCGCTCCTAGCCTGTAGGTCCGTTTGGCTGCACTGCTTCTTCGGTGCGCTCACCGATTCGCCGCCACCGTCGCGCCGCTGTGTTTGGCTACCTCCGGCTTTGCCAAGGGGTCCGCTAGGGTGGTAGATGACCGTAGACGCATCCGCATGCTCGCATAGGGCCGGGGAAGGGCTGTAGCGCCGCTGCGCCGTCGCCGCCGAGCCGCGTCACCGGTCGCGAGGAAGACGATGAGTAGGGACCGTTGGATCGGGCGCCAAGATGCGTGCAGGCAGTGAGGCGTTGGGTCTATGACGCATCGGCCCCACCGGTCAGGGCGCTCTGCCGTTCGCTGGCTCAGCGCGTGGCGTTGAGTCACTGTCTCGTAGGGCGCCCGGTCCCACCTGTCATGGTTAGTGGAAGCGAGGTGGCTTTTACTCCCATGCCACTATTTAAAATTCGCATTTACTCCCATGCCATTCGGGCCCACATTCAGTGACTCAGGTGGTCCCACATGTCATAGTCACATAGGAATTGGCATATGAATTGAGTGGCATGGGGGTAAATTCCTAGGAAGCGACAGCAGCGAAAGCGCCTCCGTCACGCGTTGGCGCCTTTCGTATTTCCGCCTTCGGCGTTGCTGCCGGCCGTGCGGGTGCACAGCGCAAGAGTGGGCCATGGGCCGTTTCTCGCCGATGGGCCGCCCGTTGGTTGGCTCGGCCCGGACTGTTTTTAAAGGTTTTCCCACGATTTAATCATTTAATGAAACTAGAAATCGATTTTAGAGCTATATAAATTAATAGCTAAAAGCTCTGAAAAATTCTGGAAAAATTTATATAAATACTAGAGGTCGGTTGTGGGCCAACGAAATTAAGTCGTTTTCCTGCGGTGGAGGGGAGCCATATTATAATGGAAGTGCATGCAGATCGCATTGTTTCCAATCATCTCTATGATTGCGGGGAGGCAGCCTTCAGAAAGCCCTGCCCACACCTCTGCACTAATAAGATCAATTTCTGGAGCGCATCGATCGATCTGGATGTCTCCTAGCTTGAAAGCCATCACCCATTGTTCACTCAGAAGAAGAAGAAACCACTATCATTTGCTCCACTTCGCAACGCCGATCTCCAAGTGCGAGTGCCACAGCTCTCAGCTGTCGTGGTCGCTGGAGCCGGTGGATGAAGCTGGCTACCACCCACTGTTCCGCTAGCTACTTCGTCTTGGCATCTTTGCGTGCTTCTGTGCCTGACTGTGCTCGAATGCTCGATCAATCGATGCTCGGAGAAAAGGCGAAAGCGAGCTGGACAGAGACCGAGCGAGCTAGCTTGCTTCTCCCCACCTACTAGCGACCGCATGCTTGTTGTTGGCTGTCCATTTTGGCAGTGGCATGGCAGCATGCATGCATGGCGACTCGTGCGCCATGTCCTCTCTGAAACCTACCGGTTGCAGGTCTCGTCTCTTCCCGATGCCTACACAAATGGCACCCATTTCTGCATGTTCTTGTAGTTGCAGCACAGCTAGAGTTGACCCCGAACGTTGCGATCGACGTCGTGGCTCAGTGGTGCTAGGCTAGCACTAGCTTGCCACGCCACGCCACGTACTTGTGCAGATGCATATGACACATGCCACATGATGCCTTCAGTAAACTGCGTCGCATATGTGTTGTTCCTTTCAGAGGTGCATCCATGGCTTCCTGATAAAACCGCGCATGGCCGCAAGGGAGCTAGCTCGTCGTTCATTGCGTGGCAAAGAGATTAATGGGGAAACGTACCACTAGGAACCGAAGAATTAAGGCCCAGATCCATCGCATGAGCGCAGGGTTCTATGATCAAGCTGTGATGACACACGTTTCGATCGTCCGGAAATGGAATCAGTGTGCATATGTGTCACAGTCATTTGGGCACTAGGATTGCATGATTTGTGGGGCAGGATATATGTAGATCAGGGGAAACGAGATAAGAGAGCATACGGCACCTAGGTTGGTTTTATCCTTTTATAAATGGACGGATTTTGCATGGACCGCATCCGCAATCGTGTAATCATATTCACACCCTGGGATGGAGTTGCAAGTCGATCAGCACTCACTGCTCAGCAGCCGTAGCCTATGAAAGCATTGTCAGTATGACCTTTAAATCACTATTTATTTCCTATATTTTTATACTCACCAGCAGAGTCTTTATCCTCGAAAAGATATAGAAATTTTCTATAGAGTTATTAATTTAGAGAATAAGATAGACTACGTTATAACGTTATAGAGACTGAGATTATCCGCAATTGTGTTTTACATACCCTTTTAAGAAACCTCGCTTTCTTTAAGTATATGTGTTGCGGTGTCGCCCACCGTTGCACAGCACTGTTCACGATGATAAACCGTCCACCATGCCTGCATGCTACCAGTGGTCTTCGATCTGATCCGTTGGATCGAAAATCCGTAGTGCATGCATATCTTTTTAACGGAGCAGCTGTGGTACAGTACAAAGCAGCTATATATGGCTACAGTCCTCACAGTTGCTACAGAGCTGGCGCGCTAGCTTCCAAGCTCGATCCGGCGGTATTTCGCATAGAAATTGGTTTGCGTTGGAAGCTCATTTCCTTCCGAATAAGCACGCACAATCTTAAAAAGCATATGATTATTAAAGTAGAATTTTGACCATTATTTCTGTTAAAATATATACAACAAATCAACAAATACTCTATAAATGTCTTATTTATAAAAATCACCGCACACACTCTTTTACTTGTACTAAATTAATTTGCAAGCCTAACAGATTTATTTTGTACGTATAATGGAGATACAGAGACGTAAAAATGAGAGAGTTTAAGACGTATGCTTCATCAACCCATTAATGGTCAATGAAAAAACTTACTAGAGAAATCAAGCGACACAAAGACCACCATATTCAATGCACTAATGACTACTATACTCTCCAGAGTACGAATCCCTCCGTACTCGACGAGTTTACAAAATACAATATTTTTATTGACCGTTCTGAACAATTGCTTGTTTGTCTCATCGAATATAGCTACCAATCAAGTTTCATAATGTTTTAAATTTATTTAATATTAGTTTTCCATATTTAAAAATCAGCTTTTTTAACGATCCATGAGTAATTAAAGGGCTGATTTTCAAAAATACAAAACAAATACTAAACAAATTTAAAAAATATGAAACTTGATCTGTAGCTACACTTCAATTAAAATAAACAAGATCAATGGTTTTGGATCGGTCGATAATTTTTTTTGATTTTATAAACTCATCGAAGGTATGGAGGGATTTGTACTTTCGAGGGTACACTAGCCATTCTCTATTTCTCTACACACACATTCTCACTGGATCCTCGTTATTATCTGGCTTGATTATAGCAGGATCACAGTTATGGACTCACGAAGAAAAGCGGTAGAAAACTATCAAAGCCTTATCGACATACTTACTGATATTTAATTATATTCCTTTCATTATAATATATATAGCTCTACTTCATTTCATTGAATCAAACTTTAATGAGCATTACAATTCGCAATCACGTGTGTAGTGCATTCACATGGTTTATGCACTATCGTGCAGCGAAGTCAGAGAGGATTTGAAGTTACAACCAACACTCGGGTACGTACACCAAAATTCTAGCATTTAAACTTTCCATGTATCCATTTTATGCTTTCTATTTTTTTTCACTATAGTGTTTCAACCGTCGGGCAACAATTATGCGGATATTATGTGTACGAGTTTGTGCATATCTACACTGGACCAAATGACCGCATGTGGCAAGGTTCACACGGGGTGAATACATATATTCAAACTTAATGATGCATATTCCTCACGTCTTGTACAAATTCATGAATTAATTTATTCATGACCAAATTAATGACAACTTAAAAAAATGAAGGAGAATGCATGTAATTTGGCACTCTCGTCACATTGAATAAAAGCAATCCAAGAATAACTCGTTGGGTTCCTTTTTCGATCAAGTCGTAAATCCAAAAGACAAGTTTTACGTTGAGTTAAATAGAGATGGCTCTACGGTAAGGACTATTGAACTGATAGGTTCATATATGGCTATCAAGAGTGATGGTCATAAAAGATCTAGTCGATGCATGAAACAAATATAATTTAAATTGTGTAGACTTCAAACAATGTATAGGCTATAACTATTGTTGGATATGTATATTAGTTCTAAATGTGTACGTAGATTGTTAATTAATGTCACATGATTTATCGATTAATTGTGTTCAATTATCATTTAATCTTGCAAGAGCCATTACCATCGCGAAGATTCCGACGAACTCACCGCCAAATATTCAACTGCCCCGATAGTAGATCCATCCATCCCGCTATCGGATTCAGACTATTTTGTCACCGAAATTGGACGCAACACCACCATCACCAGTCCCCTTGTGAGGGAACGCCAAAACATTACCAAAATAGGAGAAAGAGAGAAAGGATGAAGGAGGGAAAGAGTCCACCGTCGCCACCACCGCACGGCGTCATAGCGGCAATGAGAGAAAGCCAGCAAGGATCATCAGTCGCTTCAGACAGGATTCCCCTAAGCAGCCTCGTTGAGTGCTCAGGGGTCAGAGTTAGGGATGGCAACATGGCCATTCGCCAACGGGGAGTACACCTCCTAGCCGGCTCCGACATAGCCAAAATTCTCCACTACCCGTCCTCGTTCGGTCACCGGGCGGATTTTCCTGTCCTCGTCCTCGATCAGGTATACAGGAACCAGATGGGTACAATTTCTCGATAATAATTTGGTCAGGCTATATTAAACCACAACTATGCAATACTTTCTACTCTGGTCTTTAGGCCCTGGCACATATGTACATTGTAAAACATGAATACATTAACAATTCACAGTATAGCTGTGATGGATAATTTATAGAACATTAAGGCATTGTAAAATGAATAGTTGACGATAAATACATAACAATATTTTTAGGACAAGGTCCACCTGCCAGTGATTAATTTCTCAGGGCCCGAACGGGGAACAAGGATGGGAGGGGTGAAATGGATTCATCCCCGACAAAAAACGGATTCATCCCCGACAAACCCGATGGTGACAATTTTTCTCCCATGTCCATACCCACGGAGGGTGATTTTCTCCCTATCCGTCTCCTAATAGGGGAATTCCCCATCGAGATCGGAGAATGAGGCTCCATTGCCATACCTAGTTCAGAGTCCCACATGGACTATTTGAACATCCGCAATTAGTCTCGCCCGCCGTCTCCTTCACGCTTACTTCTATGCAAAATAGATCCAATTTGCCATAAAGCTCATAGTAAGTTGGATGAGTGATCGTATATATATCGTAGTTCTACGATTCTTACATGTTGCTAGAACTATTGTTTGTTCTCCTCATTATTTGCTCCTAGCATAATTAATTGTGTTATTATCAATAAAAGGTTTCTTATCGAAAAATAACTAATCTAGAATTAAAATATGGCTCATATTTTCGGCATCTCATCTACGTACGTAAATAGCACGGCTCTATGTCTAAGGCAGAGGACGTGCGAGCCTTCTAGTTATTTCTTCGTACCCGTCAGCATTTTTACTTGTTTCTTTAATTTACTACTAGATACAGTTAATATTGTCGTGGCTGCGACTCACAAGTTTTCATATTTAGTTATTGTGTGCCTTGATTACGATCATGATGTGTATCTCTATTTTAAAGTTAAAGTTCCACCTGGGGACAGCTACACATAGTTTTTTTTTATTGGTGGTTGGGATTAACGGTATTCTTATACAAGTATCAATATATATATGGTCAATTATAATAAGGAAGTGTCTTACAGTGACCTGAGATTACGCCACTAAATAGCACGTGAACCTACCACGATTTTCTGTCTAAGATTCCACAATTATGATGATTAGTGAAGATGTGTACATATAAGCGGCACTACTTTAGCAGAGCGGCTTGTGATCATGTGATGTAATATATATACCTTTTCTTTTTCAGTTGGTAGATATCAATCTTCCACTACCTAGATTATTTTGATATAAAACAGGAAAAGTGTATCTTTGTTCCCATAACTTCTTTATTGGTTAATAAATTTTAGTCACCCAACTGCAGAAATCACTTAGAAATGATTTTCTCGTTGAATACCAATACATAGATACGTGTGATGCTCTCAGACGACAAAACAATAGTTTTGGTTAGAGTCGACTCCATGTGGTCCATGACCTCAGCGCATTCCCTGACGTGACTATTTATAAACCCGAAAACTATGTTAAGAATTGTCCAAGCAAAACTATTTATAAACCAGGACGTATGAATGATTTTTCATTAATTATTTTTATGAAAATAAAATTAATAGTTTGTGGACTGTGGTGGCTCCAATCACTCCTTTATGCATATGTACGAAATAATATAATTTTCATTTAAAATAGCCGTGCTCCGCAAGAAGAGGAGATACAAAAACAGGCTGTCTAACCCCCCACCCACCCCGCAGTGTGATCTTCGGTGGAACGGACGTTCATACTGGACCGAAACTGCAAGAAGACAGTCAACGGAAGGCCCTTGGTGAAGATGTCGGCGAACTAGGAGGTGGTCGGAACGTGGAGGACGCGAACAGCTCCGGCGGCGACGCGCTCGCGGACGAAGTGAAGGTCAATCTCGACGTGTTTGGTGCATTGATGTTGCACCGGATTGGTCGAGAGATAGATAGCACTCACATTGTCGCAGTAGACGAGGGTGGCGCGCTGAAGAGGCTAATGGAGCTCCAATAGGAGTTGCCGCAGCCAACAGGCTTCGGCAACGCCGTTAGCGACAGCACGATACTCAGCCTTAGCACTGGAACGGGAGACCGTTTGCTGACGCTTGGAGGACCAGGAGACGAGGGAGTCACCAAGAAACACAACGTAGCCCAAGGTGGACTTGCGTGTGTCCGGACATCCAGCCCAGTCGGCGTCAATGTAGACAGTGAGGGCGGAGAACGACGAACGGCGCAGGAAGAGTCCGAGATCAACTGTACCGCGGAGATAGCGAAGAATACGCTTCACAGCACTGAGGTGAGGCTCTCTGGGATCGTGCATGTGAAGGCAGACCTGCTGAACAGCATAAGCAATGTCAGGACGAGTAAACGTCAGATACTGAAGGGCACCGATGAGGCTGCGATACAAGGTCGGGTCTGCAACAGCTTCCCCTGCAGAAGGAAGCTTGGCCTGCGTATCGACTGGGGTGTTGCAGGACTTGCAGTCAGTCATGCTGGCGCGATTCAGGATATCCAAGATGTACTGTCGCTGTGAGAGCATCATGCCAAAGGGCGAGCGAGTCACAGCAATTCCCAGAAAATGTTGGAGCGGGCCAAGATCCTTGATAGGGAAGGCCGCCTGTAGAGAGGTAATGACATGGTGAAGCAGCTCAGACGACGAGGCAGTCAAGACAATGTCATCCACATAGAGGAGAAAATACGCAGTGGCGGAACCCCGATGGTAGACGAACAGAGAGGTGTTAGAATTGGTCTCGAGAAACCCCAGTGACTGAAGGTGGGAAGCAAAGCAACTGTACCATGCTCGATGGGCCTGCTTCAAACCATAGAAACTTGTTGAGACGACAGACAAAATCAGGATGCGCAGAGTCAACAAAACCAGCAGGCTGGGAGCAGTAGACTGTCTCAGAGAGTGTGCCATGGAGAAAAGCATTCTTGACGTCCAGCTGATGAGCAGGTCAATCACTGGAGATAGCCAGACTGAGAACCGTGCGAACAGTAGCGGGCTTCACAACAGGACTGAAGGTCTCATCGAAATCAACACCAGGACGTTGGGTGAAACCACGGAGGACCCAACGTGCCTTGTAACGATCAAGAGTGCCGTCGGAATGAAGCTTGTGTTTGAAAATCCATTTTCCTGTGACAACATTGGCCCGAGGTGGATGAGGTACAAGCGTCCACATGTTGTTCTCGAGCAAGGCCCGGAATTCTTCCTCCATGGCACCGCGCCAGTGTGGATCATCGAGGGCACAACGATAGGAGGAGGGCACCGGGGAAAGGGTGACCGCCTCCGCCTGAAGATTCATGCGGTGTCGAGGCTGCCGGAAGCCACTTTTGGCTCGGGTGCACATGCCGTGCTGATTGGCAACGAGGGGCACGGGCATGGCACCGGCCAGGAGTGGGCGGGGCATAGGGGCCAGCGGGTCCGGCGTGGGAGTCCCAGTAGATGAGCCGGGTGGCCTGGGCGCTGGACTGCTAGGCGGCTCGCCAGACCCAGCCACTCGTGTGCGCGTTCCAGGCTCCAGTGAGGATCCCGCCGGGGAGCCAGGCGGTGTGCGCGCTCCAGGCGCCAGGGAAGATCCCGCCGGGGGGCCGGGCGATGCTGATCGGGTGGCGACCAGCGGCGCCGGCGCCGGGCTGGCGTGCCTGGCCGGAGTGGCAGAGGCGACCAGCAGCACCGTGCTGGCGCCGGATGCCGCACAGGGTGCTCTAGATGACACAGCAGGGGGCCGAATCGGCGCGACGATGTCCTGGCAATCAAACTCATCCAAAAAATCAAGGTTAGCGGGAGGAGCCGAGGGGGTGGATGCCTCGGTGAAGGGGAAGGAAGATTCGTCGAAGACGACATGACGGGAGATGATGACACGATTGGTGGCAAGATCGAGACATCGATAACCCTTATGGTCAGAACAATACCCGAGGAAGATGCACAAGGTGGAGCGAGGGGAGAGTTTGTGGATAGCAGTGGCAGAAGTGTTAGGATAACACCGGAAGCCGAAAACCCTAAGGTGCAGGTAGGAGGGAGGGGTGCCGTGTAAGGCAAAGTGGGGAGTGGAAAACTGCAAGGTTTTAGTAGGGTGGCGGTTGGGGAGATATGTGGCAGTGTGGAGAGCCTCAACCCAATAAGCAGGAGGGAGATGAGCCTGGAAGAGGAGGGAGCGAACAATGTTGTTGATGGTGCAAAGCATGCGCTCAGCCTTGCCATTCTGTTGTGATGTGTAGGGGCATGACATACGGAGGGTGACGCCATGGGTGAGAAAGAAAGCACGCGTGGACGAATTGTCGAATTCACGACCGTTATCACATTGCATACTTTTAATAGTGGTGCCAAACTGGGTGGCAACGAAGGAGAAAAAGTTGGCAATGGTAGGAAATGTGCCGGACTTCAGACGAAGGGGGAACGTCCACAGGTGATGGGAACAATCATCGAGAATGGCAAGGTAATACTTATAACCGGAAACACTAGGCACTGGAGAAGTCCAAAGATCACACTGTACGAGATCAAAATTATGTAAAGCACGAGACTGGGAAATGGGGAACGGTAGGCGCACATGGCGGCCAAGTTGACACGCATGACAGAGAGTATTGTCCGAAATGCCTTTAGTGCATGTAATGGAAGAGTTGCTAGCTAGGCGAGATAGGGCCTCATGGCCAAGATGACCGAGGCGGCGATGCCACAGCTGAGGAGAGGCACTGGCGAGGAAGACACATGGCGGAGTGGTGGAGGCCGGTGGGAGGTGAAGCGGGTAGAGAGGGCCGGAGCTATTGCATCTAGCGATCACGCTCTTGGTCCTGAGGTCCTTCACAGAAAAGCCAAAGGGGTCAAATTCAACGGAACAATTATTGTGGGTGGTAAACAGATGAACAGAGACAAGGTTTTTGATGATGTGAGGGGAAACAAGAACATCGTCTAAGAGGAGATTACCAACAAGAGTAGACCTAGTAGCATGGTCCCATCCCCAACAATGATAGATGAAGGAGTAGAAGAAGAAGGAGGGCGAGAATGGGATAGGATACCAGAGTGGGAGGCCATGTGTGAAGTAGCGCTGGAATCCATGTACCAATCACCGGTTGGTGCCGGGGGAGTAAGAGTTATGGTGCTGAAAGCTCCAGCGAGGGCCTGCTGATCCCAAGGCCCAAAACCGCCGGCGGGCTGCTGGGGCAGCGTGGCAGCCTGCTGGGCCTACGGAAGTGGCGCGAGGGTAGGCGGCCCGTAGAGTCCGGGAGGCGGCCCGTAGGCAGCAGCAATGGGCCACACAGGGGCGCCAGGAGCAGGCCAAGCACCAGCCGCGAGGGCGTGCTGCGGGGGCCCAGTGGAGAACGGGCGAGCAAGTTGATCGTTAACATGCGATCCGAGACCGGCTCACCCAACTCGATGAGGGAGTCGGCCAGGGTCTTGAGCCGTCGGCAGTAGTCGGAGATGGAGAGGTTCCCCTGTGAGAAGGTGCGAAACTCAGTGTCGACGAGCAGGACACGAGTCTCGCGGTTGCCAATGAACTGTTGCTCGAGGGCGATCCAGGCGGCGCGGGCGGAGGGCGACGCGGTGGTGATGATCTCAAACAGATCCGAGGAGATGGATCCGTAGAGCCACGAAAGGACATGGAGATCCATCCGGACCCAGTGGGGAACATTGGGGAAGGCGGCGTCGCAGAGCATGTGACCGGCAAGGGCATACTTGCCGAGGACGAGAAGGTGGAGATGGCGCCACTTGGAGAACGAAGACGTGTTGAGATCGAGGACCACGGGAACGAGCGCCCGGATGTTGAGGATGCCGAGCGCCTGGGAGTGTTGGGCGGAGACGGCATCGGCGTCGGGGTGCTCGGCGTCGCGAACAGCGTCGTCGGCCTCCTGAAGGCGGCGATGAGAGTCCTCTAGGGCGCGCTCGTGACGAGTGACCTCATCCTGGAGTTGGCGATGGGCCTCGGCGGAGGCGGCAGCCGTGGCGCGGCGAGAGGGACGTCACCGGCCATGGCGGCGCGCAGGGATGCGGAAGGTGGAGTTAGGAAAGAAACCCTCTTGATACCATGAAGACGTGAGAGATTTTAGGGCAATCACGGCTTGATTGATATCATAACATGATTACAATATATATAGGCTAACCATCACCTGGTTTATAGAAACAAAGCCCGGGGAGGCAGCCGTGCTCCGCAAGAAGAGGAGATACAAAAACAGCCTGTCTAACACAAGCAAAACTAAACCAGGACGTATGAATATTTTTCATTAATTATTTTTATGAAAATAAAATTAATAGTTTGTGGACTGTGGTGGCTCCAATCACTCATTTATGCATATGTACGAAATAATATAATTTTCATTTAAAATTTTAAAAATATTGTATAATTGTCTCAGCTTAAAAAATATCCTTAATTTTATATTTTACTTTGTAAACCCTCCTCTAAACATTACTATGCTTGTAGTCCATGCCCAAGCTCCCACATGCATGCCTTAATTAGCTGCTAACATGGTTTTCCCGTAAAATCACAGAGGAATCTCACGAAGATCAGTGATCATATTCTAGTGATGATGCTCAAAGCTATAACCATCATAGTGCAAGGAACGTCTAGTTGTTATAAGGCAGAAGCTAGCTTTTTTGTTTCCTTTATATCGCTTGCTTTAGCGTGATAATTATTCGTTATTTCGTTTTGGTTTTAAGCTTCGTATAATCGTTTGTAATAATTGTATGCATCCTTAGTTGGTTCAGAAAAAATGTAGAGATAAAAAATAAAAACTTATCAAGATGTCTTAACAAACACCCTACGAACATCATTGAGAGAAATTTCCATATGTTTCGTTTGAATTTAAAACAGCATGTAGAATTTCATGAATCAGCATGATCTTTATGAAAATAAAAAAATCAAGGGAAAATATTGTGAATCCAAAAATAAAAAAAATTGTAACATCCCAGATTTTATAGATTTAAATACTATTTTAATAATTTCTAGGTTTAAAGCAATTTTCTTGTAGTTGTAATTTTATAATGGAATTTATTAACTTTTTTAAAAATTCAAACTAGTATAAAATATGTTATTTGTGCTAGTTTGCAGCTAGAGCGGGCACAAATAGTCTGGATATTTTGTACCGGTTTTATTCACGATCCGGCATAGATACTTTGCATATATGTGCCTAGCCACGATCTAGCACAGATTCCACTGGCCATTTGTTTCGGTTCTAGCCACGAACCGGCACAGATGGTTTGGGTAGCCATTATTGGCAGCTAGGGGTGGAAACGAGCCGAGCTTGAACTAGCCAAGGGCTGGAGCTCGGCTCGCTCACTTCCAGGCTCGGCTTGGGCTCGGCTCGTTCATCACACGAGCTAGAGAAAAAACTCGGCTCGGGCTTGTTTGAGGCTCAGTCCGGCTCGTGAGGGCTCGCGAGCCTGATTAATTTGTTGATAACTGATTTTTGGGGTTTGAAAAATGGGAGGTTTAGGGGACTATGTCAAGAAAAACCTTTAATTTGAGCCTTTGATTACCTTTGATGGGTTAGGTTGACGGCATATCTAATTGTATACAAGCAAGTAGGGCAAGTATTAGTGATATGGGCTGAACATATACTTAGAAATCTACGAATCCACGAGCTACGAGCGAGCCAGCCCTGAATGGGAACATACTCTGGATCGGAATCCAAAGAAAACACTACTTGAAAATTTCCACCAATTTCAAGTCCTTGTTATGATTCCTTTTATGAGGAAAAAACTCTAATGCCTCAGATTCTCTCACTACTAATCCTTTGCTCGGCTCGGCTCGTTTTTTGACTGAGCTGCAAAAAAAGCTCGAACTCGGGCTCGTTGGCCTACGAGCCGAGCCCAAGCCAAGCCAAAACCAAGCGAGCTACGAACAGCTCGCGAGCTTCGAGCCAGATTGCCAGCGCCCTATTGGCAGCTACAGTGTTTGTGGCTACACATAATTTACAATATGTACATAGAATCATATTTACATCAATTTATCAATATCCATTCATATATACATCAATTTATTAACATCAATAGAGACAATGAGATCCACATTAGCATCCACAAGTATCAACATTAATAGAGACAATTAGGCCACATGAGCATCCACATTGAGCATATAAGTTTCATCACTACATTGTGGTTCATTTCACTATTATAACATAGAAACAATTTCACAACATAGAGATAAGCTCACAAGTTTACATACATATGAGCACATAAATCTCAACAGTATGAAACAATAAGACTTGCAAATAAGTTGGCATACCTTGTCGTTTCTAAGCATATAACGATGTGCACCTTGTCATTTTAAAGTTAGTAAGTTCACAAGCTGCAAAAATTCACAAGCAAATGCATAAGAGCTAATAAATAAATAAAAATTTTCATTTACAATAGCATGAAAGGGTTCAATGAGTTGTGCATCCCAATCATCACCCACTAGAGTTATGAGAACATCTCCATATAATGTGTGATGACTCTCGGACACATGTAGTTTCCTATTCTGAATCAGACTCCAATACATTGCATTTACGGTATCCTAAGAACGATAAATTACTTGATGAGATAGCTACCACGTCTAGAGGTCCAGGTGGTGCCTAACCCTAGTAGTGCGCTCTTTGCTGTTTGGTCAGGATCATTGCCTTACCCCACTCTCGCGCAGAAATACCTGGAGGAGGTGGACCCCTCTCTCTACACCTTAGCATGATCTCTTTCGAGGCGATAGAAAACAAAAAAAAAAATTCAAATAGAACTATGGTAGATGCTCTCACAAATAATAAATGAATTGCGGATAAACACTTTTCCAGCAAATGTTTGCTGA
Source organism: Raddia distichophylla (assembly GCA_005191435.1). Taxonomy (NCBI): domain Eukaryota; kingdom Viridiplantae; phylum Streptophyta; class Magnoliopsida; order Poales; family Poaceae; genus Raddia; species Raddia distichophylla. The sequence continues at coordinate 237,183 of SPJY01017277.1, forward strand.
GTGCTTTGAACTCTAATGCCGACTAGCTGTGATGCCAAACGTCGGCTCCACTATGTTTGTGTGGGGCGCTCTTCCATGGATTGTCAATTTTCAGTTCAATTGACATACATGGTACAATGCCTAGGCACAATTGATCCACCACTCAAATTGATCCACCATCCTAGTTTTCATGTAAAAGCATACTCAACAACCCCTCTGTATCTCCCTCTAAAGCGCTATTGCTGTCTCAACTAATGTTTTATAAGGAGAATATAGAGGTGTTGTCGGGATGCTATAAACCTGTTATTTTTTTTTAAAAAAAACTTTGTTTTTATTTGTTCTTCTTTGTCAAACCTGTGACCATCTGCGAACATTGTTGTCTAGTTTCATTCTCCTTGTCAACGAAACGAAACAGCGATTATTAATTATAGTACAAAAATTTAAAATAAAAAAGTAATAGTAAAAAATTTCTTTATTAATTATTCGTAACAACGATTATTCATACATCACGTGTCACAAATCATTGTACAACCAAAATTTGCAGCAAAAAAGAGAGGCACACATATAAGTTAGCGATCGATGACGATGTGCAGAAAACCCCGAAACGCGAGGGCTAAACGAACTTGTCAGCGGACGGCTGGTAGATTAGGCTCCATTCATCAGCGGGTTCTTCATCTCCCAAGCGGTCAGCTGTGACACCTTGATGTCCGCCTCCCCGTTGTTGAAGACGTAAAGGTGTGCGTTCTGCCCTATCGCCATCGACGGGTACACCCTGGAGAGGATGCAGGTCTTGCCTCCGGCGCCAAAGCTCTCGACCACGGACCGGTCAATCTGCAATTGGTGCGATGAAAGGCAGAAAGATCAGTGAAACCATGGCATGGATGAGAGGCTAGGGCATCATATGATCAATGATTCTACTGGGTAAAAGACTTGTTTTTGCAAGAAGCATGCATGTATGCACCGATGTACGTACCAAGCTCCTCAGAGAGATCTTTCCGGATGAGATATCGGTATCGACGAAGCCGGCGAAAGTGGGCTTGTATAGGTCCGGATTCAGAGATGACCTGCATATAAATTTGGGCTTGGATCACAAGGGAGAAGATCAGAAGAGATTGATAAGTGTGTGATTGTGAATGGCCATACTTTGTTGGGTCAGTGCACATTAGCACCACGGGCTTGCCGTATCTATCCTTGAAGACTCTGAAGAAGACGGCGGTTCTCTCCTCTAGGTTGGCAGATGCTAGCACCCACAGGCCGAAGGGCCCCACCCCGCCCCTCACATCTGCGCCCTTGATCCCGCACAACTTCTGCGCGTCGTTGCTGAACGCCGGATCGAACGGCTCAGCCTTCTCTAGGCTCGATAGCTTGAAGCTCACCTCCACATCAGCCTGCCAAGACAAAACCTTGTAATTTTGAGCTTAAAGTAAAACTAAAATCTGTTAAAAAAAGTTTTTTCTTTTACAAACCAAATATAGTAGCGCTTCATAATTATTTATGTAAGACTTTGAATGGTTATTTCTCAAAGATTTTAAAACCACTTAAAAGAATTTCTAGCTTCTTTAAACCTTCTATTAAGGATCAATAATTTTTTCAGAATATAATGTGCTGCTGGCCTCATCTAGAAAGAGCAATGACTGCAATGTGGCACCTTGATCAACAGCCCAACTCGACAACGATCGAAGGGAGGAAAACGAAAGCAGCAACCGTGCGAATGTGCAAAGCGTGTGGGATGTGGGTACGCTCGGCCAACCGCGCAGGTCCACGGGCCACGGCGCCGTTGATGCTTGACAGGTGACAGAAGACCATTCAAATTGGAAGGACGTACGCAGCTGAGCAGCGTTATAGTCAGAAAACTGCAGCGAGATAAAATAGAGAGCGAAAGCCGCGGGATTGCGAGAAAGACAAGCAGGAATTGGGCACGCAAGGAAGTGTCATCGCCCATAAGGCATATACATATTGATATTGGACCAGAAGCATGTGGGGCCCTTCATGCCACCGACGATGCAAATTCTTGCTCTAATCTAGATCAAGAACATATAGTAGTATTAATTGCACACGAAACCACCCGTGATGCGTGATGCAGTTGATGCCATTTAGGATTCAGGAAGCTACCTGGTAAGGTGCAATCCCTGTGACCTCGAAATGCTCCCCGGGCTTGACGACCTTGCTGCCGACGCGGACGGGCTTGCTCCTCAGCTGCTCGACCTCCTCGATTGGCCACTGCAGCAGCTGCTTCCCGCTGGGGTCAAGCCATATCTTTCTTGGAATCGCCTGTCACGAACACAATTGATCTCGTCGGTTGCCGAAATAAACTACTACCTCCATTTTTTTTTTTGACACCTTTGACTTTTTGACACACCTTTGACCTTTCGTCTTATTCAAATTATTTTTGTAAATATCATTTATTTTGTTGTGATTTGTTTTATCAATAGAGATACTTTAAATATGTCTTATTTTTTTATATCTTTGCATAAAAATTTTGAATAAGACGAATGGTCAAAGACTTATCAAAAAGTCAAAGGCGTCAAATAAAAAAAACGGAGGGAGTAGTATTTTTTTTGGCAGCTAATTAGTGGTTCAGGATGATGTACCGTACATGGATCCCGGCCCAGCCCTTGGCCCTGTCGTGGGTCACGCTGTCCGACTCGTTGGCCCACCCCAGTAGGACTCGACGCTGTTTCACCGGGTCGAAGAACGTCTTGGACGCGTAGAAGTTGCCGTAGTCGTACCGGAGACGGTGGTAGTCACCGTTTGGGTTGTCGGGCACATAACGATCCGTCTTGTTGTTGTATGTGCCGACGGTGTAGTAATCGTACCGGTTGAGGTCGAGGCTGTTCTTGAGCACGTACTTCACCTTGTCACCGAACTCAGATGTGTCAAGGCCGTTCTGTCCCGACACGGGAACGGGGAAGAAGTCAGTGCACTCCCACATGCCGGTTGGCGCCGAGTGCAGCGGGTGCTTGGCTCGAACCCATCGCTTAAAGTCCCGGCTCCGGTACACATACGCTAGCCCATGGGGGTTCCTTAGGCCGCCAATGAGTATCCGCCAGTGGCCGTTAGCGTACCAGGCAGTGGTAGGGTCGCGGAATTGGGTCACATTCATGCCCGGCTCAGGCACAATGATTGGGTTGTAGCTTGGCTTGACCCACTCCCTGAGGAGTGGGTCCGACTTGTTCTTGGGGAAGGCGATGTTCTGCACCTGGTAGTTGATGTTCGGTCGATCGATCCCCGTGTAGATGATCGCCGGAGTGCCATCCGAAAGGATGGTGGCTGAGCCAGACCAGCAACCATACTGGTCAGATGGAATGCCAGGCTTGATGGCTGGCTCCAAGGCGATCCAGTTAATAAGATCGTGTGACACCGAGTGAGCCCACACGATGTTGCCCCACACTGCGCCCTTGGGATTGTACTGATAAAATAAGTGGTACCAACCCTTGTAGTACATTGGCCCTGTTAAAAAAAAAACTCAACATGTCAACTCAGAACAAAGCATGCACTTTCTAGGCAACATATCCAGTGCAAATGGTTATTCAGTGCTAATATGCTAACAGTAGATCTAGACCATCAAATCCATAAGGAGTGGCCCAGATCATAAAAGGTGGAAGCCTCTTCCATTTAAAAAGTCAGGGGGTTTTCGTGAAAGTGTTTTAAGTGAGAAAAGTGGCTTACACCTCTCCAGATCTGGGCCGCTCCTGATGGATCCGATGGCCCAGATCTGTTGTTAGCAGGGATTTTTTATATCGTCGAAATTTGGCCGAAATATCGGATATTTCGTGTATTGCGGACCAAAGCGATATATAAAAATGGTCCGAAACCAATGCTGTCACATGGCAGGGTGCGTCCTGGTGGGTAGAGTGCTCGGCCGCCACACAGGAGGTCCTGGTCTCAGATTTTCTAATTTTTTGTCTTCAACTTTCTTTATCGGCCGAAATTCATCCGAAATTTCGGGAAATTCGTCAATTTCGTCCTACAGCGAAATTTCGGGAAATTCGTCAATTTCGTCCCACAGTGAAATTTCTTTATGGCCGATATAAAAATCCCTGGTTGTTAGCATGTTAGCACTCAATGTGCATTTGCACCGGATACGTTGCCCACTTTCTATCCTCTTTGTCTCTCTTTCCTCTTCTTTTATTCTTTTTCTTTAATACCTTTTTGCGGTTCTTTTCGTATTCACCGTGTTTGTCTAGAGATCGATATAATTTGTAGATCATTTTTTCAGTCAAATGTTTGCTTGCAACTGCTTATTGGTACATTAATAGCTTCCTGATCTGGTGCATCTCGCTACGTGATGCGTCAAGGAATCAGATGATTGCCTTTTTAGACGAAGGAAGATACCCTTTTATAGTATCAAGCATGATCACAAATCAATGAATCATGCAACAAAATCAATTGCACAACACCTAAACGACAAGATTAAGAAATCAAATTTGCAAAGCTGGACCAATAGCGCAAGGCCGTCCTATGCATTGCCGCATGTGCCGTCCGAACGCCAACCATTTGAATGCTAAAATGTCCTTACTCTTAACTTGTTTTGTAAATATGCTCTTTTCATCTTCACAAAATTTTAAAACAGAGGCGTACACAACTGTTCCATATTGCAACACCATAGATTTAATAGGAAAGACAGAACTGAGTTGGATTAATCATACCATTCGGATCTGTCAACCATGTGTTTTGTCGTCCCAGCAATCAGAACCAGCCACGGAGAAGACCAAAAAAAAACTGAGTTAGAACCAAGCATCACTGATTGAACAAACAAGAGCCATTATCTTAGTAGTCAAATACAGAGCAGCCATATTATTATAAAGAACCACCACACGAATTGGTGAATGGGAAGCTTTCATTGTTGTCGGCTACTGTAAAAACTTAAAGCCTCAAGCTGAAGGAAATGAAAAACAACTGCAGAGCTCCCAAACCGACACGGCCAGAAAAAAGATTAATTTCATTCCTCTCTCAAAAAAAAGAAAAAGAAAAAAATAGTCTGATGCTCTCCTACAGCATTGACAATCAGCAATATTTCTCTCTCCAAGCTAGCATTAGGCCACGAGTCAACAAGAAACAAGACGTCTGATCTTTTAGTACTCTGTTCTCTCCAATTTGTTCGCAATATATATAACTGCAGGTTGCTTGAAGAGGAGGAAACGAGAACTCGAGCAATGGAGCATGTTCAGATAAGCCCAGCGACATTAGCTTGCTTACCGTTGATCCAGTTCATGGGGGGCTGGAAATGGTAGCCCGTCCTGAGCAGGGGGCTGACGATGGAGGCGGGCACCGACGATGGCGCCTGGTCGGCCTCGAGGCTCTGGTGGGCGACATGGGCGGCGCCGGCGAGCCGCAAGACCAGCAGCAGCGCCCATGGCCCGAGGACTCGTCGGAGAGTCCCCATTATTTTCGCGGGTACAGTAGTGAGGAAGACGAGGGGGAAGAGATGGGTCGGGTCGTAGCTAGATTGGCGAGGAGACCAACATGGGGTCGCTGGGCGTATATATAATACTTAGTCTGTCTCCAGCAGACTCCCCTAAAGCACCTCTATCCTAAAATAGGGGATGGATTCTTCCCCTACGTGCTTTAACGGCATTCCTTATTCCGTTCTCTAAAATAGAGTTTTTCTCTCCATACCCTTATATATATGTTCTCCCCCTATACAATTCTCCATATAAGGAACATTGATGGAGATAGGAGAAATATAGGGAGATATTTTTTTTAAGGGAACCTGCATATGAGGCTATAGGGGATCAAATTTAGAGGGTTCCTGTTGGAGATAGCCTCAGGATTAGCGCGTGTGGCCACAGGGTTAATGAGTTTCCTAGATTGTCATTTGCATTAATTGCTAAGAGATCTTTTATAATTAAGCAGACCGGGTTAGGAGTTTTTTTTTTCAACTCAACTTCTTTGTTATTGAAAACCGAGATAGTAAGATGCATGGCAATCAAGAAGTTTTATGCACGGTGATCGTTATTTTTTGGGAGATTGAAACTGTTTATTTAACAAAATGAAATTAAAATAGAGCTGTGCCCGGCGCAGTAATGGTGAGTTAGGGTTTTTTTAAAAAATCATTTTGAATATGTGCAATCAAAGAATTTCAACTTTGACAAATAATGTTCTTTAAATATTTATGGACCATATAAAGATGATATGGGTTGGAAACTAATTTTCTTAATGTTGCACTTTACTATGTTTCACAACTATACTAAAACAGATTTTTTTTTTTGGTCAAAAAAGTGATGTTCCCAGACTAAGAACCAATCTAAAACAACATCGTGTAGACATGCAGAGATATAAAGTAACCAGTAACCACTGGAATTATAATATAACTAGCGATGTTTACGCGTCTGTTACGTGTGGCATTAGTTTCGTAAGGCACATATGTATTTTGGATTTTTTTAAAAAAAATCTAGAATTTTCTGATCTTTTTTATTTTTCTATTATTTATTAATTCATTTTATAGAAGTCAACGGAAATGATTAAATTTATTTATGAACCGTCACCATTAATTTTTTTGTTGCATTTTGGATTTGTTTTTTGAATTTTTGGGATAAAATAACATAGCTTCGAAAGGGTAACCACTGGAATTATAATATACTAACGGTAACCACTGGAATTATAATATAATTTGCAAGTAGGATTTGAAAGGGTATGTTCAAAGTAGAAGGGCACATCGCTTTTGTTAAAAGCGTGTGGTATTATTAAAAGTACCAACGTTTGACTCATCTCTGATGAAGATTTACCGTGCAATAGGCACTGTTTCCATGGAGAAAAATTGAAGTGGGCGGAAGAAAACTGTGGAAGACCAGTGTACAGTTTCTTACTTTATTCCAGCGTTTTTCTTAAGAGAATGGACATCAGCCCCCTATGGTCCTTTTCCAATTCGCTGTCTTTTGGTTGGAAAACTTGAGAGCCCGTGTGAAACGACTAAAAAAACTTTGATAAATATATCAAATATTTTTTAAATCTGAAAAAACTCATAAAACTTTGGAGAAATTACTATAAAACATTACAATTAATGGTAATGGCTTTTTTTAGTCATGGCCTGTATAAAAAATGTCAAATTTCTTCTGTTGTTTTTTGGTTCGTTTATAAGCCGAAGAGAAAAAGAGCCTATTATATCTACTCTTTGGTAATGACCATTGCTTTCTGCAAGCCAAACGTTTTGACTTTTTGAAACTATTTCTAGCATATTTTAAGTTTTTAATCCGCCTCTCGTAACTCTTAAACCTCAGTTAACCCAACTATTTTCGCTTTTTAATTAAAACTCTCCAAGAACAGCATTCCAACAATTCATTCTAACAATTCAAGAGCACAACATCATTCTTTGGCACGAGATATCGAACCAAAGCCGTTTAGATAAAGGAAGCTTTATTGATAACAAAGCAATTACATCGAGTTGATACAATTATCTTGCAATCACTTTCGGTCTTTGCATAACAAAGATGCACACAGCCCACAAAAGATAAAACAGACACACTAATGACTATCAATCCGTAGACTAGATCGTCATCTAAATGCCTGGGTAAAAAACTGCTTGACCACCCTCTCCAATTGCTGTCACGCCGCGGTAAGCAAATCATGGCCTCTACATCTAGGAAACGTAGAAAGCCCATATTGTTACTACCCCTCCAGTTCCATAATGCTTGTCGTTTTACGTTTGTTTTAAGTTAAAATTTAAAGCTTTATTTATGAAAAGACTTGTGTACATAACAATCATACATATAAATTCGTCTTGAAAAATACTTTCACAATATTATATTTTCACAGATTTTGTAAATAAATTTCATTTGTAATTGATGGTCAAAGTTTTATTTTGAACATCATATCAATGTCCAAACGATAAGTATTATGAAGCCGAAGGGAGTACAATACATCATGTGATATAGTCTTGCGGTACATCATGTGCTATATATATAGATTATATAACTATAGTTCTTCAAAAAGTCTTTTTGGAACTAAATGCTTAGACATCCTAACATGCATTAATGCATGTAGAGTAGGATATATACTAGTCCAAATAAGTTGAATGTAGAAAAATGTTACGATTGTCATGGATCCTTTCAATTGCATAGTGGGAACTTTATAATCATGATTGCGTGTGATTATACTCATTGTGGCAAGTTCTGATTTGAAACAAATGTATTGCAATGAACTAGGAAAGTGCCGCAACAAATTAAGAGTATTTCGATGATGAAAACTACGATTCTAGGTTGCACCAACACTCGACCTAGCTTAAAATTATTATTAGTCATTTTGCCTCCCTGTCCCTAATGACTAGTCGGGAAGGTTCCTTTTTACACCACGTTTACACATAAGCATGGAGCTTAAATACAAATAGAATTAATTTGTGAGGCTGTGAATTTATCTTGGCCTCAATCCATCTATGCGTGGGCACACATGTTTGTGTACGTAGTGTGTATGCATCTTTAATGGTTAAGAAAATGCACGGTTGCTCTCAAAATTTGCATCGTTCTACGTCCCTTTAAAGTATTGTGTTTTGCAAGAGAGGTTCAAAACTGTTAGGGCAGTCGTTTAGCGTTGAGTTAACCGTCCATGTGATCGTTAAATAGCAATGTGGTTGTCAAATGCTTATGTGGCCCACCACCTAAGCGTCTATCATCTCTCACCCATCTCTCTAAAAATAAAAAAAAAGATTTGGGATTCCCAAATTCAAAATTTAAACTTAGGGGACTTTAAAAGTAAAAAATAATTGTTTTTGTGGATTTTCAATTTTCAATTTTAATTTTACGGATATTAAAAATTAAAACATTTAAAATTTAAGGGTTGGGGATTTCAAAATCCAAATTTTACGATTTTGGAAATTCCAAAATTCAAATTAATGAATTTCGCAATTTTTTAATGCAAACATAAAAATATAAAATTCAAATTTAAATATAAGAAATAGCGTCTATCATCTCTCACCCATCTATCTAAAAAAATTTTTAAAAAAAGTTTTGGCATTTTAAAATTTAAAAATTGAACTTAGGGGACTTTAAAAGACAAAAAATATTTTTTTGTGGATTTTCAATTTTAATTTTAGGGATATTAAAAACTAAAACACTTAAAATTTTAGTGTTGGGGATTTCAAAATCCAAATTTTACTATTTTGGAAATTCTAAAATTCAAATGAATGAATTTCGCAAATTTTAGAATGCAAACATCAAAAATATAAAATTCAAATTTAAATATAAGAAATCTTATATTGCAAAAATTCTAAAAAAGTTACAATGTCATAAATACTTTTTTGTTATTTAAAAATTTAAATTCAACTTTTACAAAATTTAGATTTTTTATACTCATTTTGAGAATTTTCAAATCCCTAGAATGTATTTTTTTTGAATTTTGAAGTCCCAAAAAAAATTTGAAATTTGAAATTTTCAAAATTCAATATTTTAATATTTGACAGAAGGGGAGTGTAAGGGGATGACATGGACGCTTAGGTGGAGGGCCACATAAATATTTAACATCCACATAATCATTTAACAAGCATATGGTCTGTCACCTCAGTGCTAAACGGCTGCCATAACAGTTTTTTATCTCTCATGGAAACACCGACAAGTTTGAGGGATCACATAAGTAAAATGTAAATTGAGGGAGGCTAAGTACGAAACGGTGCAAGTTTAATGGCCACAATTCATTTTTTTTCTTAATGATTTGACATCTCAAATATCTCAGTGATATGCCATTGGACATATCACTCCCTCGGTGGTTTCTTACAATCGTGGCAGGTCTGCTGCCCTTTAATTAAGAAAGAAGGAAAAATAAATTGGAATTTACATGCAGGGGCTATAGCCTTATGGCAACCAAAATCAAAATTTGGCTGCAACAAATTATAGCACCCCCAAGAGTGCCTCACTTCGCTGACAGGGGTTGAAAGCCATGACCTGGTTGTAAATGTTGAGCTTGATTAGTTGGAACTTGGAACATCTGCTGCACCGAGGCGTAATCCTTCTAAAAAAGTTCAACTATTTCGCTCAATCAACACATTCCACAGAGTATATATTACTAGCCCATCAAATTCCTTTCATTTGAGAGACCCGGACTCCGCCTCTCATTTCCGACCACCAAAACCCCGATTGGACTTTATTATCGATCAACACATCTTTATCGGTTACCCGCAAAACGATAGTGACGAGACATCATTGTCGGTTGAAGCCATAAACTAATAGTGATATTAATTTAAGCCACAAACTGATAGTTAATACCAATTTGAGTCACAAACCAGTAGTGATGCTTTCGGGCACTATCACTACAATTTTGTGCCGCGAACCGGTAGTGATAACAAGTATTATTACCAGTTTGAGTCACGAACCAATAGTCATGCTGAGTTAGTGATGCCTCGTGGAAAGTAAAATTTAATAGAAATGTATATCCTAGTTATATCACTATGCGACAATGGGTGGGCTGGTTAGAAGGGCGAGGTTGGAGTCAAGAGATATTGGGTTCGAGTCTCCTTTCTCCAATATGTTACCAACATAACTATTGCTACCAGGTCCACGAGGTAGCTGGTTTGAAACTGGTTGTGATGCCCATTCTCTACAACTCATTCACTCTCGATTGGGTACTACCGATTAGCGTAACCAAGGCCTAGGCGATGACCTCGATGCTAATTGGCATAAACGGTCCTTGACAACGACTAGATGGTTCGTGGTTTTAAATGGTGTTTAATGGTTGGTGACATGATTATGTAGAAGATTTTTGTAAAATGATATATCATCTAGCATTTTAAATATGACATACAAGCACATTTTATATTATAAAATATCAATATATTTGGAATAGTTGCATATTATTATTGAAATTGTTATCAGCGTGCGAATCAGTGTAGTTCTCTAAGCAGGGCATGGAGCCCAGCCTAGGCTACCTAAGCGTTAGACCGTCTCTTGCACCGCCCCTCTAGCAAATTGAAAATCCTTTTCAATGACTAAAATGTTTTTTTTTGCCATCTTTAGGGCACCAGAGGGACCAATCTCATGGGCACTCACCCTCCAAGCCACCTGAATATTGGAAATCGAGAGCTTTTCTCATTTTCTGACCAACGTTTCTTGTAGGGTTGACTCAAGCTGATCTTGAATGAGTTGAAGTTGTCCAATCGTGAACTCGGCTCAAATTCAAGCTATGCATGGTATAAGGGCTCAATCTCGACATCGATGAAAGCTCAATTAAGGTCAAGATTAGCTCGATTTGACTTAAAAATTAGAAGATACCTTATTTTACATATTTTTCTATTGACTATAGTGATTAGTTTGACATAAAACACTAAAAAACCGATCTAAATACTGCACCCACTCCATTGTTTAAGCTAACTACAAAGTTTACCGGATTCCTAGTTTACCTTAGTGGTAGTTTGTCCAAGGTTACGCAAGGAAGACAACCACTTCGTAGACTGAATCGTTAGTGGTATAGATGTGTTGCCTGCCATGGGTGTTATGTATAAGTTGACGGGTCTATAATCCATAGGTATTGAGCAATATAGGTTGTTGGTTTATCATATGGTCTAGAGTCGAGCATTTAAATATAAATTAAGGCCCAGTTCTTTTCAGCTTAACGGCTTAACGGCTTAACAGTTTAAGGACTTATCTACATTTTAAAAATTCATATGCTTTGAGTTTTTTAAGTCATTTTTTCATTATTTTGAAGGTGGGTCCTAACGCTTTAAAAAGCAAGTCAAACGAAATGGATCCAAATCTCGAGACTACGTCGAGAAGCGTTTGAAATTCAGTCATTTCAGCCGTTCAGCTATTCAGCCGTTAAGATCAACTCAAAACAACAGGGCCTAAGCTGCTCGGGGTTGACTTGACAGAGAACTGAGCTCGGTATACGGCTTAAGATCGGCTAAAACATGGTTCGTTGGATCGATATTGACTATGGAGTGGCTTGTTATTAGGCCCGAGCATTTGGTGCCCGAGATGATTGTCCAACTCCTTGCGCAGCCCACCCATCTTCTCCAATCCTGTACTAAGCGCAAAGCTCGATTATTCTTTTTTGCAACTGAAAAAGAGTAATGCCGATCATGAGAATCCTTAAATGGAAGTCCTCACTTCGTTCCTGACAACACTAGGAGGGTAATATAAATATCGTATAACTTCGTATAATGTATGCTATACGAAGTTATTAATATCACAAATACTTTTTTGATATTTTAAAATTTTAAATTCAACTTTTACAAAATTTAGATTTTTATATTCATTTTTAAATTTTCAAATCCCTAGAATGTATTTTTTTGAATTTTGAAGTCCCAAAAAATAATTTTGAAAATTCAAAATTTTCAAAATTCAATATTTTAATATTAGACATAAGGTTAGAGTAAGGGGATGACATGGACGCTTAAGTGGAGGGCCACATAAATATTTAACATTCATATAATCATTACAAGCATATGGTTTGTCACCTCAGTGCTAAACGGCTGCCCTAACGGTTTTTTTATCTCTCATGAAAACACCGACAAGTTTGAGGGGCCACATAAGTAAAATGTAAATTTGAGGGAGGGTAAGTACAAAACGGTGTAAGTTTAATGGCCACAATGCATTTTTTCTTAATGATTTGACATCTAAAATATTAGAGTACAATGATTTGTCATACCTCAGTGATATGCCATTGGACATATCACTCCCTCGGGGGTTTCTCACAATCGTGGCAGGTTTACTGCCCTTTAATTAAGAAAGAGGGAAAAATAAATTGGAATTTACATGCAGGGGCTATAGCCTTATGGCAACCAAAATCAAAATTTGGCTGCAACAAACTATAGCACCCCCAAGAGTGCCTCACTTCGCTGACTGGGGTTGAAAGCCATGACCTGGTTCTAAATGTTGAGCTTGATTAGTTGGAACGTGGAACATCTGCCGAGCTAGTGATACCTCGTGGAAAGTAAAATTTAATAGAAATGTATATCCTAGTTATATCACTATGCAACAGTGGGTGGGCTGGTTAGAAGGGCGATGTTGGAGTCAAGAGATATTGGTTTCAAGTCTCCTTTCTCCAATATGTTACCAACATAACTATCGCTACCAGGTCCACGAGGTAGCTGGTTTGAAACTGGTCGTGATGCCCATTTCTCTACAACTCATTCACTTCCGATTGGGTACTACAGATTAGCGTAACCAAGGCCTAGGCGATGACCTCGATGCCAATTGGCATAAACGGTCCTTGACAACGACTAGATGGTTTGTGGTTTTAAATGGTGTTTAACGGTTGGTGACATGATTATGTAGAAGATTTTTTTAAATGATATATCATCTAGCATTTTAAATATGACATACAAGCACATTTTATATTATAAAATATCAATATATTTGGAATAGTTGCATATTATTATTGAAATTGTTATCAGCGTGCGAATCAGTGTAGTTCTCTAAGCAGGGCATGGAGCCCAGCCTAGGCTACCTAAGCGTTAGACCGTCTCTTGCACCGCCCCTCTAGCAAATTGAAAATCCTTTTCAATGACTAAAATGTTTTTTTTTGCCATCTTTAGGGCACCAGAGGGACCAATCTCATGGGCACTCACCCTCCAAGCCACCTGAATATTGGAAATCGAGAGCTTTTCTCATTTTCTGACCAACGTTTCTTGTAGGGTTGACTCAAGCTGATCTTGAATGAGTTGAAGTTGTCCAATCGTGAACTCGGCTCAAATTCAAGCTATGCATGGTATAAGGGCTCAATCTCGACATCGATGAAAGCTCAATTAAGGTCAAGATTAGCTCGATTTGACTTAAAAATTAGAAGATACCTTATTTTACATATTTTTCTATTGACTATAGTGATTAGTTTGACATAAAACACTAAAAAACCGATCTAAATACTGCACCCACTCCATTGTTTAAGCTAACTACAAAGTTTACCGGATTCCTAGTTTACCTTAGTGGTAGTTTGTCCAAGGTTACGCAAGGAAGACAACCACTTCGTAGACTGAATCGTTAGTGGTATAGATGTGTTGCCTGCCATGGGTGTTATGTATAAGTTGACGGGTCTATAATCCATAGGTATTGAGCAATATAGGTTGTTGGTTTATCATATGGTCTAGAGTCGAGCATTTAAATATAAATTAAGGCCCAGTTCTTTTCAGCTTAACGGCTTAACGGCTTAACAGTTTAAGGACTTATCTACATTTTAAAAATTCATATGCTTTGAGTTTTTTAAGTCATTTTTTCATTATTTTGAAGGTGGGTCCTAACGCTTTAAAAAGCAAGTCAAACGAAATGGATCCAAATCTCGAGACTACGTCGAGAAGCGTTTGAAATTCAGTCATTTCAGCCGTTCAGCTATTCAGCCGTTAAGATCAACTCAAAACAACAGGGCCTAAGCTGCTCGGGGTTGACTTGACAGAGAACTGAGCTCGGTATACGGCTTAAGATCGGCTAAAACATGGTTCGTTGGATCGATATTGACTATGGAGTGGCTTGTTATTAGGCCCGAGCATTTGGTGCCCGAGATGATTGTCCAACTCCTTGCGCAGCCCACCCATCTTCTCCAATCCTGTACTAAGCGCAAAGCTCGATTATTCTTTTCTGCAACTGAAAAAGAGTAATGCCGATCATGAGAATCCTTAAATGGAAGTCCTCACTTCGTTCCTGACAACACTAGGAGGGTAATATAAATAAAGTACTCCCTCCGTATCAAAATGTTTGTCACTTTTGACTTTTGAACAAACGTTTGACCATTCGTCTTATTCAAAAAATTAGCACAAATATGTAAAAAAATAAGTCATACTTAAAATATATTTAGTGATAAAACAAGTCACAATAAAATAAATGACATTTACATAATTTTTTGACTAAGACGAATGGTCAAACGTTTATTTAAAAGTCAAAAGTGACAAATATTTTGATATGAAGGGAGTAATAACCACGTGCACGCAAATGCGAATCAAAATGTACAACCGTCCTTTTGGCCTTCTGATCGTTCAAACTGACTTATTATAACACTAGCTACTACCTCCTTTTTTAAAATTATTTATTTTGTAAATTAGTCTTATTCAAATTATTTTTGTAAATATCATTTATTTTGTTGTGATTTGTTTTATCAATAGAGATACTTTAAATATGTCTTATTTTATTACATCTTTGCACTAAATTTTTGAATAAGACGAATGATCAAAGACGTGCCAAAAAGTCAAAGGCGTCAAACAAAAAAAATGGAGGGAGTACATGACAAGAATATTAGGTACACCAATCCTAGCATATTTTTTTAGAAAAAAACCTGACTTTTATGTCAACTTAATATGTTGCGATTTTCCTTTTTCCTTTTGAAACAAGGCTATATATCATTATATCTCAACAAGGACGCATTTGGCACGAATCAGCAACGTCGACCGATCAACCGCCATGCACGACTCACGAGCTTATGCGTGCACGCGTCCTTGCAAAATTTCAGCACAGATACAGCTTCGTACAGCCATACTGGATCCTCACTGACGGAGGCAGGAGCGGAGGGGGTGGCGAGGGAGAAGGGCGGCGGCTGGAGGCAGGGGCCATGGGGAGGGGGTGGACGCAGCGAGCGACGGTGGGGCCGTGGTGGTGGACGCGCCGAGCAACGGCTATGGCGGAAGCTGCGAGGAATCGAGGAGGAGACGAGGACTCGAGAGAGTGACGGGAAAAATTTTCACGTGCGCGAGGCGATGATTTCCTCCTAGGGAAGTGGCTGGGATCAAGTAGGGATTTTCCTCCCTCATGGGCTTCCAAATGGACCTCAACTTTGGCCCAGGGAATTTTTTCATGTGGGTCTCCACCCCAGGGAACAGGCCGGTATCCCAGCGGGGTTACGGGCTTCCAAATGAGGCCTAAAGGGAAAGTCCTCACTTCGTTCCTGACAACACTAAGAGGGTGATATAAATAAAGTAATAACCATGTGCGCGCAAATGCGAATCAAAATGTACAACCGTCCTTTTGGCCTTCTGATCGTTCAAACCGACTTATTATAACACTAACTACATCACAAGAATTTTTTGGTACACCAATCTTAGCATATATTTTTTAGAAAAAAACCTGACTTTTATGTCAACTTAATATGTTGCTATTTTCCTTTTTCCTTTTGAAACAAGGCTATATCTTTCCCATTGCGCATTATATCTCAACAAGGACGCATTTGGCACGAATCAGCAACGACCTATCAACCGCCATGCACAACTCACGAGCTTATGCGTGCACGCGTCCTTGCAAAATTTCAGCACAGATACAGCTTCGTACAACCATAGAATAGTACGTAGTATAGTACAAATCTTCTCACCTTGTTATACTGTTCACCTACGTGCGTAGGGATCGCATCATATATAAGTCATATTCATGATCTTTAATTCCGCGTGGTTGGCGTTGATGATTGTCACATTTTAAGCCGCATGGAACTTTTTTTTAGCCTTGAGTTGGATCACAAAGGTCATTTCTTAATTCTAAAAGTAGCTTTAACAGGTGAGAAATTCATCCCTTTGTAAGATTAGCTATTTAGCTCTCTCTTTGCTGCGCAACCATTGATACAAGGGAGTGTTCCGCAGCCCGTGGGACGCTACACCGTCCGTAGCGTCTGTAACGGTGTAGCACCGCTACTTCTTATTTTGATGAGTTGACGAAGAATCTATTCTTTACTATTTTTGTGTATAGTGAGTATCAATTCAATGTCTCATGAAGTATCATCTTATATTGGATCCATGTGTCATATAGTATTGGGTCGGGTATCATGGTGTATCATGGAGTATCAAGTTAGTGTATTGTCAAGTACTGGAATGGTGCATCATGATGTATCGTCTAGTATCAAGAGTTAGTGTATCATAAAGTATCAGGTCGTTGTATCATAGTATCGTCAAGTCTCTGGTCAATGTATATATCATGGTGTACTGTTAAGTATTGAATCAGTGTATCGTGGTGTATCACCGCGCGAGCATGGGGTTGGTGTATCATGGTGTGTCATTGATTATTAGGTGAGTCCGTACAAAGGGTATCGGTGTCCGAGTATCGTCTAGTATAGGGTACTGTGATGTATGAATATGAATATTGAGAATATCATCAAGTATCAAGGATACTGAGGTTAACTATCAAGGGTGTCGTTTAGGATCGGGTTAGATATCATCAAGTACTGTCATGTCTTAAAATGAGTGTATCGTTGTACCATCGAGTTACTTAAGTATGATGGTGTATCATTGTATATTAGAGTATATCGGCGAGTATCAAGGGTATCAGGTTTGGTGTATCATCGTGTATCGAGTTGAGTAGGAGATATCAATGAGTATTGGAGTATCGAGTTAGGGAACCAGGTCAATTATCAATGGTATCATCAAGTGCCGAGAGTATCATCGAGTATTGGAGGTATTGTCAAGTATTAGTCCATCTAGTATTGCATTTTATTTAAAAATAAAAAATATCGATAATTATAAAATTTGAACATCGCCCCACGTTCTCACCAAATTAATGCCTGTGAAATGAATTAATAAGGCAATATAAAATATCACAAACTTGAACAATTATGAATATTTAACGATAGATTGATCTCAATTTTTTAAAATTATTGTTTTCTAATTAGAGGGAAAAATAATTTTAGAAAAATATGAAAATTTAGAGAGCTAGATTTACCTACGGAATGAATTTTGAAATTTGTTTCGATGCCATAGGTCTAGAAATGCATTTTCGTTGACCTATGAAAAGATTAAAGGATGGCATGAACTGCAAGCCTGCAGCGGCGTGAAACTAGTCGTTTATTGCTCCCGCACGAGCGGGAGCCGGGAGATGTGAAGCATGTGAAGCAGAGCACCGAGCACGCTAGAGCACAGTGCACCAAAATGGGGCGTGCAGCCGCGGGAAGGAAAAAGCATGCAAAGTGGGGGGAGCGCATTTTTCGTCGGTTTCCTATATCGTCCCTAGGGATGGGGGACAATGTATCATCCCCAAGTGTTTCTGCTAATACGGAGTATATATGTAGTACTACACCAACACTATGTGCAGTCTCAAGCTAGGTTCCAAAAATCATGGAAAATTGACGAAGTTCTCCCCAGCTGGATTGGTACCCCATCCCTAAAACTGTTTAAATTCAAAAACCCAGAAAAATTAGAAGCTCGACTAGGAGCCCCGCGTCGTCCTCCCTGGGGCGACACGGGCGGTTACCCCTCCTCCCCCTCTAGGTCCCTCCCCGCAACCCTAGCCGGCCGTCACCGCCGGCGCCGGCCGGGCGGCGCTGGCCCCCCTCTCCTCCCTAACCCCTCCCCCCTTCCACTCTCTTCCCTCCTCTACGCATGGCGAAGCCTGTTGCGTGGGCGCCCGCTTAGAAAGCCAGGCAGCCGATTCCGGCGACGCACCGGTGGCCTCCTCTGTGTGCGCACGTCGTCGTCAGCTGCGGCGCCCTCTCCCTCCGCTCTTGGGAGTGGTCTCCCGCGGACGGTGCGGGTGTCCCGGTAGACGGGCGCGCCCGGGCTCGGCGACCGGCTCCTGGTCCGACGAGCAGCCGCTGCAGCTTCCCATCTCGCTCTCGCTGCCCACCTGCGGCTGCTCGGCAGTGATGTTGTGCTGGCGTGCTGCTATGTCTAGATCTGGAGGTGGCCTCCCACGCGGCCGTCGGTGGTGCTGTGCTGTGTCTAGATCTGGATCTAGCGGTGGTGCTGTGTTGGCGTGCGGCTGCTCAGCGATGGTGATGTCCTCCCACGCTGCCGTCGCACTGGAGGTGGCCAGATCTGGTCGTGGGCGACCGAATCTGCCGTGTGGATGGCTACTTGAGCCATGGGGGGCTGGATTCGCTCTGTTTGAGTCCTCCCCCACCCTGGTCTTCGTCCTCCGGGGCTTCATCGCTGCAGCTGCTTCGGGTCGTCCTCCTTAGGCTCCGTTTGGCTCCCTCCTCCTTGTGGAAGCCCCGTTGATCAGGACGGTTTCACGGCGGTGGCTTCGGCACACTTCGAGCTCGTTCAGGGCAGTGCAGGCGACGGCGGTGACGGAGGCGTGCTGTCGGTGAGCTAGAGGTTTGGTGGCCGGTATAACAGTATTGTAGTTATCGGCAGCTGGCGACCTTCTCTTCGGTCCTAGACGTGGTGGTGGCTCCCCTCATCTCCTCACCTTCGCGCGCTGTGGTGGAGTTCGGCGCCAGCTTTCCCTCTTCTTTCTTCTTCCCCTCCTCCTGGGCCCGTGTCGGCGGAGACCGCCGGGGGGGGGGGGGGGGGGGGGGCCCCCCTGGCCGTGGGGGGGGATGGCAAGAGGCCCCGATCTGGTGGTGTGTTGGTCGGAGCGGTCGGAGTGGGCGTGCTCTAGGGTCATGGGTCCGGTGGCCTCGTAGCTCGGTGGAGCTCGGCACCGGCATCTTCTCCTTCTTCCTCCTCCCCCTAAGCCCATCTCAGAGGAGGCCGCTTGGGGGGTCCGCTTCGGTACCTGGCCGAAGTGAACGGAGCAACTAGGCTCCAGGGGGCGTGTGTCCGGCGGCTCCTCGGCAGCGTGTGTTCGGCGGCGCGGCGATCCCTATCTCTAGCGTAATCCCATCCTTGCCTCCTTGCCCTCCCCTCCCTGCAAGTGCTTGATGGTTAGGTTGGCGTTTTCCGGGTTAGTGGCGGGGTTCGGCTTGCGACGCCAGGGTGGCAAGGCGTCTGGTCTCCTTCGCTTCCCATGCGCAGGCCACCAGGCATGGTGGCCCCACTCCAGTGGCGTTAGCTGGTGACCTTTCTTCGGCGGCGTCCCCGTTTATCTGCCTCATGACTGGTCCCGTCTCCGTCATTTTGACCCTCCCTTTCTTTGAGGTGTCGGGTGGCGTGGGTGGCGTCTTCCGCATCAGGAGGCGGTGTTCGTGCTTGTTTTCCAGCTCTGCATGCTCAGTCGGTGGCTCGGTTCTTCTGGTGCTTTCAACCTTCGGCGGCCTTTGCCTTGTGCGCTAGTAGGGTAGGTCTTGGGCGAAAGCCCTGTCCTTTTGGGCTAGAGTTGGCATCACCTTTGGTGTCGTTCCCTCGTTGGAGGCTTCACTTTTCGTACCTTCCCCTGCTTTGGGTGAAAACCCTAGCGGTCTTGCGACGGCGGCTGGTTCTCCCCGTCGCTACCTTGTTGGAGGTGTCGTGGTCGCCGTCTTGTGCTATGGGTTTCCGCTGGGTCTGCTGCTTCAGGAGTCGTTTCGTCGCTGTGTGAGTGTTGGTGGTGTTTCCTCTACTCCCTCTCATATATCTCTCCTTTCAATTCGGCCGTTGGCCTAGGTGGCAGCAGTGGGGCTGCTTCCCTTCTTTTTCCTCTGTAAGTGGTGTACTCGGTGGTGGCCGGAGGTGTGTCTGGCTTTGGCCAGGGTTGCAGCGGAGCGTTGCGGTTGTACCTTGTGCTCGCACGGGCTTTTATTTTATTTTCTTCTGCTTATCAATGAATTAGGACGACAGTTCTCCTGTCCCTCTTTAAAAAAACCCAGAAAATCATAAAAAAGTATAAATTTGTTTAAAGAGCTGACATGAACAGTTTTTTTAAAAAAAAATTTATGCATATTTTTCCATCACCGTGTCTCATCATTTCGAGTATGCTTTAACACCTTGTAGGTATTGTCGCAGCCGTGCTATCTGTTATCACATCATCATTTTTAAAATTGAAAAGTCATAAGTATTGCATGTCAAAAAAATTTTGGAGCATTTTAAAATTTAAAAAAATTTAAAAAATGTTTCTTAAATTATTTTTTGAAATAATATTCATAGACCTATTGAGTTATTAATTTTTCTCAATATAATATTTGAATGCTTAATAAAAATAAATATTTTGCAGATACATTTCAAATTAAGTAAATAATTTGGTATTTATTAGGCCCAAGGATTGTTCCTTACTTCTATGCCTTTCGCTATATTTTTCTCTCTTGCACATGGGTCCCACTCTTCTTTCCTTCTTTTCTTTCCTTTCTCACCTACGCCCCTCCTCTCTCCCTAGGCATCGCCCTCTTTCCTTTC
Source organism: Raddia distichophylla (assembly GCA_005191435.1). Taxonomy (NCBI): domain Eukaryota; kingdom Viridiplantae; phylum Streptophyta; class Magnoliopsida; order Poales; family Poaceae; genus Raddia; species Raddia distichophylla. The sequence continues at coordinate 258,013 of SPJY01017277.1, forward strand.
TCTCATTTTCACAACTTGAAGTCATCCTCTCTCCCGTTCGCCCTCCTCCCATATTCTATCGTGGGTAAGTGATCCATCTTCAATTTCTTTTGGAGGTGTTCCAATTTACCTTCCCCATCACCCGCTTTCGCCCTTGGTCCTAGGAGATCTTCGCCGGAGTTGCCGGGATCAGACGCCGGAGACACCATCATCTTCCTCGCTAATTGCCACTGTCTCATCCTCATTCCAGTGTCATGAATGGTATACCCTTCCTCCTCTCCGCCTCTTTAGCATCACTAGATCTATTAGGATCCACTCTCGGGGTTGACATCACTAGAGCAAAGCCACGCCATCCCCATGGCTGATTACATTGTGCCGCCACCTTTGCCATCCTCTTGCTCCTGTGGTCGCGCCCTTCCCTCACCATCTTCCCCTCAATCCCCTCTCGCTCATCGGTCCCGCTGCCCTTCCAATTTCGCTGCTAGCAACCTCTTGCGCTGCGAGCCATTAATGATGTCGCTCATCGCTGTTACAATCACTGTCAGCTTCCTCCCATCGGGGTTTACACGGCTGATTCAATCTACTATTTTGGTTCGAGAAATCCCCTAAAAATTCCAATCTACAAATTTAATATGCGATTTTTAATTTCATGCAAGATCGATTCAATACCTTACGGTCTTCTTCCAAATTCCTTAGGCTGTTGTGTAGGACTTTGTCGGTTAACTGAGTAGTGGCTGGTGTGGTCATGAATCGATGTAGATCGTTCATCATTTTTTTCCTCCTTGCAGATCATTTTTCAGAAGTGGGCTTGTTGATAACGTGATGCAAAATCTTACTACTGGGTGTAGTCCAATGCGTAGATGATCAATCACATAATCGCAGAAGAGACAAAGAATATATGACGTATGGATGAGATTTAAATTTCAAATTTTTGTCATTTTTTCAAGAAACGAATTGGTCAAATTTGGAATTTTAAAAATCATCCAAGTTTCCAATTTTTAAATTTGGTAAAAATTCAAATTTCAAATTTTGGTCAGGTTCAATTTTTTTGTCAATTTCAAATTTGACCAGGTCCAAAAAAATAAAATCTAGGCAGATTTAAAATAAAAAATTTCAACTAGATTTTAAATTTTTTTAGTCTGGTCATATTTCAATTTTCACAAATTTCAGTTTTTCGAGATTAGGTCGAATTTTAAATTTTTTGATTTAGTAATTTTTTAACTTGAAAATTTGGTCAAATTTCTAGTTTTAGGTGATTAAAAAACTTATGACAAGGGCCATGTTATATGTCAAAAACAGGTTGTCTGTCGGAATTTGGTTGACAATAGCATATGGAATAATAAAATATAATTATAATGGCATATAAAAGAACAAATGACTTTATAATGACACGAAAGGGTTTATCTTGCTTGCAATGACATGAAAAAAATATCTCACATACTATTTGATTGCTTATATTTTAGTCTAGATCTATATGGGATCAGGGTTCACAAAACTGCCGGTTAACCGCGCCTCCATTGGGCTCGGTTTGGTAAACCGGCGGTTTTGGGTTTAGGGTTTTGGTCAAAATTTGCTTAAATAAATTTTGAATGTAAATTATACATAAAATTTCTAAAAATACTATTATTCATTCTAAGCATTTTGGCGTAAACAAAATTTAAAATTCAAATTTCTAATGCATATTTTAAAGAATTTTATCAATTTTCACCGATTTTGACACTTTTTCTTTGAAACCACTGATTAAACACAAAAAACCGCGGCTAACCGCGAACAAAACCGGTAAGACGGAGTTTTGTATTTGGGGAAAAAAACCAGCGCCATTGCCGGCTCAAAGAGCTCCAACGGTTTTGACCATCTTGGAATACAGCCGACCAGGACATGGCTTCTAGCCTCGTCACGTGTTGGCCGATTCCCTCAGCCTCGACCCATTGGTGGTTCCGCAACATGTGTAACCTGGGCCTACCGAGCCTCCTCTTGTCGCTAGCCATACTTTGTGTGCACATGCATTGAACACCTCGAAGAAACTTGCAATACAGGTCCAGTTCTCTATAGTTTATTTGACTTACCAGTGACATTCTTTGTAAAGTCAACTTAACGCCGGTGGTGTCTTTCTTGTCGGTGCCTTGGTGGTACTCCCTCCGTTCTTTTTATTTGTCACCGTTGACTTTTAAACATGTCTTTTGACCTTCGTCTTATTCAAAAAAGTATTTAAATATCATTTATTTTGTTATGCTTTATTTTATCATTAAAGGTACTTTAAGCATGACTTGTATTTTTTTGCATATTCACACTAAATTTTTAAATAAGATGAATGGTCAAAAGGCATTTATAAAAGTCAACGGCGATAAATAAAAAAGAACGGAGGGAGTATTTTTTTAGCCAGTAAGTCAGGGGCGCCCTGTGTTCATGATCTAGCAAAACCTTGTTTGCAAAAGTATAGATTCCCTTTTTTTTTTTTTCAGAAGAGCAGAGATTCCCTTATATCTTGTTGGGTTTAGTCCCACATCGGTTATTGGTGATGGGGAGCACAACTTAAAAGGTGGAGGCACCCCTCTCCCACCAGGCTAATCTTTTGGGTTGAGTGGACCCATGGTCTTAGTCGTTGCTCCAGTTGGGTCTTTAGGCCAGTTAAGACCTGAAAGCCCTTTCTCTGCATATGGGTCCTTTTGTGGCCGTTTGCAGCGGGATCTAAATCCTAACATATCTGATTCCCATTTTTAGAAGAGCAGCGATTCCGAATTCCATCCCACTCGGACGAGGTGACGCCGTGTCCCGGTGACTCGGCGTGTGAACTCTGAAAGCAAAGACCCCCCTCCATCCACGCGGAACTCCGAATCATATAAGCCGGGATCGGGGCACATCAACGGTTGTTGTTCATCCAGCAAGATCGAGAAAAAAATAAAAAAAAGGTCATCACAAGATATCCGATGTGCAAGAAGAGAACACGAGAGGTGATCGATGGAGACGAGAAGACTCTTAAAGGCTGCTGCTGTTCATGGGCTCAAGGCACCAGCGCAAGCCTCGCTTGTGGCTAAACTATTTTAAAAAAAAAACAAAACAAAAAGCGTTGACTGGGGAGTGGGGACTGATTTTGGTGATGCGGTGGCCTATACACTTCAATATTTTTTTCCAGAAGTAAAATCTAAGGCATTTTCCGGGAGATTGTACACTCCATGTGGGGGACCGTACGTGTATGATGCTACTAATAAGTATATTGTCGTACTGTATAATATATGTTTCTGCAGTGATATGTATACATATGTGTCGTAGCTAGACTCCAAATACTAGCATATACTTTTCCTCTCTTTTTTCCATGATGTTTGTAATTTTAACCAACACATTACTAACAATAGATATAATACAATATATCATAAGACTCTGAAAAGTTGCAAACAAGGGAGAAAAGAACGGAGGAATCACGGTGCGAAATTTGGCTCTATAACCTTGTAGGCCTAAGTATACGTATATCACTTTTGCTAACCATCAAACAACTGATTTGTAGATAAGCTTTAGTCGATTTTCTCACATATCTAAATGTTTTTATTGGATCTTTTATATATGTATCTTATGAAGATGTCTAATTTACGGTTTAGAAAATCAACTGAGAGTTAAATAACTCTCAGTCGCCAAATGTCAGGACGGTCCCTACGTATATACATAAAACATATGAAAGATTAGGTTGTGGCTTGTGGAGTTATGGGATAAGATTCATCCAAATTTACTTGGATCTTAGCTCGAAATCTATCTATTATTATTTTTAAATTGAGTTCAATAGATAGTCATATTAATTCCAAAAAATTAGAAACTTCAACATTAATTAATTCTACATTGTTGATCATTGTGGGTTCAGACTATAACAGATTAGGTTAAAAGAAAGTATATATCAACTGTAATAAAAAAAATAAAAAACAAAATTAGAAGTCTATGTCAATTATAATAATGAAATAAAAATTTTAAATAAAAGAGTTCATATTAAATAAAATTATCCATGCAGATACATGGGACACATCTCATTCAATAATATATAGACTAAAGGTTGAGAGTTCAGGGTGAGCCTGGAAGGTCATATCAAACGCGCTACCCTTTTTCTTTTGATCGAAACGTTTTATAGAGCATGCTTGCGTTGCTGTCAAGCTCTGAGAGGCTCCAAAGCTTAAAGTGTGGTCACATGAGGGATGGGCTCAAAGGTCCAGCGATTGATAAGGCCTATCGTTTTGCGACTGTTCAACTTCTCTCCTATCGTAGTTGTATCCAATCGACGCAGGTGAATGGCACTTTTCGTCGATGAACTTTTCAAACTCTTCACACAAAAGGGCCTGCATTTTTGCCCCCAAGGTCTTCGTCTTTGTTTGTTTAGACTATACTCTCTGTAAGGTCAAATTTATAAAGCAGTACGTGGCACTAGATTAGTAATATTGCTTAAGAGAGTAGTTCTTTTCATCCTTACGTTGTGGACCAACTAACAATGATGATGATCTAGCTAACTTCACAAAAGAGGTGGCGGGATAAGTTTTGTTCAAGGATTACGTTCAGTTATTAATGGAATTAATGTAACCGTTGACCCGGCGGCTAAAGAGTAGTGCTACCTCCGTTTTTTTGTTTGACGTCTTTGACTTTTCGTTACATCTTTGACCATTCGTCTTATTTAAATTATTTTTGTAAATATCATTTATTTTGTTGTGATTTGTTTTATCAATAGAGACACTTTAAATATGTCTTATTTTTTTAATCTTTGCACTAAATTTTTGAATAAGACGAATGGTTAAAGACATCTCAAAAAGTCAAAAGCGTAAAAAAAAACGGAGGGAGATATATGATAACGTCAATTGGATCATGTCGGGCATCGGCGTACGCGGTTTGCAATGCACCTTTGGTCTAATTAATCTCTTGGCACATGCCAAGAGATGCGCGTCATCTATTTGTTACTACTGTATAGAGTTGTGGCACAAAAATGTAAAACTTGAAAACCACATGCACTTCGGCAGCGTTCAGAAATTCTAGTTACTACCAGCACTGTTCTGAAAATATACCTGCGGATAACAAAGTCATATTAATTTAGATCACAAGCCTAGCTTCTTTCTTTTTCTCTTGAGTATTCCTCATTCTAAAATAGTAGTCGTTTTAAACATTGATATGGTCTCCAAAACGTAACTTTTATCACTAAAAGTTATTACAATTTATTTGTAAAATACAATTAAGTTATAATATGAAGGAAATTCTTTCCGAGACGAATCTATCTATATAATTATTATGTTCAATCTAAATAGTTTAAAACTTAGAACAAATATAAAACAAATACTATTTCAGGACAAGTCTTAATATTATACACTAGTAATGGGGTTTTTTTTAAAAAAAAGTTTTAGCGAAGCATCCGATAGTGTCTTAAGAAATTAAAGCATAATATGTACAAAGAGATCAACGATGTTTCTCATATTAATGCTTTCTTAAGACATATGTACATCTGTTGTGGTCCCACTACAGGAATCACGCAAAATCTCGACTGCCAAAATAAAGTCGTCGACACAGTGAACGTAATCTCGACGGCTGCATTCTTGCTGTCATTATTTTACTTTAGTCTCGATGGCCAAACAAAAGCCGTCGAGATAAGGTCGTCCAGGTCCGCGCGTTGGTTTTTTTGTTTTTCCGCTAAGTCCGGAAGATTCTATCTCGACGGCTCGGACTCAGCCGTCGATAATAGTGTATGGGCCGGCCCATTAGATTGCTTCAATCTCGACGGCCAGATGTTGGCCGTCGATAATGGTTCATGCTCTACTGGTGGGCTGGCCCATAAATTTTTTTCATTTTTTAAAATATTTTTCATAATTTGCAGAGTTATTTATTTAGCAATTTAATTAAAAATGAACATAACTTTAAAACAAAATATGAAACAATCTATGTACAATGGTGTTCCGACTAAATGATGCATTATTTGAAAATTATAATTTCCTTGTCACCCGTATTTCATAAAACTATATAGAATGCTAACTAATACTCTGGCCGACATAACCCCTTACATATGTAACTCCGTTTACGTACATAATTTGAGCATACGAATTTTTACGTTGGTAAATTTTCATGTCGTAAACAATATTTGCCATTACGAAGCACCAAAGAATTTTTAAAAATATTTTTAAAATTAAATAAGCTATGTTGACCACCGAAGGGGGGTGCGGCACTAGCCGTCGAGATTGATGGCAGTCTCGACGGCACACGCAATAGCCGTCTAGACAGGTTACATTTGACGACGGTAGTCAACGCAAACCGTCGAAATTAGTATTTCTCGACGGCTATGGATAATGGGCCGTCGAGATTAGTTCATCTTGCTACTCGACGGATAGAGTTCTTTCTCGACGACTATGAGCCGTCGAGACAAAGGTGACCACCAGGCCACGTCATCTCCGTGGGTTTTCTCGATGGCTTCGAGCCGTCGCCCGCCGCGCCGCCGTCGCGTCTAGCCCTAGATGTCGCCCCGCTACCTCGTCATCGGAGGTACGTGTTGATTCTTCGTGCCTTTTTTTTAAAATCACTATTGTGTAGTCTCGACGGCTTTAAACCGTCGAAAATTTAATTAGTCTTGTAATTAGTAATATTTTAAAAAATTAAAAAATTTAGAAAATTAAAATAGGTAATGCAATTGTTATGCTTTACCATTTAATTTTAGGTGCAATTTATATATAAATTTCAATATAACATTGAATTAATTAGTTTTGCAAGTAGTGATAATTAAAAAATTACAAAATTTAGAAAATAGCGAAAATAGGTAATGTAATTGTAATGCTTTGCCATATAATTTTGGATGCATTTTGAGCTTTACCATATGCTTTGTCTAATTTATTGTAATGGATTTATATTGCATCGAACCAATGAGTATCCTAGCCGTACGTCACCCATTCGGGTAAAACACAACGCGTAAAGAATGTGGACGGTGATTCGTTCATTTCTATTACGCTTTGTGTAAAATGACCTCCGAATTGTCCAGTGGACAGCCAATGTGTGGCGTCCCAGTGGACAGCTCTCGAATAGCCGCTTAAGCGTGTCCAGCTGTAGCATTGGTAGGGACAAGACAAAATTTCGGCAGCATAACCCTATAGTTCTCCTGCACTAGGAGAACTATAGGGTTATGCTGCCAAAATTTTATCTTGTCCCTACCGATGCCACAGCGGGACACGCCTAAGCGGCTATTCGTGGGTGGGTTAAGAAGCCTTCTGTCGACGGTTGAGATATCGATCTCAAGTCGCTAAGGTTCTTGAAGATTGAGATAGGAGACACGCCAAACAATGCGAACAGCAACGAACAGGAGACAGGATTTTTATCCTGGTTCAGGCCTCTCGGGAGAGATAATAGCCCTACGTCCAGCCTTTCTTATATATCGAAGATGATTACAAGAGGTGGCTCGGCGAGATGAACAAGTCTCGGCGAGATTATGTGTGTACAGGAGGTAATATGCAACAATGCGAAGTCTCTCCATGTGTACGTCTGTACGTCGTGCCCTCTACACGCCGTAGGGGCTCTATTTATATAGTGCTGATGAACCGACCTACCAAGGGATAATCGGGCCGGGCTGACTACGAGTACGTAACGAACTCGTACCATGCCAAATACATCCCGAGGCAGATAAGGCATACTCCTAGTCTTGGGGATCACGACTCCTACTCCAATCCGGGAAACCACGTCCGGGTCTTCAAGTAGCCGTGCAGAACTCTGTTCGAGTCGGACTCAAACAGGAATCCTAGGCCCTTCGTATAATGTATGCTATACGAAGTTATTACGGAGGAGAGGCAGTCCTCTCGGCTTCTTCGGGAAGATTATTTAATATTTCTCCACATCCAATGCAAAAAGATAAGCAATGTCCATATGAAAATGATGTTGAGACCATGTTACTTACCTTGGAAACCTTAATTTGGAGCTATTAGCCTCAATTAAAAATTTTGGCAGCACCTCCCCTGCATGAACAGCTCGGCCCCTCGGTGCTACTGCGCGAGCTCTGCTCGGGGAGGAAGAAGGGGTTAAATGCGCTAGGCGGGAAGGAAAAAGCATATGCAAGCGGTTCGTGATACAAACCGCTTGCAGATATAGCACACTGTAAGCGGTTCTTGTCACCAACCGCTTACAGAATATTTCAAGCGGTTGGTGATATGAACCGCTTACAATGTCCTATCTCTGCAAGCGGTTTGTCTCACGAACCGCTTGCATATGCCCTTTCCCGCCACCCTACCACCCGTTGGCCACGAACCGCTTGTGGCGATCGGGTCGCAAGCGGGTTAAAGCGAGCCGCTTGTGATGGGCCGCTTGTGAAGCTCCGATCCGCAGTAGTGCCTGCTGCTGTTGGCTTGCCGCACCAGCGCCGCGGCCGGCAGTACGGCTTTCCGTCGTGCCGGCCTGCCGGTGCCTCTCCCTCACGGTTGTCGCCTCGCCTGCCTGTGCCAGTCGTCGCCGCGTCGCCCCGCGTGGCTTCACCGTCAGCCTATCGCCACCGTCACTAGGGTTTGGGAGCCGCCGAGCCGGGCGTCGGCGCGCGGTCGCCCAGATGCCGAGAGGTTGGAGGCGAGAGCAGAGCAAAATGCTGAGTATTGGGTCCACGGTCCTCGCGTGGCCGACCGCCGCGGGGACACGAGGGAACCGTCTCATCACGAGAACTTAACCCCGGTTAGACTCGCCTTCTCCACGCCATTCCCAAGCCTTTTCACGAGTCGATCTACCGACCCAAGCCTTAGGCCATCTTCAATGCGGGTGCTTAGACAAGTGCTTAAAGAAAAAATCAGGTTTTTTTACCATGTAGGATAGAGAAGGTGCTTGCATGGATGCTTAGAGAGAGGTATCGATGCTTAATTAAGCACCATGCTGAGAGAGGTGTTTAGAGAGTACCTAAGCACCCATATAAGCTTCTATGCATTGAAAATAAGTTTTTCTACATAAAAGCTTAGTGACGTGGCAGCACCCTATCTCCTTAAGCACCTGTTATAAGCGTTTTGCATTGAGGATGGCCTTATAATCTACGCCTAAAACTCTGAAAGTTTCAAAGGCTACGATTACATAAGGGGCACAGAGAAGGAAGAGATGCTTGAGGAAGCCTGGAGTGGCTCTGCGATCGACAGTCACGATCCCAAACCCACGGCGAAGGTAAAGGTTAGAGCTAAGCATTCATTAACATAGTAAAATACTGGATACAGGCATACAGCAAGAGGGCAGGGCGGCTAGCGGCGTCGTGGCTACGGCTACGGCTCCGACGACTACACCTCGGAGGACGACCGACCTGCCGCCATCTCCTCTAGTCGGTCGGCGAGCGAGGAGAACCCTAGCAGGTAGTGCCCCAGGCCTTCGATGCCCTAGAGCCCGGCGTCGATGCGCCCGAGCCTTGCATCCTCCGCCGCCTGCTGGGCGCAATAGAAGATGTCACGCGACATCTCCTCGTGCGCGACGGGCCTATTTGGTTCGTGACTAAAAAAGCCACGCGCTAAGGTTAGCCTGTTGCCACAGGTGTGGCATGGCTAACTTGGCTAAGCTATGCTGATGTTTGGTTTGCAGCCACGGCTAAGATTAGGCTAGGCAAAAAACTTGTGGCTAGTGTTTGGTTGCACAAAGGAAAAAATGAGTAAGCTCGGTCAGGCAAATTATCGAGCAGATGATGGGCGTCTTCGAGCAAAGCCTCCAACGAATCAAACAAATCCTCCCATGGAATCAAACCATCGAATCCCATGGATGCTTGCATCGAATCAAACCATCGAATCCCAACAAGCAAAACTTGCAACGGAGCAAAGCTTGCCACTGATTCCCCGACGCAACGGAGCAAAGCTTGCCACCGATGCTTGCCGATGCCGCTCGCCTCCACGGGTAGAAGCTCGTCGCCGCTGCCGCTCACCTCCACGGGGAGGAGCTCGTCGCCACCGCCGCCGCTCGCCTCCTCCACCACTGGGAGGAGCTCGTCGCCGCCGCCGCTCGCCTTCTCCGCCACGAGGAGGAGCTCGTCGCCGTCGCCGCCGCTCACCTCCATGGGGAGGAGATTGTCGCCGCCGCCGCTCGCCTCCTCCGCCAAGTGGAGGAGCTCGTCGCCGTCGCCGTCGCCGCCGCTAGGAGCTAGCGAGAGAGAGAGAGAGAAGAGCGAGCGAGTGCGGCGCGGCGAGTTGTGGCGCTCGATTTGAGCGCCACACTCTGTGGCAAAAAATCTGAAGAAATCGTGCTGGTGGCTGCCATAGCAGGTGTGGCACGCCTCGGCTGAGCCCCCAACCAAACAGCTGCCCAAGCCGGTGTGGCATGCCTAAGCTGAGGCGTGGCAAAGTGAGGCCATGAACCAAACAAGTCCGACGTTTGCTCCAGAGCCGCCAAAGCTCCTCCTCAGCCCGCTCTCGTTGAGCAGGGTTCTGGGTGACACCAGGGACACGCCCGGCCGCGCCACTCGAAGACCCCGCCACCTTGAGGGCGGCAACTTGAGCGTCAACATCAGCCTCGAGGCGGGCCACCTCCCGCTCTCGGGCGTTGAGGGCCAACTCCCGTTCCCGCAGTTGTCCAGCCTGGGCCTCGAGCTTCGTGGCCCGGGAATGCAACGCCAGCATAACCTCCATGGCTTCACGCTCGCCTTGGAGAGCCGCCGCCAGGTGCTCCGCTCCGCCTACCGCGGAGCGAACCTCGCCGACCTGCCGCCTCATAGCGGCCAGCGAGTCGTCCATGCTCACGGGTGGCCCGCCAACGGAGACGCCACCAGCAGACGTCCCTTCACCAGTCGCACCTCCAACCAGGATCGCCCGCGACGAGTCGCCCGCCTGGCACGATGCGGGCTCCGCCGTGGTGGGAGGCCTATCAAACAAGAAAGTCAACCCGCACCCCGAGAAACTAACAAGCAAACAAAAAGGAGCCGCCATCCTACCTTAGGGCTGGCCGATGCCGGCCCTCCGCCGCCCTTCCCCGCTTCAGGAACGACGGCGCAGCTCCACCGTGGGCCCCACGCTTTGCTGTGCGGCAGTCACCACCGCTGGAGGAGGGTGACGAGGATGACGAGGTTGACGACATCGCTCGAGTGAAGAGGAGCACGGGAAGGCAACCAGCAGGAGTGTATGTGTATGAGATAACAAAAATGTCTCACCCAGCCTCCTTAAAAAGGGCCAAGCCGGACCCTCGACGGTTCGGCTTCCCACCAATGGACGCGGCACGCCCTCCCGTCAATGCACGCATTCGTGTGGGGGCCCCACCATTACGCGACACTTCACCCACGCCACCGGCAAAGGCGCCATGACCGAAGAGGCCGCCCCTCAGTAACGGGCGAGGCATCAAATGTGCCGACGCATGACCCTCCAGTTCTGCCACCATGGCGGACCTAGGCGTCTAGGTGAGCACACGGGTCCCCAAAAGCCCAGTAATGGCCCAGGATCCAGCACCGCACTATAGGAATCGCGCGAAATCTCGACGGCCAAAATTATTCTCGACGGCCAAATCTAAGCCGTCGACACAAACAAGGTAATCTCGACGGCCAAGATGATGCCGTCGACAAACATAACTTAATATCGACAGCCAAGAAAATGCCGTCGAGAATGAATCGTAGAGCACCGCGCCCTCGGTTTTTTTATGATTTGGCGAAGGCGGGGAGACTCTATCTCGACAGCTAGGTCTAAGCCGTCGTGAATAGTTTATGGGCCGGCCCATGAGATGCATTAATCTAGACGGCTAGACTGCGGCCGTTGAGAATAGTTCATGCTGCACTGGTTGCGCTGGCCCATTGATTTTTTTTATTTTGTAAATATTTTTCATAATTTGTAGAGTTGTTTATTTAGCAATTTAATTAAAAATAAAATATGATGCAGTCCTAAATTTTGGAAAAATATATAATGGCACAAGATGTTATTTTTTTGCATACTTATTTTTAAAATAATTTGTATTTATAATTAATGTTAGGTTTAATATATGTATATATATTTAAAACTAAAAAATTGTATTTAAATTTTTGAAAAATTGGAATATTTTGTTACATTCCAATGCAATGATCTATGTAGAATGGTTTTCCGACTGAATGGTGCAATATTTGAAAATTACGATATCCCTGTAACCCGTATTTCATAAAACTATATAGAACGCTATCTAATACTCTGCCCGATATGACCCCTTACATGGGCAACTCCGTTTGCGTACATAATTCGAGCATAAGAATTTTCTCGATGGTAAATCTTTCTGTCGTATACAATATAAGCCATTACGAAGCACAAATGAATTTTTAAAAAATATTTTAAAAATTAAATAAGCTATGTTGACCACCGAAGGGGGGTGCTACACTGGCCGTCGAGATAGAGAACATTCTCGACGGCCCAAGAATAAGCCGTCGAAAAAAACGTCATTTGACGACGGTAGTCAACGCAAACCGTCGAGATAGCTTTTTCGCGACGGCCGCGTATCACAAGTCGTCGAGATCGGCATAGCCAGGATTCACCGGATGGGGCCTTTATCTCGACCGCCAGAGGCCGTCGAAAATTACATTACGCCAGGCCACGTCACCATGTAGCATCTTTCTCGACGGCCTCAAGCCGTCGATATAGACGGAAACCAGTCACTGTTTGACACGCGCCGCCATGTTGACTAGGAGCTGACCGCGAAGTATTATCTCGACGGCTTTCGGCCGTCGAGAAAGGTAGCAACCAACGGTCACGGAGGGAAGGCAAGCATTCTCGACGGCTGGGAGCCGTCGAGATAGAGTAGGCGCGACACGTGGAGAGCTGTGATTGGGGTATTTATTAAGAATTCTCTATCTCCACGGCTTCCGGCCATCGAGAATGGTCTTTATACTGCCGTCCGCTCTGGCACTTAGCCATTTTTCGCCTGTTGCCCACGACCCGCGCCCGCAGCCGTCCCCGCCGTCCGCGCCGCCTCGCCGCCAGCCCCCCGCACTAGCTTTGCCAGCGCCCACCCGCGCGCGCGTTTAATTTCCGGTGCAATTTATATATAAATTTTAATATTACACTGAATTAATTAGTTTTGCAAGTAGTGATAATTAAAAAATTACAAAATTTAGAAAATAGCGAAAATAGGTAATGCAATTGTAATGCTTTGCCATATAATTTTAGATGCATTTTTTTTGCTTTACCATATGCTTTGCCTAATTTATTGTAATTGATTTATATTACATCAAACCAATCATTAACCTAGCCGTACGTCACCCATTCGGATGAAACACAACGCGTAAAGAATTTGGACAGTGATTCGTTCATTTCTATTACGTTTTGTGTAAAATGACCCCGAATTGTCCAGTGGACAGCCAATGTGTGGCGTCCCAGTGGACAGCTCACGAATAACCGCTTAGGTGTGTCCCGCTGTGGCATCGATAGGGACGAGACAAAATTTCGGAAGCACTATGTTATGCACTAGGAGAACTATAGGGTTATGCTGCTGAAATTTTGTCTCGTCCCTACCGATGCCACAGCAGGAGACGCCTAAGCGGCTATTCGTGGGTGTGTTTAGAAGCCTTCCTAAGCCTATTCTGAAACCCTAACGTGTAGCTTCCCGTGTCAAGAGCAATGGATGAAGAGAGGAGGTGGATGTACGATGGATGGGGATCGAACGGACAACATTCAGATGAATGGTATGAGAAAGCTAATGCATTTGTCGATAATGCTTTCAAGGCGACCCCAAACCCTGGCGCGGCGTACGTTCATTGCCCTTGTACGAAGTGTGGAAACTGTAGAAAGAGAACACGGTATGACATGGGAATGTATTTATGCAAAAATGGGTTTAAGGCCAGTTATCATCATTAGGTTTATCACGGTGAGAGTGGTTGTGCTCATGCCGTCTCTACTCCTCCCGACGAAGGATTTGATGAAATTGACAAAATGCAAGATATGATGGATGACTTTGGCTATGATTTTGATGATGAGCGGGCAACTACCACTATGACCAAATTCTTAACACTGTTAGAGTCTTCCAAACAGCCTTTACACGATCAAACCACCGTGACCCTGCTCTCTATGGTAACACGGATGATGGCTCTGAAATACAAGTATAACTTCTCTATCAATTGTTTTGATAAGTTGTTAGGATGTCTAAGCGATGCCCTTCCTGAAGGACACAAGATGCCCCCAAGTTGATACGAGTGTAGAACACTGCTTGCTGGTCTGGAAATGCCTTAATAGAAAATAGATTACTGTCCGAACCATTGCATGTTGTATTACAAAAATGAGCCTGCCAAAAATGTGTGTGATCATTGTGGGGAGTCTAGATACATTGAGATCATTGACGGTTATAGAGAAAAGAAATATACGAAGGTGGCGAGAAAAGTATTACGGTACTTTCCGTTAAAGAAAGGACTCCAACGGTGTTTCATTGCGGAGGAGACCGCGGAGCAGACAAGGTGGCATAAGGAGGGTAAACGTGTAAGAACCGGTATGATGGTTCATCCGACTGATGGAGAAGCGTGGCAACACTTTAATATGGTGTATCCGGAGTTCGCAGCGGATCCAAGGAACGTGCGGCTCGCACTTGCCACCGATGGCTTTACGCCTTTCAATATGATGCAGCCATCATACTCATGTTGGCCAGTTTTTAGCATCCCTCTAAACCTCCCGCCTTCAATTCTGATGAAAGAAGAGTTCATGTTTTTTTCTTTAATCGTGCCTGGGCCAAAGAATCCTGAAAATAAATCTAGATTTGTTTGTGAGTCCATTGATTGACGAGTGAAGGAGTTATGGGAAGAGGGTGCCCCGACATACGATAGAAAAACAAACATATCTTTTTGTATGAGGGCTGCCTACATGTACTCAATACTTGATTTTCCCGCTTACGGTATGTTCTTCGGATGGTGCACACATGGGCGGTTTAGTTGTCCTGTGTGTTTGGATGATACAGAAGCAATCCAGTTATGATTTGGTGGCAAACCGAGTTGGTTTGACTGTCATCGAGAATTTTTGAAACCGGGACATCCCTTTCGGAAGCAGAGAAATGCATTCCATAAGAACACAACAGTAAAAAGGAGAAAACGTGGTCGTGTGGATATTGCGTTCATAAAGGAATGGCATGCCAAAGTGAATCATAGCCAGAATGGAGCCTATGAAGATTACGGTATCTCGCATAATTGGATACACAAGTGTTGCATATACTCTCTGCTGTATGCAAATGATCTTCTTTTGCCGCACAACATTGATGTGATGCATCAAGAGAAAAACGTAGTAGAGGCCATCTATGGTACAAACTTTGATATAGCTGAAAAAAGTAAAGATAATGCGAAAGCACGGCGAGATTGCCAGGAAATATGTGATCGACCAACAATGAATATGGCGGAGGGGGAAAAGAAGAAGCCAAAAGCTACATATTGCTTAACAGTCTCGCAGAAGAAGGAGGTATTGCTACATCCTGGCCGTCGAGACAGATTTCATGGCCCACCTGCCAGATTAAGGGCGGCAGGGACCGCAGGAGAATCTATCTCGACGGCCTTCAGCCGTCGTGAATAACATTCCGGGCCCCACCGGACAGCGCCGTCCTTTCCTGCGGAGAGGCTATCTCGACGGCTGTTGGCCGTCGTGACTAACTAGTGGGCTGGGCCGGCATACGGCCTGCTTAAGAACAATCTCGACGGCTTTAAGCCGTCGAGAAAGGCTCCACCATCACGTCGTCCTGCCCGGTGCATGTATCTCGACGGCTTCGGTGATGCTGTCGAGACAGACTAATCACGACGGTCGAGCCGTCGAGAAAGATTGTCTCTCTCGACCGTGCTTTCTCGACGGCCAAATCTCGACGGCTGGCCGTCGATATTAATCTATCTCGACGGTTTTGTTATCAAGAATTTCAGCGATTCGCGTGGTGCCGCCCCAGGCCACAAAAAGAGACGGACGCTAGGGAACACAACATCGCAAAAGCTCACCCGCAGAGGGTAGAGCTCGAGGCTGGGCTATGATGGAAAAGCCGAACGACCGACCCCTGACCGAACGGGGACTCGGGGGTTGTGTCCCGCAGTCCTGACCACCCGCGGCTCACCGCACTCATACAAAGCGGGATGCGGTCGGACATGCTCGGGCGCGATCGGATGCGGGCCCCAGTGTACCCTTGCGTTGCCAAGGGCAATCGACCTCCTGCTAGTCTCTCCCTCTACAGAAGCGATCAAAAGGCGTGAAGGAAGGAAAACAGACGCAGCGCACACGATCGAAGGGAGCTCGATTAGCATACATCACAGAAAACAAAAAGCACTAGGACAGCTACGATTGCCCCGGTCCACGAAGCCATCACCCTTTCGCTACTCTGAGTAAACGATGCCCCACAGGGGCAGACGGAGCTTCTACAGCATCAGCGCCGACAAGGTGGTCGACACGGGATCCGCGTCCTGCGCCGACACCCTTCAGGACGCCGGGAAGTGGATGACGCCACCTCCTATCACGCTGCACGCTGGGAAGACCATGCTGATGGCCACCAGGGGCAGTGGTGGGGGCAAAGGTCCAGGACCAGTGCCTACCCAGCCTCCGCCTCACCCATTGCCCTAGGCCAAGGCCGAGCCCCTCGCCCTACCATGGTCAGTCGGCAACCTGCCCCGATCCCATGGCACGGCTTGTGCGTCAACCAAGAGCTCCTAGTGCCGTTCCACGGACGCAGTGCCTGGGGCCCACACGGCCTATCCCCTGGGAGGTCAGACCCCATAGCTGATACGCATCGGTGAGAACGGGAATATCAAACTCCCTTCTCAATGCGACACCACCAGCCAGGGGGACGCGCTCCCAAGGGCGTCAGGGTTACCTCATAGTCTAGAGAAGGGGCTATGCTCTCCCCTTAGAGGGAGGCAGCCGCCATAGCATGGAGCCCAATGCAGCCGTAGCAGTCTCATTGCTATAACCGGGTGGTGCCTGGATAGGGGGAGTTGGTCACACCCTATCCCCCTATTTGTAGTCCTAGGGAGCTTGCACAACTCCAGTGCCCGGCACTGGGACAACAGGGCAGAGCCTCCAACGGACCCCTGGCCCTAACAATGCATTGAAAAGACCGCCAGAACCCACCTGGGACCGGATAAACGACTGCCTTAACGTACCATGCCTGGCGTCTCGCGGCGCGCTCTTGAAGGGACGGAGCATGCGGCAGGAAGGTACACTTCACGTGGGCTGTCTGCCACCGTGACAAGGGCACTCGGGACAGCCAGCCGCGCGGCGCACGCTAGCACGGGAACCAGCTTGTCGGTACAATTAATACCGGGGTACGGAGAGTCCGAAAGAAGGCGAGGGCCCCACACGTCAGGCGGGCGATCAGGCCCTGCGTGTGGGCGAGCTCCTCAGCGCGCCCGGCGAGGGCCCCACACGTCAGGCGGGCGATCAGGCCCCTGCGTGTGGGCGAGCTTCTCAGCGCGGCGAGGGCCCCACGCATCAGGCGGGGCCCGCGTGGCAGGGAGTGTTCCAAGGGGAGTCTTCTGGGCGAAGGCTCTCCCCTGCTGCGAAGGACAGAGGCATTAAATGCGACGACACGCGCGGATGGACCGATGTAGAGATGATTACCGCTACAGTGACCTCTACAGGTCTGATTAACTGTCACTGTGGCGCTGCGGAATTGACCGGCAGAGAGAGAGTTTGCCATCATCGAGTTGGCCGCCCGCGTCAGGAGGAGCAAGCTGGGTCCCGCCCGTCCATTCACCGGCGTGTTCACACGAGTCGGAGGCCACTTGCGAGGCACGCGTGGGCGGCACCGCTCGGCACAGTAGCAGCACATTTCGTCTCTCCTGTCTCGTCCCTTACATCTCATCAGTGTACTAAGTGTACTGTACTACCAACCCCCTCGGCTCTCTCCGCCAGCCCACAGCTTGTATAAAAGGGGAGGAGAGAGAGTGAGGAGGGGGGAGCATTATGTAATCATTCACACAACCACAACACGGAAAGAGCTAAGGCTCGGCAGAAGTAGGACTGTTACCTGCAAGGGGGTCCGAACCTGGGTAATCGCTGCGCGTCGCTCCTTGCCGTGTCCAACGCTCGAATCGAGTAGAACTCGGGCTGATCAGCTAGCACAAGTAGAAATCTGATAGGGATGTGATCTGCAGTGGTTGAGCGGAGAACTCGCCGTCAATGGCGCGCCAGGTAGGGGGCACTAGCATCAGTTCAAGTTCCTCGACCTCTCTTCTGGCGGCAATGGCGGACCAGCAGTCCGCGATGGACCAGGAAGTAGCCGCCATTGGCGGTCGATCAGCCGGGCGGCAGCCGCCCGCCGAGGGTCGGCGCCCTGGCGAAGAGCAGCCGTCCCAGTCTGGCTAGGTGGCGCCTGGCCTTGGAGGAGTGCACCCCGGCGCAAAACCTCCACGTGGCCAGGGCCCTGCTGGACAACCCGCCGGTTCCGGTAACTCCGGACTCCCCGGCGGCGTCGTGGCTTGCCAGTTTGGCCCGCTACGTCAACGCCGCCGCGGCGGTGATGCAAGTTTCGGGGGGCGTGGGAACTGGCGTTTTCGCCTCGTCCCGTTCCTTTGTTTCCCCGTACCCCTCCCGCGGAACTCCTGGCGGGAGGGAGCGGGGCCAGGATGGTAGGAGCCAGGCGGCTCCCGCGGCAGTTTGACAAGACAGACCCGGCGGTGGCCCGGACCTCCGGGCCCACTTGGAGGACCGCCACCTACGACACGGAGAAGACCTGCGCGACAAGCTCCGCCGGTGGCACGATCGAGAGCGCGACCGCGCTATCGCTGCCGTTCGTGGGGGCCAAGAGGAGTGCTCCAGCGACGCCACCTCCGCTGTAGAAGGCGGCTCTTCCTCGGCGCCGCCCGGGCGGCGGGCACGGCGGGACGAGGGGCGCATGCAAGAGCAGAAGGCTCCGAACGTCGGTTGCCGCACCTTTTTGAAGGAGCTGCGCCGCGTGCAGTGGCCAGAGAAGTTCCGGCCCGCCTCCATCGAGAAGTACAACGGTTCCACCAATCCTGACGAGTTTTTGCAGATCTACACCACGGTGATGCAGCCGACTGGAGGGTCGGGAAAAGTTCTGGCGAACTACTTCCCCGCAGTCCTCACCGGCGGAGCCCGATCGTGGCTCATGAACCTACCCCGGAGTCAGTGGGGTCGTGGAAGGAGGTCTCCGAGCTCTTCATCACCAACTTCCAGGGCACTTTCGAGCAGCCCGGAGTCCAAGACGACCTCCACAACGTTGAGCAAAAGAAGGGAGAGTCGCTGCGTGACTACATCCGGCGCTTCAGTCAGGTTCGCAACACCATTCCTGACACCTCCATCGACGCCGTTGTCACGGCCTTCAGGAGGGGCGCCCGAGACCCCAAGGTTAAGGAGAAGATGGCCACCCGCAAGATCAAGACGAACCGCCCAGTCGAGCGAAGAGTTCAGTCTGAGTTAAGAATTTTTCAGGTGCAAGGCCAGGCAGTAGGTAAGCATCTGACCCGAGAGTTATCTGGAGATGAACGAGTTGTCGCATTGTTATATATATTCGACAACATCGAAGAGTTGGCAGCTGTACGAGATGAATTTGTCCGAGCCGAATGGAAAGGAAGTCGACAGCCAACCGCTGGTGAAAGAACCCAACTCTTGCCAACGGGTGCTGGATATGGGCGGCCGAATTTCTTAGCATGGTTTTGGAAACAAGCTTCTATTGATGCTAGTTTACATAATGATCTTCGTCAAATGTCACGTGGATGCATGAGATCTGTGAAAGTTCATAACCGTTACGATATAAACGGTTTTCGATTTCGTTCCTCCACACATGAGCAGTCAAAACCTTATTTGCGATCAGTATACAGCTGTGTCTTATGCCAGGGGGAGGGTGGGGTTGACTATTATGGTATAATCGAAGAGATAATCGAACTGGTATTCGAAGGAAGTAAAGAGCTCTCAGTAGTTCTATTTCGTTGCCTATGGTTTGATTCATATGATGGCGTCCGACGTAAACATGACATTGGTTTAGTTGAGGTAAAGCACACTTCCAGACTCAAAGGATACGATCCATTCAATCTCGCAAACCAGGCAGAGCAGGTGTATTATCTCCCTTATCCATGCCAAAAACCTATAAAAGGAAGTGTTAAGGAAGATTGGAAGTCGTGGTGGGTTGTGTTTAAGGTTCGTCGGTTTGAAGTCATGGTGGGTTGTGTTTAAGGTTCGTCGGCCAGGCAGATTGTTAGACCCAACAAGCGATGATTACGAGGGTCCAACACAGGATCATCGACTGAACACCACAATGGTTGTCGATATTGGGTCTGGACTTGACGAACTACAAGCAATTGAAGACCCGGATGTCGAAGAAGAAGAAGAAGAAGGACATGAGGTTCAAGAAGACCCGGATGTCGTGGGATCGTTAAACGAAGATATTATGGATGTCGACGATAATTACTGTGAGATAAATATCCGAGGTTACATGTGCGTACTAAAATATGTTAATTTTAATTATTTATCAAAATTTACATTCTTTATTTGACTAACTATTATTTAATTTTCAAATGCAGGATATGCCGCCGCGCAGGTTCGTCAACCCCCCGCGGCATACGGAGGAGGAGCAGGCCTCTGAGCCCGGGCAGGAGCTCGCTCTGACTCAGAAGAGTGGAGCTAGTGCATCCGGGGTAGGAGATAGCCAGGGAGGGTCGTCCTCTCAGGGAAGTAGGAGGAAAAGGGGCCCAAACAGGGTGAGGGCCGCACCGCCTCAGCAGTTTAGACAACCAGCGATCCAGATTGACGATGACAGGTACTTATTTTTGTAGCAAATTACTTTTGTGACATTTTCGATTTTAATTATATAAACCTATCACATGTTTTGTTTAATGTGCAGCAACATCCACGAGTTTTGGGTAAGATAACCAATAACTCAAAATTTATTTATTTTAACTTCTAACCATATCTGTTGTTATATCCTACTTCAGCTCAGGTTCGCTTCGCAGGTGAGACTTCAGCAAACTAATTTCGCTCCTGTCATCGAGTGGATGGCGAAGCAGAGGGTACAGGACATGATGTCCAATGCCCGTGTCTCGGCCGTTCAGTAGTATCACAGGTGAGTAGCCTAACCTCACAATACATTTAAGTTTCATGTGTTCGTTTCTAATTTTCACCTTTCCCTGTTTTTGTAGGAGACAGGAGCAACAAAATTGTATCAAATTACTTTTGTGATATTTTCGATTTTAATTATATAAACCTGTCACTTATTTTGTTTAATGTGCAGCAACATGTCCACCGTGGATGTCAACGAGAGGCATCAGCCTGGGACAGCGCTTGGCACCCTGACGCGGCAGTACTATCCTGGGCTAATAACCCAGGATGGGACAGCAAGACCAGCGTACAGCTGGAACGACTATAGGCTAGCCCCGCATGGGGATAGCACTGCCGCGGATCAGGTCATCCGCGAGTTTTGGGTAAGATAAACAATAACTCAAAATTTATTTATTTTAACTTCTAACCATATCTGTTGTTATATCCTACTTCAGCTCAGGTTCGCTCCGCAGGAGGGACTTCAGCAGACTGACTTCGCTCCTGTCATTGAGAGGATGGAGAAGCAGAGGTACAGGACATGATGTCCAATGCCCGTGTCTCGGCCGTTCAGGAGTATCACAGGTGAGTAGCCTAACCTCATAATACATTTAAGTTTCATGTGTTCGTTTCTAATTTTTATTTTTCCCTGTTTTTGTAGAAGACAGGAGCATCAAAACCTCACGGCGCAGGCTGCTCGTCAGTTGTACTTGACTGCCAGTCAGTACAACCAGGTCCGTCCTGAGTGGTGTCAGGAGGACGCCTGAGAGGCAATAGGTAGGAAGTGGGACAGCCCCGAGTGGAAGGGGAAGTCCGAGAAGGCAAAGAAGAACAGGGGCGTCAAGGACTACAAATCTAACACCGGGAGGTGGTCGATCGCACAGTTGGGGGAAAAACTGGTAATATAAAATTTGTTACTTCTCTTCACTTTAGATTTTCGAACTAACACATATCGGTCATATTACAATTTAGTTGGCGAAGACGGGGGTTATGCCAGATTTTCGTACTAACACATGTCTGTCATATTACAATTTAGTTGACGAAGACGGGGGTTAGGCCCAGCCCGATGGACGTGTGGAAGCAGGCCCATACGAAAAAGACGCCGCCTGGTGGACAACCGATCTTGGATCTCCATGCATATCTCCGTTTGGTAAGTGTCGACAAGATTGGTCAATACAACTATCTTATATTCATTTATTTGTTTGATTTTGACTATCACAACGACATGTAGGAGCGTTATAAGGACGCTTATAGAGAGGAGCATGGGGAGGAGAGCAATCCAGAGGAGGCTCCCCTCGATCCTCATGTGATTCAAAAGCCCATGGGGGGCAAGGCTCATGGGAGCCTGCGATCGGTGGCGACCACCTATGGTAAGATCTTTTTTGTACACTTGTATATTATGATTGCAAAACTGCTATATTATGCATGTTGCAGGTCTTCAGAGTATATGCCCGAGGTTCGGGCCAGCCAGAGCGGTGGTGAGACCCATCGCCAGTTCGAGGAGCGCCTGCAAAGAGAGAGGGAGCAGCAGCAGAAGAGGCACGAGGAGGAGCGGGCCTATGATAGAAAAATGCTAAGGGCCATGCAAGAGAGCCTGAGAGCCACGCAGGAGGACTACGACAGAAGGCTTGACAGCTTGAGGCGTTCGTCGCTGGGGTGACACATTCGCACTTCAATTCTTTTTTATAGATGCATATCTTATCAACGGAATCAAATATATCTGTAGGCCGGTCCAAGTGGTCACGCAGGGCTTGCAGGTAGCTTCTCGAGCCAGGTGGGGACTATGGGTCCCTACACAAGTGGCCCGGCCGTGTACGGTAGCCACCCAGCCCCTCCAGGCACCTATGTTGGGTAGGGCGGCTACCCTGTACAGATGGCACCACCGGGCACCTACGAGACCTAGCCGGCCTACGTCCCCACGCCCAACTACCGGAACGTCGAGCGTCCCTTGTTGTGTGATCCAGCGGTAAGTCTTCTATGCTAAATCAATACACTATCGCATAGTACATATATGTCAACTTACTAATTGAAAAATCTCACAGGGTTCGGGTTCTGCCATGTCTATGCCTCCGTCCTTCATGCCATCTCCTCAGGACGACGCGCAGCAGGGCGACGACGCCTCCGGGAACATGGCCGCCAACCTCGCGGAGCAGCTCTTCGGAACGCCACCACGACAGCCATGATGTTTGTTCTATTGTGTTTATGATGTTGATATTGTCATTGCGATGTTTGTCGTGACCGTATATTGTGAACGTGGATTTGATGTTTTAGATTTATATACTGTGATGTTTGTGATATATTGAAATTGTTGGAGAAATATGTGTATTTGTGAAATTGTGTGAAATTTTAATGCGGGGGCTATTTTGGGTGTGCAGGTTGCAGCTGCTGCTGGGTGCAGTAGCGGCTACAAAATTATTGTGATTTTTTTAAATAAATATTTTTTTTTGTTGTTTTTCAATTATTCTCGACGGCTAGAACTTGGCCGTCGAGAAAACAACCATGGCCCACTTGCCAGCGCCGTCATTGCCGGGACATCAGCTCCGGGAGGACAAGCTATCTCGACGGCCGGCAAGCCGTCGTGAAAAACTAGTGGGCCCTGCGAATGAGCAATCTCGACGGTTAGCGGCCGTCGCGAAAGACTCCACCATCACGTCGTCCTTGCCCGGTGCATATGTCTCGACGGCTATACAGAAGCTGTCGATACGGGTAATCTCGACGGCCGAGCCGTCGAGAAAGACTCTCTCTCAACCGTGCATTCTCGACGGCTAAATCTCAACGGCTGGCCGTCGAGATTAATCTTTCTTGACGGTTTTGGTGTCTGTCTTGACGACTTTGGCCGTCGAGAATTTGAGCGATCCGCGTTGTGTGCCCAATGGGATGTATACGAGAAAGACAACAAATCCTGATAATCCGATAAAGGTAAGAGTAAATCTACATAAATTTTATTAAAAAATAGTTGACAATTTGATTAAATAATATATTTTTTTTGAAAAGTGGCTAAGAGCTGATCTTAAACCTGGAAAATTTGATTAAATAATATACATTTAATTTCAAATTGAAAAAGTATGCGATACCTTTTCGAATTTACGGAAATGAGCTCGGTTTAGCCGTCCGATATGGCGGATATGTGGTATCCGCCATGCCACATGGAGGAAATGAAGCCACCACGGCTCGCCATGTGGTGCACGCGTCGGGTAGGCGTGATCGCGTCCGCGCATCGGATTCCCTCCTTGGATTCCTCTCTGCGTTGGTGTGCGTGCCTGCAAGTCGGAGTACGTGCCTGAATGAATGAATGGTGGAGCAAGTGCATGTTGGAAAGGATGAAATTTTTGCTAGTGGGTTATCATTTCATGTCTGCCACTGACTAGTAAATTGTTGCGTGCCTGCTTTTAATTACTAAATAAGTAATTACTGACTAATAAATTGCATACTTATGATAATTTAATCCACACATAAATAGAGACTCGGTCGGTCGCATCTTTTGTGGGTTGCTCGCCAGCTCGCAATTGATGCGCTTCACGGGAACCAGCCAAAAACTTTTAGCTGAGGCTCCGCTATTCTTGCGGACATATACCGCACTTTATGCGATGCATATCGGAGGACAGTGGATATTTCGATCATGGCAAATTGTCCCATGCTGCTACAGTTGTGGTCATGGTTTAATCTACCCATGCTTCGGCCGTACGTTAAACACGCGTACAACCCAATGGTCATTCCATATCATCTGGACGAGTTAGAATGCCCCACACGTGGATACAAATATATGCATGCCACGCTTCGTTGGGCGTCTGAGGTTGATCACGGGTCCTATATGCGAGTCGTTGCTGACATGGATTTTCTGACTAAAAATGATGTGTATTGGGACCCATTCTCCCCAAGTGTTATACAGGAAGTAGTAAAAGGAGGACGCATCTCGGCAGCTTGTTTAAATAGTCAAGTCTACTGGATGACGAAATGTCATCTACTCTGCATGAACGCTGTCGAGGTATACTCACCGGAGCATGTTATGCGTCAATTTGGATACCGTCAATTAGTCCATGTTCCTCCACCGCGAGATGCCGGTCGCTCGGATGGACATGCTTTCTATCCACCACATTTATTTACACTCGTTACATTTTCTTTTCTTTTATACTAACAACGTTGACTATTTGTTATTTCAGGAGGACCGCCCAGGGATACAACCCTAACTGGACCGTGCAGCACACATCACACGATGGATGGAGACAGCTACCGTAGATGTGGTAGTTTGATTACAACGTTTACTAGAATTGGTACATAGTAAGAACAAGGTATCATCTCTTAAATCGACCAGTTGAGCAACATGAACAACCCTACGTAGCAACTGTAACCGAACGAGTGCACCAACTGGTACATGTGACTGTGCACATAGCTGACCATATGTTTAAACATCATATCTTACGTACCTAATAGTTTTATGTATTTCAATGCAGACACAGGAGGCCACGTACATGCAGGACGAGGCGGACGTCCTTATGACCCAAACGGAGCAGCCCGGGGGATCGCACAGTGGGAATCCCCTTTGTAGTTTGTTTCGAAGGACGGGCGACCGTGTGCGATCTGGAATACGGACCGTCGGAGGCTTCCGATCCAACACACATAGAAGGTACGGAGAGAGGTCTGAGTCTGTTGAGACGCACGAGCCTGTCACTTAGCACTCGGCCCCACCCATGAGAACAATGTCCATGGAGAGGCATCCTCGACATGTTCCGTTTGCCAACCCTCCTGATCCAGCACAAGCTTCGATATCGGCACATGATATAAGTAGCCATCAGCATTTACATTTTATACTGTTTGTATCACCCCCGGTATATGAGTCACCCCATGGGCTAGATTTCAATCGTGAATCAACTCAATCGGTCGGGAGGGAAGCAGACATGTACAGCATGCATCAATCTTTTGGGTATAGGAGCGACGCACCCGCGCAAACCCTGGTCGATTGGGACGATGTAAACAACACATGGTAATAACTGTTTGGGTCGGACGTTGGATTTACTGAATTGTTACATACGACTAGTATACCCCACCCAACCATCCCACCACCAGATCAGCCAGGCGGGTCGAGTTGGTATATCCAGACACCAACTCCGCCACCACAGAAGAATGCATTTGCAAATTGAAATATATATAGTGGACAATCGTACCAATTTGGCGCCACGTTGCAGGTGGTCAATCAACACATGCTGCATCAGCCGACACGGTTTGGCCCGTCACAAGCTGCGGGGATGTGTGAAACACGACCTCCTTTCCATTTCACATCTGAAGACTTCACAAGAAGGAGACCACAATAAAATGTTACAATATGTCTCTGTTAACAATTTGCATTACTCTGTGTCCATCTGCCTTTGTATGTATATTTATAAACATGTAAAATCCGTGGCCATTGTATTTACTACTTTCTTGCCACTTAGCACTTACCACTTGACATTAACACGTCTGTGCATGACATGTCCATGTGAGATGTAGCTAGTAACACGTCTTCCAAAGTGACCTACCCTCTGCGCGACTTGACCCCTCACTGTCAAAGTGTCCTACTCTCTGCGCGACGTGACCCATCACTGCCAAAGTGTCGTACCCTCTGCACGACGTGACCCCTCACTGCCAAAAAGCCCTAATCTCTGCGCGACGTGACCCATCACTGCAAAAGTGTCGTACCCTCTGCGCGACGTGACCCCTCACTGCCAAACAGCCCTAATCTCTGCGCGACGTGACCCATCACTGCCAAAGTGCCCTACCGTCTGGGCGACATGACCCCTCACTGTGAACGTGCCTATATAAAGCCAATAGTGCAGTTTAATGCGGAAACACATGGATAGCGTTCATTCTTCAACACGCCTGTTTGTGCCACAAAGATGGTGGAAATCTTACGGGCCCGGACCTCAACCACACGCACCCTCTTCTCATTTGTCGTTCGTGCATAGGACTCACTATAACACAGACCCTACCACGATACGCGATCCTGAGTTCTATCGAGGCTGGCCTAAGTGCCACCACCATGTAGATACCGTTGTACAGACATTTGACCTTGTTGCAGATGGGTTCACAGGCCGTAAGTTTTGCCGATATGCCATGTTGAGGTGCGTATAGCATTTATTTAACATGCCCTAACATGTTTAACACCAACGTGCACTACAGGAAACCGCGGTAAATAGACAAAAAACCGACATAAATAGATATTTACGTCGGCAGGCCGAAGTAAACAGGCCGACGTAAAAAAAGCGACGTAAATAAGCTTATTTATGTCGGCGGCCGACGTAAATATACAGTTCGTTGGCCATGGGCTACAGCTGGTCTCACTTATTTACGTCGGCTATTTCCTATTTATGTCGGCCAGGGCCGACGGAAATAAAGATTCGGCACGGCACGTTGGCGAGCCACGTGGCAGCAAAGTATTTACGTCGGCCCATCCGGCCGACGTAAATAGGGCGTTCGCATGGATCGGCAGTGCACCACGTGGCTTGTGTATATTTACGTCGGCCAGGCTGGCCGACGTAAATACTGGGGCAATTCCCAGTTCCCGTGCTGCCCGCTAGCTCCAGTATTTGCGTCGGCCAGCCTGGCCGACATAAATACTGGAGTGCAGTATCCCAAATTTGTATTTTGTAGCATCCAGATTTCCAATTACAGCCCAATTTTCATTCCAGCGCCCAGATTTCCAATTACAGCCCAAAAATTCAATTCCAGCAGCCCAATTTCATTCCACATTTCAACACAATTAAACTTGCAATTTCAACACAACACATTTATAGTTCTCAAGTTCACATATAAGTTTCAATCCGTTCACAATCAAACTTGCAAGTTCACAAATTCACAACACATATCAGTTCAACACTTCAACAGTTGGAAATTCACAACATATCCTAGCTTGGAGGAGTATTATTAAACTGATGTCCGCTACCAGCATCGCCTCCTGAGCCAAGGTAGTCTCCAACGGTCGGCGGAGTCCTCGAGGAAGAAGCGCCTGCAACATTGGCGTCTGGAGGAGCCACCGAACCCTAAATTACAATGCAATATTAGAATTTCTAAGTTACACAACCATGGACATACAAAAGTTTAAATTTGATACATACCGTAATGGGAGATTGTTGTGTAAATATAGGTGGAGGCCGGAATGGAGGAAGACTTAATGGCGTTCCAAACTGCTGTGTCATATATGCCTAAAAATAATTTTAACCATTTTAAGATCAAAATAGTGAATTGCATATATTAGAAAATGATTATGAATATGAAGTAAAATTTGTAATTATTAGGTTAACAATTAATTATAATTCCGCTATTTTATTAACATAAAGCAGTAATATATGGAATTCAAACAAGGCATTAGGAGTACCATAATTTTGTAATTTTCATTAATTTGAAGTAGAAATGAGCAATGATGTAAAATGAACAATATTACCTGAATAGCTGCCTGTTGCTCTGCCTGCCATGAAACAAAGTATTCTTGTTGTTGCCTCATCTGCTCCTATAGTTGGGCCTCGCGTGCAGCTTGCTGGGCAGCCTGTTGCCTCAACTGCTCCTGTAATACTTGGGTCTCACGAGCGCTCGACCCACTACCTTGCGAAGAAGCCGATGATCTTGCTGAACTTAACACAGCCGAACTATCCAGGACGCCATTGAACATGGAGAATCTACCATGTTTCTTACCACCTCCACTACTGTATA